>JAZKJV010001381.1:468089-954959 GCA_037367405.1 Ottelia alismoides
TTGCCAAATTTGAACCACCATGGGGCATTTGAAGAAGAGGTGTTCCACGGACTCAATCGTCTCACTGCACAGCAGGCATCTGTCGGAAATGCTCCCTAAAAGTCTGGCATAACGGTCTCTCGTCATCAGCCTCTGTCTGCTTAATAGCCATAGGAAGAAACCAATTCTCTCAGGAAGCTTGAGAGCCCACAAGAACACACAATCCTGGATCAGGATCTCCGATTGAGACAGCGACAGTCTATTAATAGCCCCCAAAGCCTTCTTGACCGTGAACGGACCTTCCCGCCAACACCAGTGGTCCCTCCCCTCCGAAGGGCGTCCTACCTCCCTCACAACATCGAGCAAAGCCAAGAAATCTTCCAATCTCTGATCGGAGAAGTTAGCGGAGAACGTCGTGCACCAATTACCATCTGACCAGCAAGCTGCAACCGAAATCAATTTGTCCTCAGCGAGAGCAAACAAGTGAGGGAAGCGCGAATAGAGGGCCCCTCCCCACGTCCAATCGTCCAACCAGAAAGAGAAGGATTCCCCCCCACCGAGGACCGGCCTAAAAATCGCAATATTTTTCAAGAAAACCTCCACGACCCCCCTCCAAAAAGGGGTGGGAGAGCCAGATCGGTCGACCTGCGCCGGCGGCGCCTCCCCCCCTCCCCCACACCATAGATTCTGCGAACCACATCACAGCAAAGATCGTTGCCCGGCCCCCAAATCCTACTAGCCCACTTAAGTAACAAGGCGTCGTTCATTTGCTCGAGCGACTTCACCCCCAGCCCTCCCTGATCCTTCTTGTGTGTAATCTCCCCCCACCCGACGAGGTGGACCCCCTTGACCCGTCCTTTTGCTTCCCCCATAAGAAGGCACGCATTCGCTTCTCCAGCCGAGCTCTAATTCCTTTTGGAACACATCGATTCGATAGAAAGTAAATCGGGATGGACGAAAGTACCGCCTTTAAAAGGAACAGTCGGCCCCCCTCGACAGGACAGCGGACTTCCACCCCGCCAACTTCGCATACACCTTCTCCACAACTCTAAGCCAATCTCTCGTCCTCGCTCTGCCTGAGGTCAAGGGCATCCCCAAATAGTCCATCGGCAAGAAAGAGCAACCCGAACCCAACGCCTGCGCACATGTGTCGACCTCCTGCACGGCGAGGCCGGAGGGGACGAACTTGGACTTGTTATCATTCTTAAGCAACCCGGACATCTCCCCAAAAATCTCCAGAGCCATGGCCATGCCTCTGGCCTCCTCCAGGCCCCCTTCCATGAAGAAGAGGGTATCGTCCGCGTATTGCAGAATTGGAACCACAACCCCTCCCCGCGAGTACCCCTTAGAAAGTCCGCGGTTGGCCACCCGAATAGCAATATTACTGAGGACGCCCGCCGCAAGGATAAACAACATAGGAGCAAGGGGACAACCCTGGCGCACCCCCCTCCGTGGCTGAACCAGACCCCCCTCCGGTCGGCCATTCACCATGATCGAATATGAGGCAGTGGTAAAACACCGCCTCATCCAGCTGATCCATAACTCCGGGAACCCCTTTCTTCTAAGCACCGACCAGAGAAATCTCCAATCAAGGCTATCGTAAGCCTTCGCAATGTCCACCTTCCGGAGTACACCGCGCTTGCCCCCCCTCTGCCAATCCGCAATGATCTCGGAAGCAAGAGTGAGGCAGTCTGAAATCTGCCTCCCAGGAATGAAGGCTGATTGCATCGGGGAGATAATACTTCCAAGGACGCAGCTCAGCCTGCTAGCGAGGACCTTAGCAGTAATAAGATAAAGGGAGAGATCGCAATAGGGTGAAAGTCATCTATGGACTCCGATGTCGAAGACTTGGGTAGCAAGATGATAAGCGCACGGTTGACTCTATCAAAACCCGTGTTCCCTGGACAAAACTCAGAGACCACCTCCAACACTTCAGGGCCCACGAGGTCCCAAAAGTCCCTGTAAAACGACACGGGGAAGCCATCCGGGCCCAGAGCAGCGTCAGCATTCAAATCCCACACCGCATCTTTAAGCTCTTCCAAGGTCACATCACGAATGAGTGTTCCACAAATTCTCATATAACCCTAAACCCTAGCACTTGAAAGATGTCTTGAAAGAAATTTGAAAAGTTGATAAGGGAGAGGAGGCTAGTAGGAAAAAACACCTACAATGTGTTGCGAATCGCGGAAGAAAACAAACACAAACATGACCATACAAGCAAGACGCAAACACAAGGATTTACAAGGTTCACCCGTAAATGGGCTACGTCCTTGGGCGGCGATGATCGGTTTCACTATATGGAGAAAAAGGTATTACATAGGGTACTGAGAAGGTACAGATATGGGATGAGAAACAGGATCAGAATGAGGACTGCAGTATCTGAAGGCCCTAAGGCCCCTTTTATACTACAACAGAAGAATAACATTTGTATTCAGCAATCCATCCCAGCTGCTCTCAGCCAATCAGAAGGCAGGACACAGATCAGACATGTCAACAATCCTGACCCAACAGCTCTCAGCCAATCAAAAGGCAGGACACAGATCAGACATGTCAGCAATCATGGCCCAACAGCTCTCAGCCAATCAAAAGGCAGGGCACATATCAGACATGTCAGCAATCATGCTCCAACAGCTCTCAGCCAATCAGAAGGTTGGACACGGATCAGCCACATCAGCAGCCCAACAAGTGGTTAGGATTCAAATCATTTCAAAAATCTCCACCTTGAATTGAATCCTCATATAGCAGAATAAACCACTACTATTACTCCATCATGAGTTGAATTCCCCACTAGCAAAATTAACCACTGCTAGACTCCATCGGGGTTGAATTCTCATATAACAGAATTAACCACTGCTATACTCCACCATGAGTTGAATTCTCCACTAGCAGAATGAGCCACTGCTAGACTCCACCGGGGTTGAATTCTCATATAGCAGAATTAACCACTACTATACTTCACCACTTGAAATTCAGATAACAGGAATCAAGAAATTATAAACAATATTCACCTTGAAATTTCTCCTCAGAGAAGCTTTGCCAAGCTTCACCGTGTTGCCGCCAGCCCCTCATCAGGGCTACTGCCAATTGTCGATATTGAGCAAGTCCAAACAATTCTTGAACTTACTCCCAAAAACTGTAGACCCTTACAAGACATATAGGGTCTTCTGCTTGTTGCCCTTGATGACAACAATCCCAGCTTTGGCAACCTGCATGACTCCACCTTCAGCGTTGTACTTGTATCCTTTAGAATCCAAGACTCCAAGAGATATCAGGTTCTTCCTCAGATCAGGAACATAGCGTACTTCTGTCACTGTCCTCACGACTCCATCATGCATCTTGATCTGCCATAGACTGGATCCATTCTTCCATGTGAACTTATCGATCTTCAGATTGCGCGATGCCATCTTACTAGATGATCTTGACGGAACCTGAAGCTCTGATACCAGTTTGTTGCGAATCGCGGAAGCAAACACGCAAAAACACTATCAAACAAGAAAGATGCAAACACAAGGATTTACAAGGTTCACCCGTAAATGGGCTACGTCCTTGGGTGGCGGTGATCGGTTTCACTATATGGAGAAAAAGATACTACATAGGGTACTGAGAAGGTACAGATATGGGATGAAAAACATGATCAGAATGAGGATTGCAGTATATGATGGCTCTAAGGCCCCTTTTATACTACAACAGAAGAATAGCATTTGTATTCAGCAATCCATCTCAACAGCTCTCAGCCAATTAAAAGATAGGACACAGATCAGACATGTCAATAATCTTGACCCAACAGCTCTCAGCCAATCAGAAGGCAGGACACAGATCAGACATATCAGCAATCCTGACCCAACCGCTCTCAGCCAATCAGAAGGCAAGACACAAATCAGACATGTCAGCAATCCTGGCCCAACAGCTCTCAGCCAATCAGAAGGCTGGACACAGATCAGCCACATCAACAGCCCAACAAGTGGTTATGATTCAAATCATTTCAACACAATGCTTACAGATGTGAAGCATCCTAGACAAAAAGGAATAATCACCTAAAAGAAGGCAAAGAGGTTAGGTTACACATGCATAACCAGCAGACTCTTAGTTGTCAAACTAAAATTTTGGCATGTATATAATCTATTACGCAAAAGAATAAAGTGTCTACTACACTAATCTCAAGACCCGACTCTCAGTTTGGGATGCTTCTCATCTTTTTCATATCACATTTCAACTGGCTAATAGATTCTTGCAAAGGACATGAGATTCATTTCTCTTCCAAGCTTGTTGAGATATAAGTTATCTTGTGTTTCATTCATGTATTCTCTATTCTTTCCGTCTACTTTATGTAGTTCGCTCAACAAGTTTCTCCTCTATACAAGAGAACTCTAAGACCTCGTGAATAAGTAATTCGTTACTTCTCCCAACATGGTATTAGAGTGATGGTCCTAAACCGGAGTTCTCGTACCGCACCCGTGCCCTAGACCCCACCCGCCGTCCTCTCCGCACTGCGTGCGCCGCCAACCCTCCTCGTGGCAGCCCCGCGCCATCAAAGGCAGCTCAGCGTTGCTGCAGGGCCTACAACATGCCTCTGCGTCTGCTGCTATGTGCAACAGCTCATCTCAACGCGATTCCACGCACCCCCATGGGCCTCCAGGCACCACAACGACCCTTCTCAGCGCCGCCAACAGTTCTGTGATCGTTCTATCTCCTCCCCGTCACCAAACTGCACTCTGAAACGGTCTGATTTTGACGGAAAAGAATGATTTCAGACCTATAAATCACTTTTTCTAACCCTATCGTGGATCGAGGATTGACGAGGATGATTGTATGAGTTTACACATACAACCAATCCTCTATATGATCGTGTAAACTCGCTCGGATCAGTCTACTTCTCCAGTCGAGTTTTGTTTCAATGTTCTTTTTTATCATATCAGAAAACAAGGGCGACATCTTCTCTTCATCGGGTGCCTTCATGGGCCTGACTCCCATAACTACAAGTTGTGGTCCATGCAGTTTTTGACCATTATGCAGTGCATTAACAAGGAGCACATTTTGACAGAGCCCGAGCCGACGGATAAGACTGGGGACAATGCTTCATGGAAGCAAGATAGAGCGTACGTGCATGTTTGGCTCTCTGGATCCCTCACCACGGAGATCGCCAACGACATTGTGAATAAGTAAATCGTTATTTCTCCCAACATGGTACTAGAGCGACGGTCCTAAATCGAAGTTCTCGTACTGCACCCGTGCCCTAGACCCCACCCCCCGTCCTCTCCGCATTGCGCACGCCGCCAACCCTCCTCGCGTCGGCCTCGCGCGCTGCTGCCTCTCCATCAAAGGCAACTCAGCACCGCTGCAGGGCCTACAACATGCCTCTGCGCCTGCTGCTATGCGCAACAGCTCATCCCAACGCGATTGCACACACCCCCATGGGCCTCCGGGCACCACAACGACCCTTCTCACCGCCGCCAACAGTCCCGTGATCATTTTCTCTCCTCCCCGTCGCCAATCTGCACTCTGAAACGTTTGATTTTGACCGAAAAGAATGATTTCAGACCTATAAATCACATTTTCCAACTCTATCGTGGATCGAGGATTGACGAGGATGATTGTATGAGTTTACACATACAACCAATCCTCTATATGATCGTGTAGACTCACTTGGATCAGTCTACATCTCTAGTCGAGTTTCGTTTCAATGTTCTTTTTTATCATATCAGAAAACAAGGGCGACATCTTCTCTTCATCGGGTGCCTTCATGGGCCCGACTCCCATCATGAAGAGGGATGGGGCTAACAAGTTGTGGTCCACGCAGTTTTTGACCATTATGCAGTGCAATAACAAGGACATTTTGACAGAGCCCGAGCTGACGGATAAGACTGAGGACAATGCTTCGTGGAAACAAGATAGAGCGTACGTGCGTGTTTGGCTCTCTGGATCCCTCACCACAGAGATCACCAACGACATTGTGAACCAGCTCACTGCCAAGGTGATGTGGGATATTCTGATAGCCATGTATGCCCAAGCGAAGAACTATGCCAAGATTCTTCAGCTCCAGTTTGATATATACATGGTCAAGCAAAATGATCGTCCTCTACATACCTTATACTCTTTGCTTTGAAGCATGTTTGAAAAGCTTTACAGCTTCATGCATGCTACCACTTCCACGGAGCAACCGATGGCATATAGGAACTCCATGATGGTTGGAGTTTTCTTGGCAACCATGATCCAAAGTATAAGGTAACACGCGCACAACTTCTTAAAGGTGCGACCATATTTCCTCTGGACGAGGCCTACAATCGCCTCAGCAGGCTTCTTATCCCACTCACTCCCACCACACTGACCTCCTCAACGATGGTTGCATCTCATGGCAGGGGAGATTCTACACAGTTCAAAGGGCATGGTTCCTGTGGCAAAGGAGGTGGACGTCAGCGTGGCCCCTTCACCTACAATCGTCGTACATGTCACTCTGAGGACACATGCTATCAGAAGCACAGATAACCCACAATGCTCGCGTGGTGGAGCAGATTGAGCATCCAGACACTTCGGCTCCTCAAGCATAACCACGCCTTGATGATGTTGTCTCTTGTCTGAGGTAGATAATGACATTTGTTGCCGACACTACTACAGGTTCCTCAGATATCGCAGTTACTGCTAGAGCCTCTTCGATCTCCTTATGTGCAGCATATATTTTTACCAGTTGTAGCAAGGCAGATATGACAGAGTGGATCATGGGCTCTGGTGCTTCTCACCATCTGTGTAGAGACAGAACTTTGGCTCTTGCTCAAAGAGACATTAAGAGAAGTTTGGCCTATTCTACAATGTCTCAATTGGGTTATATTATGTTAGCTCTAGGTATAGGTTCTTATCAAGCTGCTTTATTTCATTTGATCACTCATGCCTATTCTAAAGCATTATTATTTTTGGGATCGGGGTCCATTATACATTCAATGGAACCCATTGTTGGATATTCACCAGACAAAAGTCAAAATATGGCTCTTATGGGCGGTTTAGCAAGATATGTTCCAATTACAAAAATGACTTTTTCATTCTTACAGAAATATACCCCCTAATAGTTGGGTTGTCATTGCGAACAGGGTTTACTTACCCATCACAAGGGGAGGTGTATTTGACGCCATCCAAGCACATGAATGTTTTATATGCTCCTGACTTTCAGATGAACTTGCTTTTTATTGGTCAGATCATGAAGGATCTGGAGTGTCGTACTATTTTTACCCATCTTCTCATGTGTTTCAGGACATACTCACGGGCAGGGTGATTGGATGTGGTCATGAGCAGTGAGGGCTCTACAAGCTGATTCAACCTCCTCATGTTGATGCCTCTACTATTCCCATTGAACCAGTCTCACCATACTTGTGGCCTCTTCGTTTTGACCACCTTCCTCCACAGAAGTTATGTCATGTCTTCTCACATATTTCCACATGATCTCCCTTCTAGTGTGCGGCTTGCTAGCTTGGACAGCATCACCACTCTTCTTTCTCGTGTCGTCAAAGTCATAATAGTACTTAGTTATTTGAACTTATTCACTTAGATATTTTTTTAAAGAAAAAAGGGTGGCACCCCAAGCTGGGGCTCACCTCAAGAATTTCATTATAGAAAAATTTACAAATATAGTGTATAATTCGAAAGCCTAGAATCGGCTCGCCATCAATCTCCTAAAATGACTAAGTACATTCTCAACATAGAATCGTTGCTCCTTGAAGATAATGTCATTTCTAGAGCAACAAATTGCCCATAAAAGGAAAAACGTCAGAGACATCATCAAGTGAATTGCCACCTACTGCCCTAATCGGCGCCCAAAAAGCCGCGTTATCATCAACCTTGAGCCATTGAATCCCAGCCCACTCCCAGACCAATGACGAGGTTTTACATCTGAAGAAAAGATGTTCCAAGTCCTCCTCTTCCTCATTGCATCTTGAACACGTGACATCGTTTGTATGAAGAATGTTATCTCGCCTTTTCTTCATCAGAAGACGGTTGTCTTGCAAGTCACAGAAAAAATTTAATCTTTTGTTGAATCTTGCATCTCCAGATGATCTCGAAATCTCAAGTTTGCTCCCTCTTGTCCCCATCTTATCTACGAGAGAAGAATTGGTATGCCTTTTTAAACGAGAACTTCCCATCGATCCAAGTAAAATGATCACAGCCACCTGCTGGTCTGTCTAACCTCGCCAGAACACCAAGCAGATACACATATTCCCGGAACCGTTGATGAGAAGGCATCGCTGTGAAGCAAGAGTTCCATGAACCATCCAACCAAACGTCTGCCACTGAACCAGATTGATTCAGCAAGAGAGGAAAGAGGTGAGGGCAGCTCTCCTTCAAAACCCCAAGGCCAATCCAATAATCCAACCAGAATCTAAAAGTTTCACTATTACACAACACACAGGTTATATAACCTCCCTCGGCTGGGGGAGGGACTCCTTTAATCTCATCCATAGAGAAGAAGGGTATCAAATAGGCGCCAACCGCAAGCCCCCAGCGATCATATAAATTTTCCTCAGCAACCTGCACACCAAGTCATCATTTACTTCCCACAATCTGATTGCCCAATTGGAAATTAGGGCCTTGTTCATGTGCTCAAGCATTAGACTTCCAAGCCCACCATCCTTATTTACTTAGATATTTGGGTCCCAATCGTGTTCCCGATCACCAGGTACACCATTTCTATCTTGTTGCAGTGGATAACTATTCTAGACTTTCTTAGGTCTTTCTGTTAGAAAACAAGTCTGAAGTTGGGTCTGTCATTAAATCATTTATTAATGAAATAAAGAATATTTTCTTTATTTTTGTCAAGTTTTTACGCCCTAACAATGCCTTGAAGTTCCGCGCATTACAGCTATCCGAGTTCTTCATGTTTCTTAAAATCGAACACCAAACCTCGTATGCGTACACATCCCAGAAGAATGATGTTACCGAATGCAAACACCGTCATTTACCTGATGTGACCTGGACCCTTTTGATCCAGAGTCAAGCTCCTCACTCATTCTGGGGGTGATGCAGATCTCGCTACTTGTTACTTGGTGAACTGTATGCCATCTTTTGTTTTAGGAGAAGATGTTCCTTTCTCGATTGTGTTTCCCAAGAAGGGCATGTTCTCTCTTACATCTCGAGTGCTTGGTTATGTTTCCTTTTTTCACAATCTGACGCATGGTCATGACAAGCTCTCCCCTAGAGATGTCAAGTATGTCTTTGAAGGCTACTCTCGTACCCAGAAGGGGCAACGTTGTTTTGATCTGCTTCGACAGAAATATTTTATCGATGTTGATGTCACCTTCTTTGGGTCAATTATGTATTTCTCTCCAACAGGTGATAGGTTGACTCCATCTGACTCAAGTGAGGAGGTATACATGCATCCTCCTCATACGGTTGCACCATATTTTGTACCTACACTACCACCACCTCCTCCAGTACCTACACTTGCTCCTGTAGCTACCCCCGGACCACCACCCAGTACCTTGCTCAATTCTTGCCACGTGTCTTTGTTCGCAGGCCTCACACAGTTCCCTCTGCTCATGGATCTTCTCCATCATCCAGCACGCCCTGGGTATGTAATGAGCACATTGTTTCTACTGATGGCACTAGTGATTTATCTATGCAACGTATTCTTTACATGATGAGCAGGTGCCCTCTCGGGAGGGTACTTTACAGGTTTAAGAGGAGGCACGTAATCTAGATGTACACATACATTGCTCTACAGAAGTAGAGACGTGCTTGTGCTACATATTCTCTTGCACCTCGTGTTTCCTTGGGCTGACTCTCAGAGGATTTCAGGAGATTTGTCGTGGAACTATCAGCCGTTGAGATATCGCGAACATATTAAGAGGACAGTCAGGGACATCTTGCTATGGAGGAAGAGAGGGTCATGCTACAATCGTGTGGCACATAGAGCATTGCTACAGCTCCTACTGGAGCATCTGTTGTTGGATGCAAGTGGTCGTTTACAATGAAGCACCGAGCAGATGACAATGTAGATTGCTACAAGGAGAGACTTGTGGCTCGTGGGTTCACCCAAACATATGGGGTGGACTATCAAGATACTCCTTCAAGTAGCTCAGCATTCTACTCGGTGTATTCCCGTTTCTGTTGCAGTGACATTGGACTGGACCCTATATCAGTTCGATGTGAAGAATATGTTTCTCTATGGTGACCTGCATGAGGAGGTCTACATGCAGCAGCCACCTGGGTTCGATGATGAGGGGGTGTTAGAAGGTTTGTAGGCTTCACAAGGTGATCTATGACCTTAAGCAAAGTCCAAGAGCATGGTTCCAGAAGCTCTCGAGCATGATAAAGCAGAAGGAGATCGTGAGATCAACTGTCAGTTATCCATTGTTTGTTCAAAGGTCTCAGAGAGGTACAATTGTCATACTGGTTCATGTTGATTATATCATTGTTACAGGGGATGTTGAGCAGGGCATCCGGGCTACTAAGGATTTCCTACGTCAGCAGTTTGTAACCAAGGACCTTGGCAGTCTACGTTACTTTCTTGGACTGGAGATTGCCAGGAACCAGTCAGGCTTTGTGATGACCCAGAGGAAGTACGTTACAAATCTTCTCTCTTAGTCATACATAGCAGATTGCATGCATGACACTACTCCCATGGACTCGAGCACGATTCGGAATGATGATGACACTGAGGAAGTAGATGAGATGAGATATATGGAGCTCATTGGGAAGCTCCGATATATAACCATCACCATACCAGATATATCCTTTGCAGTAACCAAAGTGAGTCAGTTCATGGAGCAACCTAGACAGGCATATATGGATGCAGTCCATATGATTCTGAGGTATCTGAAGACCTCACCTGACACCAATCGTCTATTTAACAAAGGCACATCCCTTACCATAACATATTGTGCAGATGCGAATTATGTGGGGTGTTCCAAGGATAGGAAGTCTACATCTGGCTTTGCAATGTTCATAGGGAGTTCCTTAGAGTCATGAAAGAGCAAGAAGCAGACAATAGTCGTCAGATCCAGTGTAGGATCAGAGTACAGAGCTATGGCACATGCTAGTATAGAGATGATAAAGGTCAGATATGTTCTTACTAACCTAGCAATTGAGATGCTTCTTTCCATGCGCCTCCAATGCGACAACCATGCAGCACTTTTCATTACCAACAACCCAGCCATCCATGTGAGGACCAAGAATATCGAGGTAGATTGTCCACTGCACTCGAGACATGATTCAGAAGGGCCCCATCTCCGCCACTCATGTTAGCTCAGGAGATCAGACAACAGGTGTGTTAACCAAAGCCCTAGCTAGATGGTCTTTCCAAGATGTTCCAAGCTAAGCATGATCGATATCTATGCTCCAGCTTAAGGGGGAGTGTTGAGATATTAATTATCTTTTGTTTCTTCCATGTATTCTCTATTCTTTCCATCTTCTTTATGTAATTTTCCCAACAGATTTCTCCTCTATATAAGAGAACCCTAGGGTTTCATGAATAAGTAATTCATTATTTTCTCCCAACAAAACTCCTTGCCTAGCTCTCTTCCTCTTAAACGTGAGATGGAGCAAAGCAGGTGCATACTCTACTTCAAGTTAGATGAGTAAGCACTAGAATCTAGGGATACGAGAAGCAAGGTGTCTATGGAATGATATGGTAATCAGTCTACCACAATAAATTTTCCAAGGATGTAGTAGGTCATGAAAAGAACTCAAATTCATATGCTTCGGTTTGGCACCTCCTTCAAAAAGAAAAGAACACTTTTCGCACTTTTCTGACTTATATAAAAGCATTTTCATAGAATTAATTAAGAAATGCTCGACGAGGTTGTTGCACCAACAAACTATGTTCACGAATAGACTACTTCATCTCAGAGGCCCTACTTAGGAAGAGTCAAAATACACCACTTCCCAAGAGCTCTCAGTCAACTAAGTTGTTTTCTTGGGGTGAAGAGTGCAAATCAACTATGTCGTTTGTAGGCACTTTATCTCGACTGCTTGTATGTATTTTACCTTGATAGATCATCGATATTTATTTCAACTACTCGAGGTACTTTGACTTCTTGTACATCCGTCTAAAATGAGAGCTTCGCAAGGAAAGGACTCATTTTTATAAACAACTTCCTTCTAGATGCTTAGAATTATTTGTACATGTACTTTATTATGCTTAAAGATCGATCAAGCAAGGGTTAAATAAGAATTGGATCAACGCCTCAGGTTCACATCAATAAGACATGGTAAAGACATGCACATTTTCTTTGATTCCTAGCATAGGGCCTCTCCTCTCCTTTGAACTTGAACCAAGCAAGGGATCAGAGGTTGGCAAGGTGTTTAATGACAAACCAAAAGTTTCTCTTCCAACGTCAGCAAACAATTGGCAAAGAAGGATGTGATTCTCGCTCATTAATCATTATATCTATTGCTAAAGAGAGGTAGTTGACTTGGGAGTCCAAGAGTGACATGCATATTTTTTTAAAGAAAATGTAGATGCATACCAAAAAAATCCATTAATAAAAGAAAATGTTTACAAGTTGTTCGATCATACAATATATGTGTATGTGCTAGTAGATTTTTCAACATAGTGTTTCTCCCTATTGAAAACTACAGCATTTCTTGCAAGCCAAAGTGTTGTGACATGCAGACTAATGAGAGCCGGTTAGAGACAATTGGGAATCGCCTTCGAACATATTCGACGTAGAAGGGGCATCAGGAAACGGAATTATGGAAATTTTCTCTAACATCACTTCTAAAGTTCGAGAAATGGTGATAGAAGCAAGGTTCATGAATGTGATATGTGGATTCATCGTATATAAGGGAATATATTGGAGTATATGAACAAAATATACAGTTTTGTGCGATTTAAGATTTCTTAATTTACAAAAATGGTAATTCATTATTAATATTTTTTAAAATAATGGGATTTCCAAACTCCATCAAAACAAGGTGTTGCTTTTGTATTACCATACACAAGCTCCTGTAAAAGAGGGTCGTGTTAGGTAAATAATCATCGGCATAAATTATAGGAACATGTTTTAACATGTATTATAGCATGCAAGCAAACGCATTGGGGCATCCCTATCTTACAGCATGATGCATTGCCCAAATGTAGTGAAAATTGGCAAGGATTGCTAAATCATTCTCCAAATATAGAACAAAGTTTGAACGAGTTCTCGTACAATGGATGCACATGAGTTTTTGAAAATATAAAATAGAAAATGCGAAAGAAAAAAACAAGAGAAAAGTATTGACTTTACACAAAATTGTACTCTAGAAGAGTGGGATGAAATTACGGGAGTCGCAAAGGGTTAGATATTATGTTATCTTTTCTCGAGAGATACAAAAGATGTGGAGCTCTTTATGTAGCTCCACCAACACAGTAACGTAAAGAAATGAATGACATGTTTATTTATAGCCATATCGTCTTTTATATAGAGGAGAAATCCTATAAGGAAATACATAAGAAATGAAATACAAAAAAAGAAAAAAAACATATGAAAGAAATAATATAATAAATATTTCCGACAACACGCCCTCAAGATGGAACGCAGATGTCTATCATGCTCAGCTTAGATGAACATTTCTAAAATGGCCCTTATATTTTTTGTTTCGTTAAGATGACATGAAATGTAGAGATGAACTACTTATGTATCATGTCCATAGTATAGTGGCAATCCATCTTGATGTGTTTGGTTCTCTCATGGAAAGTCAGATTGTTGGCAATAAATAATGCAGCATGATTGTTACATAACAGCCACATTGGAAGATGTGTTTTAATGTTAAGGTAAGTTAGGATAGACCTAACCCACATCATCTTAATGCCACCTTGTGTCATAGCTTTGTATTCAGATTCAACACTTGACCTATCAACAACAGTGTGTTTCTTGCCTTTCCATGAGACAAGTAAGCTCCTAATAAGCACAATGAACCCTAATGTTGACTTCCTATCCTTAGGACATCCTGCATAATTAGCATCTGTAAAGGTTGTGATCTCAGGAGATGTCTCTTTGTCGAAGAGTAAACATATACCTGGTGAAGACTTCGGATACCTTAGGATCATGGAGACTGCATCCATATATGCCTGATGGGGTTGGTCCATAAACTGAACTCTACTTACGGCAAAGGAAATGCATGATATAGTGATGGTCACATATAAGAGCTTCCCAACGAGCTCCTTGTGTCTTCTCTTGTCTACCTCATCAATGTCATCATCATAAGTTTCATAATCGGTCCATTGGAGTTGTAGTAGGTCTGCAATCTGCCATCCTAGTCTCCAAAAGGAGATCAATAATATACTTTATCTAAGTCATTACTAGTCCTCTTTGATTCCTTGAAACAAGCCCAAGAAAGCATCGAAGTTCTCCAAAGTCCTTGTCAGTGTTGCAGAAGTCAATATTCGATATTCAGTCAGAAGGATAACTGAATAAAGAATATTCGGTATTCATAAAACTATCGATTATGTATTTTTAATTATTTTAAATATAAAAAATATGTCTAATATATATTCTTATATATTTATACAAATATAGTCATCAATCAATAAGAGTCCAAGATAAAAGTACCAATTAACAAGTTATATATGTAGAGTTTTACATGTATGGCGATACCGAGATAAATAGAAACCATTAAAAAATAAAAAAATCAGCAGCATGTTGCAATATTCGGGTGAATATTCATACGAATACCCGAATATTTTGGAATATTTGGGTTGGACCGAATAGCAATATTATATTCAGTTACACCCCCCCCCCGAATAAGAATAATCAGCCGAATGTTGCAACAGTGATCCTTGTTAACAAACTGTTGTCCGAGGCATGCCTTCATCTTACTAATCCCATGCAAATCATCTCATGTAATGATGATGTCGTCAACATACACAAAGATAATGATAATACATCAAAGTGTCATGTGCATGAAGAGTGAGTGATCTTCATTTGATCTTTTCAAGCTACGTTGCTCTATCAAGTCTGAAAGCTTCTGGAACCATACTATTAGGCTTTTCTTATGACCATAAATAACCTTATGGAGCCTACACATCTTCTAGCACTCTCCTTCAGCAGCAAACCCAAGTGGATGTTGTATTGTTGCACATAGACTTCCTTATGCATGCCTCCATACATGAAGGCATTCTCGACATCAAGTTGAGAGTGTCCAGTATCTCACCACTACAACAGAAAGATGAATTCGAAGGGTAGAATGACAAGCCACATAAGAGAAAGTGTATTGCTAGTCTATCCCATATGTTTGAGTGAACCCTCATGCCACAAATCTAGCTTTGTAGTGATCATCACTTCATCCGCTATATACTTCATCTTATAAACCCATTTGCAACCCATTACAGAGGCTCCTTGAGGGGCAGTAACCAAGGTCCATGTGCCTCTAAATTGTAGTGCATCCATTTCTTCTTTCATGGCTAGGTACCATTGATTGCCCAGCACCTCATGTACGTGCATGGGATTGTAACAACTGGCAATCCCACCATAAGCTTTCTAAATTATTTGATAGATGACCCGACGGAACATGTCCTGAAAGAGAGTACATAGCACATATACAACCTCTTTCGAAGTGCAATAAGCAGGTCCAGATTCTCTGGTGGAATATTTTGTTGAATAAGAATAACCTGATTAGCTACATTATCCTCCCGCATAGTCTCATGTTGTAGAGAAACATTAATCATAACATCAGTGGAAACCAAGTGTTCAGAATTTACCTAGGGAGTGATGGATATTGAAGAAGGCACATAAGCGAAGGGTCGAGTAATGATGGGCTGCGAACATACACACGAGGTAATGTCTCAACCAGAGTAGGTGTATTTGTCGACATTCTAGGTAAATCTTGAATTAGAATAAATTGGTAGAGCTATAATACAAACTTGTAAAAGATACCGAGTAAGTTGACAAGTCGACATGTTTAGTCGACTCGGTGAAGTTGCTGAGTCAACTAGGCCTAAAATAGGCTTGTGGGGAATCTGAGATTCTGATATGCAATGGATACCGAGGGTTCCTAGGGACTTACTATTAGACAGTTGCCACTGCTCATCTCTAAACCCTCGACACCTATACCCATTTCCTCGAGCTCGATGAAAAGAAAGCCATCATCATCTCCATCACGATGATGACGCCTCCAGCTCCTCGCATTCTGCCACCATCGCCTCAAGCTCCATGCACAGCACCATTAGTTTCTCGCACCCCCTCCCCTCCGTGCGATGCCTCTAGTTCCTCATGCACCCTCTCTACCAATCAAATAGGGTAACTAGCGTTTACATTTTTACAAATTTTATTTTCATCTTATTTATTTCTTTGAAATCATTTTTATTTGATATCATCAACATGTCATATTCATATGTTCATGTGTTCATTTATACTAAGAATTAGATTTTTCTTGTTCACATTCATAAAAGAACATCAATTTTGATATTGTGTTTCTTTGATATTTCTTTGATAATATGTTTGGTTGTTGCTTTTTCTCCTAACATACTATTGAAATCACGATAGGTTGAGAGAAAGAGAGATGTAGGGTGGCCTGCTTTGTTTGCTCTTTAATAATTTCAATGATATTACATTGAATTTGATCTTGTTATTATATTTAACTTATACTTTTAATAATTATGTTTCATTATTACTCTATTACAATATAAAAAAAGTCTAAATCTACAAAAATATATAGGAATATATATAATTGATTTATATATTCAAAATAAATAAAAAAATCAAAACCAACTAAAGCCCGACTAAATGTAATTAGTCACTTGACTGTTGACAAATCCTTAGTTAGTGATCCGGTCGACCGAGTACTGACTACCAACTTCTGCAACCTTGCAATAATGTATGATTAAGTATCAAAGGTCTAAACTATCTTACACCTAGGGAGAAATTAAGAAATGCATACTTTAAAGAGTTTTCCTTACTGAAATCAAAGGTTGAGATGAAAAATCGCAAATCAAAATCATCCACAAGCTCCAAAGGCAGAGAACGTCAAAGACTCCAAGTGTGGTTGTTGTCAGGATCGAAATAGGAAGTCAAAATAAAGTAAGTTTGTTCATCCACAACCGTTACATGATGGATGGTGTTGTTTTGTCTTCGGAAATATTGGTCGAGAAAGAAGATGAATGATTCATGTGGAAGGTGGATTTCTAAAAGGCTTATTGTGTGGATTGGAGGTCCATTTGGATATCCCTTTATCATAGGGGTTTCCCAAGTGAATGGATTGCCTCGATGAAGAGATACATTACAACAACTTCTCACATGATCTTATTGAATGGGAAGCAGAAGGGTGAATTTTTTCAACCTCAGCACGGAGTGAGCTAGGGACACTGGCTGCCTCCATTGCTTTTTGTTGTGGTTGCAGATGCTCTGACGAGGATGGAATCGAAGGCTACGGATGTGGTTTTTTTGGCGAGCTTCAATTCAGGGGAGATTTGTACCCTCATGCTCCAATATGCAGATGATACTGTTTTTTGTGGAGGGGCAGTCGACATATGCGGAAGGGATGACTGGATGAGCATTGTCCTTGAGCTATTTGGGTTGGTTTCCGACCTCCGAATCAATCATGCGAAGTCTGCTTTTATTCCTTTCGGGATAAATGAGGAGGAGATGGTTTTTTTGTGAGGCAGATTTACAAACGTCGAGGGGGGCTCTACCGATCATGTACTGGTGGGTGGTAAGCTACGACAAGCGGACCGGATTCCTATTATTGAGAGGATAAAGAAGAAGCATGCAGGTTGGCGTACAGTTTGCTCATCTAGAGGTGGATGTCTAGTCCTATTGAAGGTGGTTTCGACTATTCATGTGTTCTTATTGTCTGCGTACTTCTTACTTGTTGGGGTGAAGGTGAAGTTGGAGGCAATAATTCAAAGATTTTTTTATTCACATTTAGGGAGTCTCAAGAGGTGTCGTTGGTGGATGGAAGACTCTAGTCCTTAGAAAGGAGGATGGTGGGTTGGAGATCCAAAACTTGGAAGTGATGAACAACTCCTTTTTGGCAAAGTGGATGACTAGAGTTTGGGAGGAGGCTCTGATATGCTATGTACGATGTTACAGTCAAATTATGGTGCCTCTTGGGACCCTGCTTCGTATGTTGTTTGTTATTCCTAAGCCTTCCAAATTTTGGAAGGGGATTTGCTTGGTGCTTCCACGGATGATCCCGTTCCTGCAGCTGGCTCTTAATGACGGTCGTGGCTTTCGATTCTAGATTGATGATTGGATAGACCATGGGTTGTTGCGCGCTCGTTTTCCCTTACTGTTTGTGTTGGAAAAAATGATAGATGTATTTATTCCTGGAACCCTAAGCTCTCTTATATATAGGAGAGACCTATGGGTAAATTACATAAGAAAGACATAAAGAAATAAAATAACTGAAAAGGTACATAGGAACATTGAATATCTCTACACTCCCCCTCAAGATGGAGCATAGATGTCAATCATGCTCAGCTTGGATGAACACTCCTAAAATGGCCCCATTAGTAAAGCATTGGTAAAGATATCTGTTGTTTACTCTCCTGAGCTAATATGCGAGGTAGAAATCAAACCCTTCTTGATCATATCTTTAGTATAATGGCAGTCTGCCTCAATATCCGTTCTCTCATGGAATGTGGGGTTGTTTACAATGAATAAGGCAGCCTGATTATCATATTGTAACTGCATGGGTAGAGGAACATCTATATGCAAATCTGCTAACACTGCTCGAACCCACATCATTTCTATACTTGCTTGCGCCATAGCCTTATACTCAGATTCAGCAATTGATCTAGCCACAACTGTTTATTTCTTTCTTTTCCAAGAAACAAGAGTACTGCTAACAAATACTGCAAAGCCCGAAGTAGACTTCCTATCCTTAGAACACACTGCATAGTCAGCATCAGCACACACAGATACAAAGAGAGTTGCTCCTTTCCTGAAAAGTAATCCTGCACCTAGAGAAGATTTTAGAATCTCAATATCATATATATAGCATCCATATGTACTTGTCGAGGCTGCTCCATGAACTGACTCACTCGACTCACTACAAAAGAGATATCTGATCTAGTGATAGTAACATAAAGGAGCTTTCCCACCATCTCTCTATATCTCCTCCTATCAACCTCATATGCATCATCATCGTATAACTTCATGCTAGGATCCATAGAAGTAGTAGAGGGTCGACACCCAATCATGCTCGTCTCAACAAGCATGTCTGTAACATATTTTCTTTGGGTCATCACAAGCCCCTGCGCATTCCTAGCAAATTCCAACCCTAAGGACTCATTTGGTTGCTGGGTTGGAGTGGGTTGGGGAAACCTGATTGGAATAGTAGCTGTTTGGGATGGTTATGAGGGTTGGAGAGGGTTGGAATAAAGAATGTGATGTCACTATGATTTGTGATAGAATTCCATCCCATCAAAAGAGGGGGGTAAACCGGGTTACCCCGGGATAACCCGCGGGTAACCCGGTTACTAAACGAGCCATAAGAAATACCTTAGAGTGCCCAGATCTTTAGTAACAAACTGACGGCCTAGAAACTCTTACCATCTTTATCCCGTGCATATCATCTCTTGTAACAAGAATATCATCAACATAGACCATTATGACAACAGTACATCTAGGTGTCCTCTGCACAAAAAGTGAATGGTCTGCATTAGACCTCTTGAACCCTTGCTTCTCAATCAAATCCGAGAGCTTCTGAAACCACGTCCTTGGACTTTACTTAAGGCCATATATCGCCTTATGGAGTCTACAAACCTGTTGACACTCCCCCTCAGCAGCAAACCCCGAAGGTTGTTGCATGTAAACTTCCTCCTGTAGATCTCCATATAGAAATGCATTTTTAACATCCAACTGAAACAAAGGCCAATCACATACCACTGCTACTGGAAGTAGGACTTGCAGTGTAGAGTAATGGGCCACTGGAGAAAATGTGTCTAAGTAATCCACGCCGTAGGTTTGAGTAAAGTCGTGTGCCATTAATCTTGCCTTGTAGCGATCAAGGTTGCCATCTGCATGATGTTTAACAGTAAGCACCCATTTGCAACTGACCACAGACGCCCCAAAGAGAGCAGTGTATCACGTGATTGCAACGCAGCCATTTCTTCCTCCATAGTCAAGCGCCAACAACTATCCTTCAATGCCTCCTGATAATTCCGTGGAATTTCCATGGCAGATATAGCCACTGCAAATCTCTGAAAGTCCTATGTTAGACGATGAAAGGAGACCTGAGAAATAAGGGGGTAAGAAGCACAGGTTCGCTTCTGCTTTCGAACTGCAACAAGAATATCCAGGTCTGGGAACCTCCACCATCTGTGAGTTACTATCCTGCAATGATTCCTGCACAGATATATCTCCAGACCCATCGTTAAAAACCATGATATCAAAACAAACCTGAGGCATACTGGATGGCGGTCGATGACCATGAGCAGAAGCCGTCCAACGGGTATAGAATTTAGGTAATGGTGGAACAATTGGCACATGCGACTATGTAGTAGTAGGGGGTGGTGGAGGTAGTGGCGGTGGCGGTGGTGAAAGCATAGGCACAGGAGGAGGTGGTAAAGAGCTCGTAGGAGGGGGTGGCATGTAAACCTCATCATCTGAGTCTAATGAAGCCAACCCGTCATCTGTAGGAGAGAAATACATCACAGACTCAAAAAATGTGACATCAGCACTGATAAAATATTTTCAGCGTAAAGGATCATAACATCGGTATCCAATCTGGGTCCTGGAGTACCCAACAAACACACATTTAATAGCTTTAGGAGAGACCTTGGCAAGACCTAGAATCAACTGGTGAACAAAAGCAACATAACCGAACACACGTGGAGTGAGTGGGAATAACTCCTTAGGGAAAGCTATAGAGAACGGAGTGGATATACGCTTTCTTGATAGAGAACCTACCCCCATATCACACAAAGTGATCCCCGCCCACCAAAGGTGCCTGCTCATTAGCCAACGCAGCCTGCATTTCCATGAACTCCGCCGACCTCTGGTCTGAAAGCTCCGCCACAAAAACCGGTGACCACGCCCCTTCCCCCCAAACTTCTCTGACCATCACCTCCTTATCTACCGCCCGCTGCATTAGCCTTGGGTAGCGCACCCCCAATGCCCCCTCTCCAGTCCAATCGTTCAGCCAAAATCTAAAACCCTCTCCATTTCCCCTACAAGGCTTCATTTTGCACGACATCTCGGACAAAATCATCAACACTACCCGCCATAGCAAGGAAGGTAATCGTCCCCTCTCGGCCTCCAACGACAGCGGCACCCCATATATTTCTCTTATTAGCTTACAGACCAAGTCTTAGGAATTGCCCCATATGTGCATCATCCACTTGGCCAAGAGCGCCTTATTCATTTCCACCAACTTCTTGACGCCCAATCCGCCCTTTGTCTTCCGCATCGTAATCATGTCCCACCCAATCAATGGCACCCGCCTCACGCTTTTTTGATCTTTGTAACTCATGTTGATACTTATTGCGAATATATAGAGATTACATGTGGGCATCTACATGACGCTGCACCCTCTTCTTTCCTCAAGAAAAGTTTGCTCATATAAGTGAAATCTAAAGAAGAAGAAAGCTCTTTATTTTTTTGAGTTTTACCTAAATGATATGTTATGTCGATGATAATTTGATGCGAATAAAATTCGGCGACGACGAAAAATAAATTTTTTTGTGGATTTTTTTTGGTGGAGAAGAAAATGGAGGAAGAAGAGAATAACTCGCCGGATGCGAGGGGTTTGAGGAAGAGAATCGCGTAGATCGCGTTGGGAAGAGAGACGAGAGAGGGAGATAGAGATAGAATCTCAATTTTTCATATCATCTGAACTGACTAAACAACTAGTCTATCATCCCTTTATATATGAGGGATGAGATTACAAAAATAGAAACTCAATTCAAATTCAAAACTAATTATCCTAATTTGACTCTAACCGACTAACTAACTAATTTTGAAATTCAATTGAAACTAACTACTTTGAGATCACAGGTGATCTCTTTTATTTAAATAAAATTACGATGACTCAAAATAAACGTAAATAAAATTAACAGATAAAGTAGAAAAATGTGGCCCTATTTATCCGTTTCACGCTGCATCAATTCTCCTCCGCTTGAAAAATTCGTCTCCGTCGAATTGCTGGATCTGCGGGCTTGGATGTTGATAAGTTTAAATCAGCGTTGGGATCATCCCATGGAAGAACTGGTGCGGAGCAAATGGTGGAATCCATGCGTGCGCGGCGCGAATATTGGAGAAGTTGGCTTCGTGACGGAAGAGCATGTGTGGCGCGAATACGGGCGTCCATCCGGGTTTCGTCCCCTTGATATGGTGCTTGAAGAACTAGTGGGACATCTTCATTTCGTGCTTCATCGCTTTTGGAGATTCCATAGCAAAGCAGTAGCACAAGTAAAGTAGAGGAGGAGATGTGGCCAATGAATTAAGCCATGGGGCTTTTAAAATAGGTGAAGCCCATGATCCTAATCCTAATTGGATAAGGAGACCATCCAGATTTTGTCCTTTCAGCACTACCTTTTAAATATTCCTGCTCTAGGGGGTTGGAATGCAATTTTCATACCCCTTCACTTAAATAAAATCCATAGCATAATCTATCCTTCAAATAACCCTTTTGATAAAAACTTTTGGGAGGAGGGGTCCCCCTGCAAATATTCCAAATTAACCTCCTATCCCTAACTTTATGGGATCTGACTCCTTTTGAAGGGGCGCCCGTTGTGAGGGCTTCCCTCATCTTTAAGCAACATCGGCGGCGGCCTCGAGCAGTCAACGGCAGGCAGCGTAGGCTCCTGCCTTCGGGGTTCGAGCGATGGCTACAACGAATGGTGGGGTGACGTGTGGGCAAGAGGCGGGAGGCGATGGGGCTGTGGGTTAGCCTGGGAGCACGGAGGTAACGGAATGGGATGTTGGCGGGGGTGGTGAGGGTAGCGACGGGAGGCGACGATGGAGCGGGAGGGGTGTTGGTGGCGTTGGTGACGGTACTGGGGGTCGCACAGGAGAAGGTGGCGAGGTTAGGGGCTCCTCTGGGTGCACAGGGGCAGCGGGAGGGGGTGTTAAGGGTGTGCGGGGGACAGTGGGGGCTGGGGGTTGTGTCGCTGGGGATGCGGGGGCGGCGGGAGAGGGCGCGGGGGGTGTAGGGGTTGCGGCGGGAGGAGTTACTGGGTTGTGGGGTTGGGGAAAGCGGGCGCGAGGGCTGGGGGTTGTACCGCAAGGGATGCAGGGGCGGAGGGGTCCAGCGAGGGAGCCGCAAATGGGCCGAAAATCGATTCCTGCGGCTTTTGTGAATCTGAATATACCTGGACAGCAAGCGTTTCGTCGCTTTTTCTTTCTGGAATGGCCTGGACAGCGAGCAGGTCGGAGTTTTCCTCCTCTGAAATGGTCGGGATAGCGAACAAATCATCCTTGACGTTGTTGTTTTCGCCTGACATGGCCCGGACAGCGAGAACATCGTCGTTGTGGCATTTCCTTCTATCCACAATGATCTGAGAAAAGCACAGATCATGGTCGACGACAATATTTTGTTTGTCGTCAACTTGCACCATAAAAATATCAACATCGTACCATGAGTCTATCCATTGTTGAACCTTGATGCTTGTCCGGAGGCTCTTCTTGAATTTATGTTGACGCGAACGCGCATGTGATCCACGTGATAAGTTTGCTTGATCGAGCTTCATCCTCCAATATGCGACAGGACCGTCGAATCGTGAGAACGATTCAACTTCCATGCTCTGATACCAATTGATGCAAATAAAATTCAGCGACGACGGAAAATAATTTTTTTTGTGGATTTTTTTTTGGTGGAGAAGAAAATGGAGGAAGAAGAGAATAACTCGCCGGATGCGAGGGGTTTGGGGAAGAGAATCGCGTAGATCGCGTTGGGAAGAGAGACGAGAGAGGGAGATAGAGATAGAATCTCAATTTTTCATATCATCTGAACTGACTAAACATCTAGTCTATCATCCCTTTATATAGGAAGGACGAGATTACAAAAATAGAAACTCAATTCAAATTCAAAACTAATTATCCTAATTTGACTCTAACCGACTAACTAACTAATTTTGAAATTCAAATTGAAACTAACTACTTTGAGATCACAGGCGATCTCTTTTATTTAAATAAAATTACGACGAAACAAAATGAACGTAAATAAAATTAACGGATAAAGTAGAAAAATTCGGCCCTATTTATCCGTTTCACGCTGCATCATAATTCTTTAAGGTATCAATTGTATCCATGAAATTTGAATATATATATATATGTGGGTATTGTTATCTTGTCAATATAGAAATCGGAATTTCATCGAAACTCGGTAAAAAAATCAAAATTTCAAGTCATGGGGCACATTTAGTCGCGAGTCAACACTTGTACTTGAACATAACACCGTCAGCTTGGAAGTTGAGGTTTGTAGAGAAGATAGAACGAAAATTGGTTAGTTGGAAGGCCAAATGCTTTCAAAGGAAGGCCTCATAGTGTTATTCATGTCAGGGTTTTAAAAACCTACCTCGAAGTAGTTTTGAGGGAATATATCCTCAAGGCTACACCATTAGACTGATTCAATAAGGCTTAGCGGGTTAAGGCGGGTTAAACTGGTAGGGGGTAACCCGATTTTGGGTTTTGGTGTTTGGATAGAGGGTTAAACTGGGGGTGGGTTAAAAGTGGGTTTGTTGTGATATGATTGTATTGAAGTTTGAAAAAGTGAGTAGTTATTGTGATGTGATTGTATTGAAGTTTGGAAAAGTGAGTAGAAGTGGAGTAGTTTATATTTCTTATATGATATGATGGTATAATATATTATTTTTTGATAGGGATGTAAAATTGATTTATTTAATTTTTTAAAAAAGAATAAAGTGGGGCCCACACGAGAGAGAGGGAGGGTGGGTTAAGGGGGGTAAACTCCCCAAAGGGGATTTTAACCCCCTTGGTGAACGGTACCTAAGGTTGTGAGGCGGTGAGGTAGTATTGAAGCATCCTGGTCGATTATCTAAGGAATACGAAGATATTTTAATATATATATATATACTTATGTCTTCAATAGGTTATATTTAGGAAACTTAGTAAAAAATAGCTTTTTCAAATATTTAGAATATTAGTACTATTTTATATTCTAATGGATTCTTGTTTGATTGTTTGTTAAATTTTGATTTTACAACTACCTCACCTTTTTTGCCTACTATGTAAAAGATAATATTACATGATTGAGATTTTTTAGTGATTAAACACGAGATATATAAAGATTTTTTTGCTAGTAATACATATAGAAATTATTTTTTTTTTGCAAAATCTTCTTATAACATCTTTAATTCATTAACTTCATCACATAAAGTATTTAATCCTCTAAGTTAACTATGAACTTTTAGTCAAGGTTATAAATTTATATATCGGATATTGTATTGACACTATGTCGAAACGAAATCTCACCGAAATTTCATTGAAATTTCGGTAAATTTCGGTCACATCTCACCCAAATCTAGCAACATTTGTGAAGGAAGACCCACATATCGGCATTTCACTTGAAATTTCGGTCCCATGTCGAAATCGAAATTTTGGCCAAATTTCACCGATAATTCACGAAATCTGAAACCATGCTTATAGTTATACATGCAATCTAAGTCATTATTTTAATATGAAAATAGACAATTTTATAATGAATTCGTAGATTTTTCATCCCAAGCCTCTCGTTAGAGTAACAAAATAGTTGAAACTCTTAAATAAATTGAAAGAGTCTTGAATGTGTTTTCTTTATAATTGTACAGCATATAAACATAAGAAATTAAATTTCTCCTTATAAGAATCGAGGCTTATGCCTCAACTGTCTCGAGGCTTACGCCTTGCCTCACTTAAAGGAATCCGCCTCAATTTGCATCGCATTGTCTAAAACATTGGTTGGCGCCAGTGTTGTCTGCAAAATCAATGTTCTACAAGTTTTCATACAATTGTCGAGTGTGATTAATCGATGACTTGAATGTCTAATCCGACCATTCTTCGGGACTATTTTGAGGTAGAAAGTCGAGGGTATCCGTTAGCTTCTTAGAGTGACACCTCCATGCTCGAGGGTCATGCATCGCTTAGATTTAAAAAAATCTGCTCCTGGAGTGTGTGTGGAGAATATAGGAGACAATGATTATGTGTTTTTTAGCGAGAGGCATCTACGGATTTCAATTAGGGATGCAACCGGATGCGGATATATCCGTATCCGTCCGCTACCGTATCCGCTTTTAAGCGGATACGGATACTCATTTTCGGATTTTAGCGGATACGGATACTAATTTTAATTTTTTTTGCGGATACGGATTCGGATACGGATACCATTAAAGAATTTTTTCTGGATACGGATGTATGTATTTTTCGCGGATACGGATATGGATATCCACATTATCCATATTTTCAGTAATATTTCAGCTTCACAAAAGTTTTGCATGCCTCAATGTAGCTCTGACACAAAACTGTACCTCATAATGAAATGTCAAAAAAAAGTAACGTTTATAATTTATCATAATGTCGTTTCACGAAATATATCATATCACCTTTATCTTATTAGTTGGTTAAAATGTTACATGTATTACATATATTTAAGAAACATTTCAAATGAAGGAAAACAGAGGTACGTCATCATACAATTTTATTATATGCTCTTCAATATATTTCATTCAATATTTTAATTTATTTTCTTATTTATTATGTAACATTGTACTCAAGATTAGTCATCCATCAATTACAAGTTTGTAAAGACGCCATTTCTAAATAAAAGTATGAGGAGGCACTTAATATTTATAGGATAATCTGTATCCGTTTCTTAAATATCCGTATCTGAATCATGATTATCTGATTCCGAATCCGTATCCATATTTAAGGATACGGTATTCAATTTTCGATATCCGTATGATATCCGTATCCATATTTTGAAATGGATAAGGATATGGTAATATCTATATCCGTATCCGTATCCGTCCGTTTGCATCCCTAATTTCAATGGATCTTGATTTGCCGTTGGTGGGGCTGAGATCGCCCTCCAACCTCTGGAAGGATCTTTGTTCAGTCATCCCTGATATTTACATATTCATGTACCCAGTGACAGGAGACATGCACATATTTAGACTCTGGGAGGATGAGCGGAGGACGGGTGCCTTGCGTGACAAGTTCCATCATCTTTTATCATGGTTGCACTTGCAGATAAGAAGGCATGAGTGGCAGACCACTAGCCAGTTGCTAATAAATGGGGAGGAGGGAGGAGGTGTATGGACTCTTCGGGGCATTCTTTCTTAGCAGATGTTTCAGGAGTTTGTTTAGTTGTTGGAAATGCCGGAGCCTGCAGAGGGTCCCTCGTCGGGGATGTGTAACCACTGGACTAGGGGTGAGAGTGATTTCTCAAGAAAAAGGCCTGCAACCCTGGACTTGCAAATTATGAAGATGAAACTGACATGGCGAAGGATTATATGAATATGAGAGACTTGGAAAGTAGATGCTCCTCTCGGAGTGGATGTCTTCATGTGGCTGGCAAGGAAGGGGGGCCGACCATATGTTCTTTTGTTGTGAAGTCATGGAACAGATTTAGAGGAGGATTAGGATTGAGTGAATGGAGATTTCCAGCCTGGGAGAAACCTGGAAGAGCTTAGGCAACATGGTACATCGTTCCAAAGTTGAGAGGGCAAATCCTTCTGCCTTCATTTGGGTCATTTATCTTACCAGGAATGCCTTGGCTTTTCCGAGAGAACATTTTTATATTGAGAATAATCGTGTACATGCTAATTCCATTTTGAATCTTGGTCGTAGGCATGTGTGCAGGCACCTCTACATACAAAACAAATAAAGGAAGTTGATAATGGTATTAAAAATTTATTAGAAGCAGACGAGGCAAAGGAATCCATATTATATGGCAAACTTGCAATGATAGGATGTTTTATCTGAGAGAATACTTCACAACTTTCGTAGCAGAATAAAAAACTTGTTGCTTCAGGAATAAACCACCTACAAGGATACATAAAGGGGAACGTGTACTTGTTGCCCAGCCAAGAGACAAGAAATAGAATGCAGCCAACATTGCGACAAGTCCACCAACCTATTAAACCAAACATATTTTCACATTTAGTGCCATGTATGGCAGTGACTGTCAAGCGACAAGGCAAGCTTAAGGGCTTTTAAGGTAGACCTTATAAAAAATAAAACATAATCTAATATTATGAATATCAGACATGACTGATTACATTAAATGAAATATTAAAACGCCCAAAGTGGACTGTGAGATGACGCAAATTGGAAGAAAAAAATCATTTCTATGAAATGTAAAGAGTGCCGTAGTTGTGAGCATGACAGAAAAAAGTATGGATGCGCTGTTTTAAAGAAAATCTGACAAGCGCATCGGACCTTTTTCAAAATATGGCTTCTCCGTCCATATAGCACGGCAGATAAAACACCAAGTATAGCACCAGCATATTCTGCCAAAATAGCTCTGAAATTCAAACATAAATCGAAGTCTAAATATGCAAAAGACAGATAAATTTTCCATCTTTTTTGAAATAAAAAGAGGGAATACATGCGCAATGTAAAATACTTGTGCAATCAGTATAGCAGTGGAAATCTTATTCTGTTATTCTGATTTGTAGAGAGAGTTGATCGTTGTAGAGAGAGTTGATCGTCTTTTATGTTATTTATTATTTCAGTTTCGTTATGTACCTCTCATGTAATTTACCCAAGGGCTCTCTCCCTATATAAGAGACCCGAGGGCTCTATGGAATGATTATCTCAGTACTCTTTTACCCTAACATGGTATCAGAGCCCTAACCCTAATCTAGGGTTTCTCTCCACCGCCCCCCCCCCTCCCCCCCCCCCGCCGACTCTCTCCCACCGCCGCCGCCCCCAGGGTGCCGCCCAGGGCTCCACCGCCGCCCCAGGTTTCCGCCCAGCACCCAGGGCGCCGCCGACCAGTCCCGGGACCCTCTCCTCGTCCCGCACACGCGCCGTCGGAGCCCCCCACCTTCCGCCCCGGCTCCCTCCAGCCGCCGTCGGGGGCTGTCTACACCGTCCAGCCCTCGCCCAGCCCTCGACCAGTCCCCGCCCAGCCACCATCTTCCTTGGTAGAGGCTTCCGGAGCCTCTACTTGTCGCCGGGTGCCGCTCCTTCACTCGGTCTCGGATAGATGATGGATTCAAGTGCATAACGTCTACATATGCACTTGAATCCTTAAAGTCTTGGTAGACAACCTCTTCTTGGTCTATCAATAGTCGTTCTTCTCCGGCATTATGTCCGAACAAAAGCTCGATATGCCCGCCATAGGTGCGTTCAAACGTTCAGCACCGATCGTCAAAATGGACGGGACAAACTACGAACTGTGGGCGATGCAGTTCCTCAGTCTCATGAAGTCGTGTGGTAAGAAGCATATTCTTACCGAGGATGAACCGCCGGAGAAGACAGGAGTCTATGCCTCATGGGAGGTTGATGATGCGTACGCCAAGGTTTGGCTCTCAGGTACGCTCACGACAGAGATAGCGAATGATGTTCTTCACCAGCCCACCGCCAAGGCGATGTGGGATATTTTGGCCATGACGTACTCTCAGGTCCGCAACGAGACGAAGATGCTCCAGCTGCAGCATGATATATTTACCACGAAGCAGAATGGGAGGCCTCTTCATTCGCTATACACGTCGCTTCATGGTATGTTCGAGAAGCTCTATAGCACCATTCCGCTCACAACCACGCCGGAACAACAGAAGACGTTCCGCAATGCCACTATGGTTGGCGTTTTACTCGCTGCCCTAGACCCGGAGTACGAGGCCGCACGCTCTCAGATCCTAGCAGATGCCACTATCCCGCCGATGGAAGAGGTATACAGGAGGCTCAGTCGTGTACCGGTTCCATCTACTACAGCGACTGCACCTCCGTCTGCAATGGCAGTTTCCAGGGGACGTGGTGGTTCGTCCTCGTTTCGTGGCAGAGGAATTGGTGGACGTGGACGCGGTGGTCGCATACGTTCTACGTGTTCATTCTGCCGTTGTACTGGTCATCGGAAGATACTTGCTATTCCAAGCACGGCTTCCCTCCTTCTGCACGTGTCGCGGATCATGTTCAGGGTCCTTCAGCTTCTGCTACAGATCACAGGTTCGAAGAGTTGGTGGCACGACTTCGTGATATCATGCCACAAACGTCGCCAGAGGGTGCTGAAGTTTCTGATGTTGCAGCCTCGGCATCCGCTAGTACATCCGCCTCTGCCAGTGCCTCAGGTAGTCCTTCAGTCTCACCTCATTGTCATGATCTCACAGGATGGATTGTCGACTCTAGAGCTACCCATCATCTATGCCGTGAGAAAGATATTCTGCAATCCTACAGAGCTGTAAATCATGGTCGCTCTGTACTCATAGCTGATGGCACTCATTCTCCTATCATCGGTCAGGGGGAGACGGCTTTGCTTCCCTCTATGCACTTACAGAATGTCCTACATGCTCCAGAATTCTCTATGAACCTCTTATCCATTAGTCAGATTACACGTGATTTGCACTGTCGTGCTATTTTTGATCCATCGTCTGTTATTTTTCAGGACATACTGACGGGCAGGGTGATTGGCTGTGGTTCTGAGCACAATGGCCTCTATCGTCTAGTCCGTAACTCCTGCGCTGGTGTCTCACTGCATTCCCAAGGCGCCGTATCTCCGTACACCTGGCATCTTCGGTTCGGTCATCTGCCCCTGCAGAAGATGCGTCACCTACTGCCTCAAATCTCTCCGAGTTCCTCCTTTCGTTGTGAAGCATGTCAGTTAGGGAAGCACCATCGATCTAGCTTCCCAGGTCGTCAGAGTCGGAGCAGTCGCTCCTCGTTTGAACTACTTCATGTAGACATTTGGGGTCCAAGTCGTGTCCCAGATCATCAGGGGCACAGGTTCTATTTAGTAGTGGTTGATGATTTCTCTAGAGTGTCCTGGACGTTTCTTCTTAAAAATAAATCCGAAGCAGGAAGTGTTATCCAAAATCTTATTAATGAAATCCAGAATGTTTTCTCTTCTACTGTTAAGTATGTGCGAACTGATAATGCATTGGAGTTATGCACTCGCTCTCTTGCTACCTTTCTTTCTTCAAAAGGCATTGTTCATCAAACCACATGTGCTTACACCTCACAACAAAATGGGGTTGCGGAACGAAAGCATCGACATTTTCTTGATATTGCTCGCACATTACTCATTCAAAGTTGTGCTCCATTGTCTTTTTGGGGAGATGCTATACTTACAGCATGTTATCTAGTCAACCGAATGCCTACAACTGTTCTTGGGGAAAAGTCCCCAATCTCTGTTCTTTTTCCAGACAGAGATTTGTTTGCACTTACACCTCGGGTCTTCGGCACTGTTGCGTTTGTCCACCGCTTATCTCCAGGACTTGATAAGCTTTCTCCTAGGGCTATCAAGTGTGTTTTTGTGGGTTACTCCAGGACACAGAAAGGATACCGTTGCTATGATCCTGTCCATGACAAGTACTATGTGAGTGCAGATGTTACCTTTTTCGAACCTGTCATGTATTTCTCACCTGCGGGTGACAGATTGGCCTCCTCCACTTCTCCAGATTCCAATGTCTTTGTTCCACCACCACCAAGCTTGACTCAATCATCTACTCGACCAACACCACCACCACCACCACCACCTCCTCCAGTTGTCCCTTTCACTAAGTTCTATACGAGGCGGACAGGCCCTGCTCAAACTACAAGTCAACCATCCAACACGCCTCAGGTTTGTTCTGAAATTAACACTAACGATGGCTTAGATAATGCACCTGTGCAGGAACCTTTACTACAGGAGGAGGAGCAACCGGTCAGCACAGTCTTGGATGATTTGGACCGGCCCATTGCTCATAGGAAGCAGCGCAGACAGTGTGCCACATATCCCCTTGCCTCTCAAGTCTCCTTTCATCGACTCACTGGGGATTTCCAGAAGTTTGCAGCTGCTGTCTCGTCAGTTGAGATTCCGCGGACATATCAGGATGCCTTGAAGATTGACTGTTGGCGTCTTGCAATGGAAGAGGAAATGCGTGCTTTGTAATCTAGGGGAACTTGGTCTCTTGTCCCCATTCCTTCAGGTGCCTCAGTAGTAAGTTGCAAGTGGGTTTTTACAGTGAAATATCATGCGGATGGCCGTCTAGACAGATACAAGGCCAGGCTCGTTGCACGGGGATTTACTCAGACATATGGTGTAGATTATTTGGATACCTTCTCACCGGTGGCGAGACACTCTACCCTTCGCATCCTTCTTTCGGTTGTAGTGGTACGTGACTGGACCATATTCCAGCTTGATGTTAAGAATGCTTTCTTGTATGGTGATCTACAGGAGGAAGTCTACATGCAGCAGCCACCCGGGTTTGCTGCTGAGGGGGAGACTCAGAAGGTGTGCAGACTTCATAAGGCTATCTATGGCCTTAAACAGAGTCCTCGAGCATGGTTCCAGAAGCTCTCCCAGCTTATTGAACGACAGGGGTTCAGAAGATCAAATGCGGACCACTCACTGTTCGTCCGGATGACCCCTAGAGGTACCATTGTTGTTATGGTATATGTTGATGATATATTGGTTACTGGAGATGATACACAGGGGGTTGAGATAACCAAGTCTATGTTGGGCAGCCAGTTCATTACAAAGGATCTAGGCACAATACGATATTTTCTAGGGATAGAATTTGCAAGAAATGCACAAGGAATGGTGATGACTCAAAGAAAATATGTCACAGATTTGCTAGTTGAAACAGGAATGACTGGACGCAGACCTTCAAGTACACCTATGGACCCGAGTATGAAGCTGTACGATGATGATACCGAGGAGGTGGACAAGAGAAGGTACAGAGAAATGGTGGGTAAGCTCTTATACATCACTATAACTCGACCGGATATTGCCCTTGCAGTAAACCGGGTGAGTCAATTCATGGAGCAGCCGAGGCAAGTACATATGGATGCCTTGTACATGATATTGAGATATCTGAAATCTTCCCCAGGCACAGGATTGCTATTCAAGAAAGGTACAGATCTGTCTATTTCAGCCTGTGCAGATGCAGATTATGCAGGATGTCCAAGGGATCGTAAGTCTACTTCTGGATTTGCTATCTTCATAGGAAGCTCTTTAGTCTCTTGGAAAAGCAAGAAGCAGACTGTTGTGGCGAGATCCAGTGCCGAATCCGAGTACAGAGCCATGGCACAGGCAAGCACAGAAATGATGTGGGTTAAAGCAGTCTTAGAAGATCTGAATGTTGATGTTCCCTTGCCTATGAACCTTCAATGTGATAATCAGGCAGCATTATTTATTGCCAACAATCCAGCCTTCCATGAGAGAACCAAACACATAGAGGTGGATTGTCATTACACTAGGGACATGATCCAGAAGGGCTTCATCTCCACGTCTCACGTCAGTTCAGAGGACCAGACAGCGGACATATTCACTAAGCCATTGCTCAGAGGACCTTTCCAGAGATGTTCTTCCAAGCTGAGCATGATAGATATCTATGCTCCATCTTGAGGGGGAGTGTAGAGAGAGTTGATCGTTGTAGAGAGAGTTGATCGTCTTTTATGTTATTTGTTATTTCAGTTTCTTTATGTACCTCTCATGTAATTTACCCAAGGGCTCTCTCCCTATATAAGAGACCCGAGGGCTCTATGGAATGATTATCTCAGTACTCTTTTACCCTAACATGATTAGCCCATCTTTTTTAGGAAATATTAGCCCATTTTTTACTAATCAAAGTTTTACCCATTTCTTGTTCAAGACTCTTAAGTGATGAGAAGAATTAAAAAGCCTTAGTCCCAGTGGCAAATTATCTTACTCAGGATGAAAGTTACACTAGAAAGTAGCAAGATTGTGGCACCATGTTAGCAAAAGGAAGATAACGATATCGGGATCCTAGGATCAAGTGAATTGAAAAAGAATATTTAGGAATAGCCATAATCATTACAAGGAAAAGATACTTACATCAGTGGGCCACATGACTTGAGCCCTTTTACCCACAACAGTAGGTATACTGCCATTATACCTCCATTTATAACAGAAGGAATAACCTGAAAATTATATCATTTAGTATAAGCATTCACGCATTTTCTTTTATTGAATGTAGACAATAAAACAGGTAAACCTGCATATTCGAAAGCGACCTTCCTTTCCATGGTTTATGTAGTACCAAAAAGATAAAAGATGCAGGGATCAAACAGCGGAAGATAAAAACCACAACTGAATCTCCTCCTTGTGAAAAATACTGAAACAAGGAATAAACAGACCATGTTCTCAGAAAGATCCCTACAACATGAACCAATTGTAATGGCGTATGCCTGCAAAATTAATGAATCGGATCAGAAAAAATATCTATCACCATTTAAGAAGGAAAACAATAAAACATGTCAAATAGTGCTGCAATAAGAACTTTATCAAGGCAACTTTAGTTCAATTGTCTCAAGGAAAACATATCTGGAAACTTGTTAAATGATTATATTCTAGTCATGATAAAAAGGCAGAAATAGGTATTAAACACCTTATAAACACGTTTTTTACATTGAAATTACAAAAACTATTTATGCTCGAAGCTAAGATAACTTTTCTCTGTGTGACAGTAACTTTTCTCTCAGTGTTACAGTAACTTTTCTCTCAGTGTTACAGTACAATATATCTTCTACAACCCAGAAATAACAGGACGTGAATTCCCATTTTTCTCTCTCAAATGCACGATCATGATATACTGGAGATGTATTGCCTCACCAGCTCACCTAATATCAATATTATTTGCATGGTTTTTTCCAATATATTGTTTGATATATCACAATACATCGACATCGAATCGAGAACATTTTCGCGACATGGTGAAATGTGAGGAAGAAAGATAAAAAATCCTAGATTCATCCTATATGGATGACTCCCCCTTATGTTTGCCGGATTGCCTCTCCTAGAGCTTGTGGTGTGTATCTAGCTGCCAGCTGCCACATGCTGATGTTTTCGTTGTTGCTTACTGGTTACAGGTTGCAACTGCTGTCGTGGTATGCCATGTGTGACTTCTTCTCTTGATAGCTTTCATCCAATATTACTTGGATTTATGGAGTGTGTATAGTTACCACTGTTAACGCATATAAGATAATTGTATCTCTTTGTTATTTTATTTTCTTGTTATTCTCTTTATGTAATTTACCCATAGGCTACTCTCCTATATAAGAGAGCCAAGGGCTATGGAATAGATCATCTCATTCACGTTTCCCAACATGGTATCAGAGCGACGGTCCTAGACCGGAGTTCTCGAAACCCTAACCCTAACCCACCCCACCCGCCGGCCTCTCTTCTCTCTCTCTCTACTCGGCGCCGCCCACCTCAGCCGATCGGCGATCTTCTCCGACCTGCGCGCCTGCGGTGCCCCTGCGCGTAGCGCATCGACCTCGACCTCGCGCATAGCGCATCTCGCGCCTAGCGCGACTGTGCGCATAGAGTTTCTGCGCAACTGTGCGCGACTGTGCGCATAGCGTCTCTGTGCTTAGCGCGCCTCTAGCGCTTAGAGCGCCTCGCGCACCTGTGCGCGACTGTGCGCCTTCCTACGCGCACTCCTCGCGCGCCTCTGCGTGACTGTGCGCACTCCTACGCGCCTCGCACCTCTGCGCGTTGTGCGACAGCGTGCACCAGTGCACGCAATAGCGCCTGCACCAGCCCCGACACCGGCCTGATCTTCTGTTCACCTCCAGTTGCGTGCGCGCGTGCTCCTTGCACGTGCCTACGTGCCCTAAGCCCCAAAACCCTAGGGCACACATCTTGATCTACATGGGGTTAGTTGCTTGACGTCTACACACGCAACTAATCCCGTCTATGTCATTGTAGACAAAGATTATCTTCTCTCAGTCACTCCAGTCTTCCATCTCCAGTATGTCATAAAGCAAGGCAGATATCCCATCTATGGGCGCATTTCGTGGTCCAGCGCCCATTGTCAAGATGGATGGTACGAACTATGAACTGTGGGCAATGCAGTTCATGAGTATGATGAAGTCTACAGGTAAGAAGCACATTCTTACCGAGCCCGAGCCTGCAGAGAAGACTGGAGTTCAAGCCTCATGGGAGGCCGATGATGCATATGCCAAGGTGTGGCTATCTGGCACATTGGCTATTGAAATCGCCAATGACATTCTACATCAACCTACATCCAAAGACATGTGGGATATCCTGGCAGCGACATATTCTCAGGCAAAGAACGAGACGAAGATCCTGCAACTACAACATGATATATTCACGATAAAGCAGAACGGCCGTCCTCTACATTCTCTCTATACATCATTGAGAGGGATGTTCGAGAAGCTCTATAGCTTCATGCCTCTTACTGCCACGCCAGAACAGCAGAAGACATACAGGAATGCGACGATGGTGGGTGTATTTCTCGTTGTACTTGATCCAGAGTATGAGGCAACACGTTCACAGATTTTGGCGGACTCAACTATTCCTCCCATGGAGGAAGCTTTTCACAGATTGAGTAGGATCACAGTGCCTTCAGCAGCTGCTAGTCAGAATCCCTCAGCTATGGCGGCCAACAGAGGCCGCAGTTTTCATCACCAGGGCCGTGGACATACTCCTTGTGGAAGGGGTGGTCGCACTAGGCCAACATGCTCATATTGTCACCGAGTCGGACATACTGAAGACACATGCTACTCGAAGCATGGATTCCCTGCGTCTGCACGAGCCGCTGAGCAGATAGAGCCCCCGTCTGCTGCTACACTGGATCAACGATTTGATGATCTGGTTGCCCGCCTCAGGGGCATTATCCCACCATCTGGTCCAGCACCGACTACAGAGAGTCATACTGATGCTGCTGCTTCTGCCTCTGCCTCTACTAGTACTTCAGGTAGTACACTTGCACTCCACAGTAGTAGATCTGATACATTGCCATGGATCATGGACTCGGGCGCTACACATCATCTATGTGGCGACCAGAGTCTACTTACAGGATACACTCAGATTCCTCCAGGACGGACAGTAGTGATTGCTAATGGCACGCATTCCCCTATCACGGGTCAGGGGGAGATTAGATTGACGTCTTCTATGCAGCTCAAGAATGTCCTACATGCACCGCATTTTTCTATGAATCTGTTGTCAATTAGTCAGATTACGAAGGATCTCCATTGTCGAGCTATTTTTGATCCATCATCTTTGATTTTTCAGGACATCCGTACGGGCAACGTGATTGGTCATGGCTATGAGCAAGGAGGCCTTTATCGTCTGAACCAGACCCCGTTTGCCGGAACCACATCTTCTCCTGCTGGACAAGTATCTCCTCTCCTGTGGCATCTGCGTTTTGGTCATTTACCGCTTCAAAAGTTGCGTCTAGTTCTACCCTATGGTCTCTCTCACACACCTATCCAGTGTGAGGCGTGTCAGTTGGGAAAGCATCACAGGTCGTCTTTTTCCAGTAGTCAAGGTCGGAGTAGTAACTCCAAGTTTGAGTTGTTTCATGTCGATGTCTGGGGTCCGAGTCGTGTTCCCGATCATCAGGGACACAGGTTTTATATTGTATTTGTGGATGATTTCTCTAGAGCATCATGGGTATTTCTAATGAAAAATAAGTCTGAAGCAGGAAATATTATTATCCACTTTCTAAATGAAATTCAAAATATTTTTTCCACATCTGTCAAGATTGTGAGAAGTGATAATGCCTTAGAGTTGTGCACCAACATTCTAGCCAATTACTACTCCTCAAAAGGAATTATTCACCAAACATCTTGTGCTCATACGTCTCAACAGAATGGGGTTGCTGAAAGAAAACACCGTCACCTTCTTGATGTCACAAGGTCACTTCTTATTCAGAGTCATGTTCCATACTCCTACTGGGGTGAAGCAGTCCTTACTGCATGTTACCTTATCAACCGTATGCCTTCGTCTGTCTTGAATGAACAAATTCCTTTTTCACTCATTTACCCTGACAAGGATTTGTTCATTCTTACCCCTCGTGTGTTTGGGTCAGTCGCATTTGTCCATCAGTTGTCGCCTGGTACTGACAAGCTCTCTCCTAGGGCTGTCAAGTGCATCTTTGTGGGGTACCCCAGAACTCAAAAGGGGTACAAGTGTTTTGATCCTGTGCGTCGGCGGTATATGATCAGTGCAGATGTTACATTTTTTGAATCTGTTATGTATTTTTCAGAATCCGGAAACATGCAGCCACCACATATACCTCTTGATGCCGTATTCATGGAACCACCATCACCATTGCCACAAACAACACCACCGTCACCACCACCGCCACCACCACCACCACCGCCACCACCACCACCATCACTAGTATCCCCGCTACCATTCCATTACACCCGCAGGCCTCCTTCAGCTCATGGTCCTGACCCGTCAACTAGCTCGCCTATGGTATGTAATGAAAATATTAATGTTGATGGATCTGACGACATTTCTCAGCAGGATGCATTACAGGAGCATGGTGATAACACAAATGATCTGGATGTTCCGATCACTCTACGCAAGCCGAAACGAAGCTGTGCCAAATATCCATTATCAGTAGCTGTGTCTTTTGAGAGGCTATCTGGAGACTTCAGGACGTTTGCATTGGCACTTTCAGCTACAGACATTCCACGGAACCACCATGATGCTTTGCAGGATGCTAGATGGCGGCTAGCAATGGAAGAAGAGATGGCGGCACTTCAGTCTAGAGGAACCTGGAGTTTGGTTCCTATACCTCCAGATGTTAGCCCGGTGAGTTGCAAATGGGTGTTTACAGTTAAGCACAATGCAGATGGTTCCATTGACAGGTACAAGGCACGCCTAGTTGCACGGGGCTTCACACAGACATATGGGGTAGATTATCTTGACACGTTCTCCCCTGTGGCGCGTCATTCCACCCTACGGATCCTGTTATCAATTGCAGTTGCTAGAGACTGGTCACTCTATCAACTGGACGTGAAGAATGCATTTCTGTATGGAGACTTGCAGGAGGAAGTCTATATGCAATAGCCACCTGGTTTTGCTGTTGAGGGGGAGTGTTCCAAGGTTTGCAGATTACATAAGGCCATCTATGGCCTTAAGCAGAGCCCCAGAGCATGGTTTCAGAAGCTTTCAGACCTCTTTGAGAAACAAGGATATAAACGCTCCAATGCTGATCATTCCTTGTTTGTACAGAAGACGGCGAGAGGTATCATTGTAATCATGGTTTATGTTGATGATATCTTGATTACAGGTGATGATGACCAGGGCATTAAGCAGGCAAAGGAAAGGCTGGGGACCGAGTTTGTCACCAAGGACTTGGGTGTCCTTAGATATTTTCTGGGGCTGGAGTTTGCTAGAAATCCATATGGATTAGTCATGTCACAGAGGAAGTATGTCACAGATCTACTGAGTGAGACAGGTATGCTAGGGTGTCGACCTGCTACGACACCAATGGATCCTAGCATGAAGCTGTATGATGATGACACAGAAGAGGTGGATAAGAGAAGGTACAGAGAACCGGTAGGCAAACTACTGTATGTCACGATCACTAGACCTGATATATCATTTGCAGTGAGTCGTGTGAGCCAGTTCATGGAGCAACCACGTCAGGCCCATATGGATGCAATACACATGATTCTGAGATATTTAAAATCATCTCCAGGTGCAGGCTTGCTATTTAAGAAAGGAAAGGAGATCACTATCACAGCATGTGCGGATGCAGACTATGCAGGATGCCCCAAGGACAGGAAGTCAACATCAGGATTTGCAGTCTATGTTGGAGATGCTATAGTTTCGTGGAAGAGCAAGAAGCAGACAGTAGTGGCTAGATCCAGTGCTGAATCCGAATACAGGGCTATGGCCCAGGCTAGCACAGAAATGATGTGGGTGAAATCCTTACTTGCAGATCTATGTCTTGATATACCTCTTCCTATGATGTTAGAATGTGACAATCAGGCCGCCTTGTTCATTGCAAATAACCCAGCCTTTCATGAGAGGACCAAGCACATTGAGGTCGATTGTCACTACATACGTGACATGATTCAGAAGGGGTTCATTGCTACATCTCACGTCACATCAGAGAATCAGACCGCTGATATTTTCACCAAGGCATTACTTAGAGGCCCATTTCAGAAGTGTGCGTCCAAGCTGAGCATGATTGATATCTATGCTCCATCTTGAGGGGGAGTGTTAACGCATATAAGATAATTGTATCTCTTTGTTATTTTATTTTCTTGTTATTCTCTTTATGTAATTTACCCATAGGCTACTCTCCTATATAAGAGAGCCTAGGGCTATGGAATAGATCATCTCATTCACGTTTCCCAACAACCACCTTATAAACAAAATCTGGATACATAAATCCAAATGAAACATGACTCGGTTAGTACATGAACCTCTGATTAGGCGCCAGTGGCCATGTACCCAAGCCACCTGCTCCCCCCAAGGAAGATCAGTGTTTGCAAAGGAGCCTTCACTCTTCATTAATGAAGGCGATCATATATACAGAGCACCAATGTAAGATAATGCCACTGACAACATAGAGGATACATGTATCCACCACGAACTCCCAGTTGTTATTGTTTTGTGACACCAAAGGATGGCCGTCCAACATGGGACATCATCCCAAATTTATAAAAACAATAAACCAAGTCACAATTACATAGTCACGTCACATATCCCGCTATATAAATACCCACAAAGTATGCAATACCTTTGCATCATGAACCACACTTTCCACAATATCTTTCACATTTGAAGAGCACCGCATTCCTTCCATTCCACAGGGCCTCACAAAACCCCCATCAACCTACTAACCTGGAGTCTTCTATATGCTTGGCCACCCCCATTCGCTCTTCCAACTCTGATGGATCGGATTTTAGCTTAATCTGTATCCAATCCAACCTTTAATGGATCATAACTTTTTCAATCAAATCCCATCCTTTAAACATTTAAATCCAATCCAATCCACCAAATTATGGATTGGATTAGATTTTGATAATTACATATTCTCTCATAATAGGGCACTCTCATGTTTGTATCACACTAGCACGCAACATTTAAATCATGGTTTCATAATTCGGTAGATGTAATAAAAAAAATCATTGCATCAGTGGATGTTCAACTTAGCTTGGGTAAGAAAGTGAGAAAAAATCACATATTTTAATAGAAAACCATTTTTTATATAAAATTCAAATATCAATGCATTTTTTCAATGTAGAGAAAACCAAAAGAAGATATAAGCCATCGATCTACAAATCATGTACACATCTACCACTTGTGCACCCTTGTAAAGGAAACTGGCATATTTCTCAACTTATCGGTCAGAGGTTTATATGTGTTTAAGAAAAGTCAAGCAATTTTTTTATTCCATTGTCCACAAAAGCAAGGAAGAATTCAATTTGAAACTTTGTAACCCGACCCATGTTAACTCCTGATCATTTCATGCTCATGTTGCATAGTTAATCTCCACCTATATAAGGAGCCCTAGGATTCTCTGTATAAAGAAAAGTACCGGCAAAGTCCGGGATTCTGGTTGATAGATTTAACAATAATGTTACTAAATTGTTTTTTCTCGATCTACAGCAAAGCACTCTAACGTTGTCAGGAAGAGAAAGAGTAGATGTGTGATTTCGATCATATATGTTAAAAACATGATATTGACCATGTATGACAGGTTTGATATCCAGACATTAATGGGGAAAGTTGCAAAATCTATGTTAGGAAGGATCTCGGTCAATTCGCTATTTCTTCGCATTGGGATTTCTAGAATTTCGAAAGAGGTGATTCTTTCTTAGAGAAAAACTGCCCTCGAGATTTTAGAGGCTGCATGCACTATTGGATCCAAGCTTTCTTGTTAATTCTTCCTTTATATAAAGGGAAACTGATGAACCACTGTTTAAGGATGTTAATTGATATAGGGTACAGTTGTTACCAGACTTGACATAAGCTTTGCTATTCTTCCTGCAGTCTCGTAGGATATGTCTTATACTCAAATACATAAAAGGCGAGTCTCAATGCAAAAGACTTCACTTATAAACAACAAACACTTCGACCTTTTGACTGGGTGAAGGAGTTCCTTTTTTTTGCTTTAACAAGAAATCCATCTTATTTTTATTTATACGCTTCTTGTAATTTATTAAAACCCTTCTCATATGAAAGAAGAGGCTAGGATTTTATCATTGAATAAGAAAAGTGATTTCTCTAATTGACAGCATGTCTTAGATCGATAGAAAAGGTCAGTAGCAGCCTCAACTTGTGTCATGACTTTCTTTGAGTGCCCTATGGTTCGTGGGCTGTGGGAGGATCCGATTGTGGCTTGGGTGCGAGCTAGTGATGTGGTGGCCTTCTGTGATTCGCTATTCATGAACAGACATACGGATAGAAGGCGACTATTGACTCCGGTGGCAAGATTATGGTCGATTTGGCTTGGTCGGAACGAGGCCATTTTCTCGGCGCAACGCTTTTACAAGGAGAACGTGATCATTCGCGCTGCAAGACTAGTGGACGACTGGAGTGGAAGTTAATTTTCTTTGGGTGTGTTTACTAACCCTGTCTGGAGGCTCTCTTGCCTCCTTTTTTGGCCTTCTCGTTTTTTGTACTTTCGACCCTCTTTTTTATCTCTAATATATTGGGGTGAACACCACTGAGTGTATCCCCCTTTTTCTTGGCTTCAAAAAAAAACTTCTGTCATGACTTGATGGGAACAGATTGGGGTTAAGGACGGGAAATGAAGGGTAGATGGGAAGAAAGAAGACAAATGTTGATGGGATACAAATCAATCACTAATCAAAGAAATCACATTCATTCCATGTTCCAAACATCAAGATTTACTTCCTTTTCAAAGTAGTTTTACGTAATAGTTATGTGATGGAGGGATGCATCTCTATGAACCAAGGCATCATCCCTTAGTTAAAATGCATCAAAAATGCAATTAGGAGGAGACAAGAAAACCAATAATTTTGGCTGCATCACATGTCCGAAACTATCAGGTGTTTCACTGCCTTAAAAAATCCAGGAACCGGAACCTTCTCCTCTGTTGAACGTAGCAGTAACCAATTTAACATTTCGAATAAAAAACAACTTCAAGACATAAAATTAGACGCTTGTTCTGCAAGTAACTTAAACCCTACATTCCCCATCTCGAAATGAAGAAAAAGAAACTCGGGAGTATTGGGGAGACGGAAAGACGACCTGATAGGATCGGGACGATCTGCGAGGGAGCGAGAAGAAGCTGCTCGATCGGGGGACATCATCTGGGATTTGGGACGAAGGCCTCGTCACATCGTCGTCGTTGCTTCACTGCTGGTGACTGCTCTGCTCGCTGCTCTCTCGGTCGTCGTAGAAGAGAGGGAGACGCTCGTGAGGGGAATTTACTACCCCTTCTATTTTCTACATCTACAACGCCATTTATATATGTTTATTATGCTAACCCAACCTAGTTTTAGTTCACTTCAAGAGAAAAAAAATGTTGCACCAACCTTTGCTTAATTTGTGGTGATCAAAACAATACAACATGTTCATAAAGTTTTCATGGTTGTCAAATCTATTCTCTACTATTTTTTACATAATATTTCAATTTTAATTTTTAACTACAAACTGTGAAATTAGCGAACATAATTATAAAATGAATAAATTATCAATAAAACGAATATTGATAAGCGGACTCACTGCTAGAATGATGTACTCTCATAAGTCCTAGATAAACAACAATTAATGCAAATACTTAAAACCCATCTCTCCATCTACAAACCATGATCGAAATTCAATTCAAAGACATCATCTTCGACGTGTTGCTTCTTGTTAGACAAATATACTTTTCTAATACCCATGTATTCTATATAGTTACATGATTGTATAAAAAAATAAATATTCTTTTTCTCGATTTAATTCCATATAAATTTTGGTATTCAAATGACCAGTGCAACAATTATTCATAATAGCGATGAATTTGGCAATGAAAAATTTTAGCTATAGAATTGTTTCTTTTGCTATGAAATTTTGGTTGGTGCAAGGTAAAAGATATTTTAAGTGGAATATACAGATTTTTTTATGCAATTTATGCTATACTTTTTCAGCAAAAGATTAGTAGCAATGAATATATTTTTTTGTTAGAAATCTTTATCCAACTACTTTTAACAACATATTTGTACAACGATTATACCATCAGTAGTTAAGTTTTTTAACACGATTACAATATTAAATGATAGTAGTCATTGATGTGTATATTTATTTTAAATATTGTATAATTTTGTATTTAATTATGATTTGACTTTTTCATTTAGTGGTACATAGTAATTATCTTAGATGAAAATACCCAGACCTTATTTTTTAAGTTAATTTAATACATATTCAAGATCAGTGAAGCTTTGCATGATTGGATAAGTGGAAAGCCGGACAATTTCTTCATCTACAATATAATGGATTGGCAGACAAAGCCAACCTCTCCCAGTAGAAGGGGGTGTGGGGGCGGGGGACTCAGTAGTAGCGGTGATGGTGGTCTAGGAAGGGGGAGCGCACAACGAAGCATAAGGCCGGAGCTAGTCAGTTGCGCACGCAGAAGGTGAGGCTACGCGAATAGGGTGTCAATGGCACGCAGCGCCACACACCAGTCATTAGTATGCAGAGGAACTCCTACTATGTGTGGTTCACGGAGTCAATGGCGAAGAAGACGTGCTTTCTCGGAGGCTGGCGAGGACATTGATGGCATGCAAGCGGAATACATCGCAGGCGTAGGGCTTCCAGCGCTGACGAAGGTAGTCAGTATCCTTGCAGTCGTTGTCGAGGCAAGTGAATCCACACTTAATGAAGGAGAAATTAGAGCCATTGTAGAGAGGGTAGAGGGGATATGGGATCCAGACGTCACGGAGCGAGGGAGCATAGGAAGTGGAGAAGGCGGAGGGTGGAAGGGGAATGAAGAAGGTGGGGCTGGAGGGAGCAGGATGGCAGCAAGGACAGGAAGACGATGATGAGGGAGATGGCGAGGGAGGCATAAGGGAGGGGCTTGAGGTTGGGGGAAGGAGGCGGGGGAAGGGGCTTCACCCGAAGGTGGAGCCTACCGTGGCATCATTCTCTAGAGTCACAAATATTGACCTTCGCATGAGAGAGATGAAGCTTCTAGAATGTTTTGACATCGATGTTGTTGATGAAGTAATGGTGGTGGCAGCAGCGAGCATGGAGTTGTGGTGGCGGTGGATGGAGAGGGGGTGGAGATTTCTTCTAGTGTTGTATTCAAAGTAATATAATTAGGTTTTCATTTGGTAATCTATGCAATTACATTTTGTAAACTAAATTCATTTAAGTGAGAAGGCAAATTAATTGGAGGGAAAGTTGAATTCTCAATTTGAAATAAGGCAGAATCTTGGGTGGGGTTTTAGTACCACATGGAGTAATGCTAAAATTTTGATGGAGTTATATACGAGTCCTTACTCCAAGCTTTTGCAGCAATAGTAGTTCACTACACTCTATCTCTGATGTTGACTCGGGCGAGATCTTAAAAATCCATTCCCTAGACACGATTTTCTTCGCACGCAAACTTTTCTTTTCTCTCTCTTCTTCCACAATGATGTTTTTCTGCTTTCTTCTTTCGATTGTTGTTATGTGAGGTACTTTCAAGGGTGATCTCCTATATGTGTGCCGGCGACGACCATAAGCCATCATATCCTAAGAATGAATCGCTAGTATCCTATGCATTGATATTGTAAGGGCCGATGTCTTCTCTAAGGATAGTCCATTTGGAAGGCACTTTGATGATCTTTAATCTAATCTATCTATTGCTTTGTTTATCACAAATTTTTATTGATATGTCTTTCTTGCCCTAATTTATTGTATCGAATGTTTAATCCATTCTTGTTGATATTTGTAATTGGATTATGTATTTGAAATGTATGGTTATAGATTTGTTAATCGATAATGCTATTAAAATGCTTCATGTGAATCCGGAAAATTACTATTTATTTATGTCATGTTATTTCCATCTTCAACATGTAGTGTGTGGATGGTGAGGTTGTAGGAACGTGTAGCCGAAGGGGATTGGGGGAGGAGGAGGAGGAGGAAAGGATGGGGTTTTAGTGACTAACATAAAATAAAATAAAATAAAATAAAATAGATAAATACCTACCATTAGATTAAGTTTAATTATAATAACTCAATGAAGTTGTTAGTTCAATGGATGAAATTAACGGTGGATCGGTGGGTCTATGTAAGCAAAAGTGATTATTCAAGATTCTCCGTGTAATTCATGATTATGGAGGATCCGGTGCAGAAATATGAAATAATACAAGGTTCTGCATGTAAAAATTTCTTTATAAAAGTGAGTAAAGGAGAAAGTTTATTCACATATAGCATATCTTCTTTTTTTAATCAATCGTACTTTAGTCAATATAGAAAATGTAATATATGGAGAAGACGAGGGGAGCGTGATAAACAATATAGAGAGAGTACAATAATGGAAAATCACAGGTGTATATAGAATAGGAGTGTACATGGAAGAAGGGGGAGCAGTAGTAGTAATTGGAGAGAGAGAGAGAAACGTTGTTAGGGAGGAAGTAGATCGTCTGCAGTAGTGCAGAGTCTGCTGCACTTTGTGAGCATCATCGGAGCCGCTCGATCTTGATCGAGCGGTTACCATGAATTTTCACGGTTGGCCCATAAAAAAGTGGGAATTTGTGCGAACTGCTCGATCAAGATCGAACGGCTCCAGTGATCCACAAAGAGTGTAGCAGACTCTGTAGTACTACAAAGGATCCTCTCTATCTTAGGGAACCCGTCCTCTGTTTTTATCAAACCACAACAGAGGTTATTGTAGTGCTTCACACCATTAGATGAGCACGCTCTGTGATCCGCACCTATCATGATCGCCATGTGATAGCGTGGAGCATTATAACAACCTCTACTATGCTTTTGATTGTAGAAGAAGATATGTTCCCACGTTGTTAAGAGTGAATGCAGATAAGGCACACATGACAACTCCATAGTAACTCGCGCATCAGTGCAAACATATATATATATATATATATATATATATATATATAGGGCTCTTCCAATGAGGTGCACCTTTCCTAGGTGCATGGAAAGCCCATCACGAGATTCGTTAGATCTCGATCTAGCGGTTTGTCATCCAAAAGGGTATTTTAGTCCATATATTTTTGTTTTAAATTTGAATTTAATTTCGAATTTGAAATTTATTTCGTCCTTGTATTTTTCCATTTTTTGCGTGTCTGATTTGGTATTTTTTGTTGCCTTTTAGTTAATGAAGTTTCGCCAACGTGATAGCATTTTCGCGCAATGTAGAGTAGCAGATCTTTTTGTAAAATTCCCGTTGATATTGTAAAACTGTATCCTGCATTGTAAAATAAAATCACAATTAGTAATAATTATATTATTATAATTTGTAATTTTGATAATACTGTTGTAAAAAATCATGCACGTTTTGTAAAATATGTATGAAGATTGTAATCCACACTCACAATTATGTGTGTTTTTCACAAAAATATACGCTACTTTCGTGCCCTGCAAAATGCCAAGCATCTTTGTAAAATTCAAATCCATATTGTAATTTTGTGTCCTACATTGTAGAATAAGATCACAATTAGTAACACTACAAGAAAATACAGTTTTTGCGACTAAACTCTTGCCACTACACTCAGTGGCTATGTAGTCGCAAGACGTATTGTGACTTATTTGCGACTACTCGGCCTCCACAATGTTGTCACAAGTTGTTGCGTCGAAATTGTGACCATAGTGTGGTCGCATGTGGTGGGCAAATTTGGTGAACTTTTTACGCGGGCCCCGCCATTCTAAACCCTAACTTTTGGGTCATCCCTCTCAAACCCTCCTCCTAACTCCCGTTGCCTCCTCTCTCAACCCCATCAAATCAATCCATCGCCCTTCCTCTCAACCCCATCGCCCGCTCCTCCCATCTCCATCATCTCCTCGCCGCCGCTCCCTCTCCACCGCCTCCTCATTCCTAGCCACCGTCGGCTCCTACCCATCTCCATCACCTCCTTGCCGTCGCCCCCCGTGCCACTGCTAGGGTTGGAGTCGGTGGTGTCTTCGACGGCTTCTTCGGCGTCTTCGGCAGCATCTCCATCTCCATCATCTCCCCGTCTTCGGCGTCCAGTGGTATTGAGGAATCGAGGTATCCATTTTCATCTCCATGTCTTTGTGTGAGCGTGTGGAGGTTCTTCTCCTCCCATCGTCTTCCTTCCAACTCGTCTCATGTTTTCAAAATCGCGCATTTGGCACATATTCGTGCGGAAAAGATTGTTTGTAACGCCTTGATACCAAATTTTTTAGATAGATCTTGAGTGTATTTTGTTGATTTTCATGTTTAAATTATGGCACATATTCGTGCGGAAAAGATTGTTTGTAACGCCTTGATACCCGATTTTTTAGATAGATCTTGAGTGTATTTTTGTTGATTTTCATGTTTAAATTTAATCTGTTTGCTCTACCGCATCATATTAAAGAATAAGCTCCTGATGTTCTGATTTAATTTCTTTGTGTGTGTGTACGTGTTGAAATTCTATCTTGTGGAAAATAATCAAAGCTACTATCTATCTTTCCAAAACAGATAATGGTGATATTGCGTCAACCACGCTATGTTGTACTTAACGTGTGATCAATATATGTTGTCTGGGTGTCCATCTTTACAGTTCGGCCCCCATTTTACCTTCAAAAAGAATATTCTGCTTTCTCTTTTTTCCCTTGTGATTGTTGGAATTACATTGTATCTCCATCATCAACTGAATTTAGATTTTTCTTATTTCTGAAATAGATATTCTATTTTTTTTTATTCCGCGGCTATTCAGTGATGACTACTTATTTTTTTCATAGTCGCACTAGCTAGTCCACAATAATACCAATTGTTCAAAATTGCACCACCACCACGACCACCTCACGGCCACCGACGTGCACCACAATCACCACCACCACAGTCATCGCCACCACTACCACCACCGTACAACCATCTATGTTGCACCATTTCTTCCGCATGCCAACACCACTGCCGCTCCCCCACATGATATCTAATCTCCTCCTGAAATGCGTCCAACCCACATGCAAACAAAGAGATGGACCCAACCACCATTAGAAGTTCCAAACAAAGTTTTTTCGTCTCCGTGACACTGCTAGGCTTATGTTGTGTTTACTTTTACTTCTCTATGTTCTGTTTATCACTGTATACCGCCTATAAGTAGAAATGACAACCATCAATAAACTTTCATCTAACCACACCAACCCCTAACTCCCAATTTGCACCATTTTCCCTTCTCTTTAGATCCCCACCCCCTGAATGCTTTGTGAGACCACGTACCCCCCTTCTACACACTAAAAAACCTCCCCAATTTCAAAAAAGTCGACTTCATACAGAGTCGATGTAATTTACCCACATGACCCAATCTATGTAGCATCCACCACTGGATTCACATAATAAATTCAGGCAACGAACTATCAACATTTGTCTCAACTGAATCGCTCAAAGAAAAAGGCTCCAGATCTATCATAAAAATGCAAGTGATCTTCCATAATACTACTGAAGAAGGCAAGCAGGCCTCATCCTCTCAAATCACTCGTAATGCTACTTGGACCATCATTGTCGATTGTGAACCAAGTTATATCGTCATCTCACCCTACAACACCTGAAACACCAACATCATGTTCTGCAACGAGAGTCGACAGATGCGGCCACACTGATGACTGATCATATCAACCAACTTGATTATAGGACATGGCAAAAGCCATGTTCGAGGTCTATAGTGAGCACCCTCCAAAGGTGACCCACCAACATCAATAAAACATATAGTATGAAGACTGAATGGGGACACTAAGAATTCATCAGCAAAAAAGTCCAGGTGCCTAATTAAATCTAACCTAAACGAGCCTATCGAGATTTTGTTTGGTTCATTTAGGCATATTTAAGGGTTCAAGTTCAGTTAAGTTCCATGGTTATGAAAATGGTATTCAAGTTCGATCTGGTTATGTTTGAACCTGATTCACGAAAGTTCATTTCATTTCATTAGAAGTTTGACTTAGAAGAATAATTGAATCATGCCCATGTTTATTTAATAATGCCCATGTTATACTCATATTTTCAAATTTGTTTAGCATTCATATTTCTATTACATGTGGGATGTCTGGAAAAGAATGTGTCGACCTCCTACTTTTTATTGTTATTGATATTCCACTCCATTTGAGGGTGCATTACATAATCTAAATGGTAGGTAGAACTTCTGCATTAGGGTATGTATGTATGTACCACATACGTATGGATGGAACGATGGATAAAGTATGGGTAGATTGGGGGAAGGCAAAAAGTTTGTATGTGGTTTTACCTTGGGGGATTGTTTGCCAGAAGGCCTCAACTTGCAATGAATCTAAATGGGAAACTTTATGTTTGAGAGCTCGTGCCCATTTGAAGCCAGTCGATTGTTAAGGAAGTCTGATCATCTGTTACATATCTACTAATTTGAAATCACCCTGGCCTGATGATAGGTATGATGAGTAGGATGCCACCTAGGGGGTAATATCCTATAAGCATCTCCTCTCCATTCATTATGATGAGTAGGATGACAAGTTTTGCTTTCCTAAGTTTTGAATATTTCGTAAGTTTTTGCTTTCCTTGAAGTTAGCAATATTAGGAGCTCAACTAGATCGCATGCTCATAATATGTGACTAATTACACATTTTGATTTCATTGTAGGTAGAGCAATGAGTGCAACAAGGGATTGGATGTATAACCGCTTAGTGGATGGATCCATTTGCATGCCCTTTCTACTAGGTGTAGAGGGCTTTCTTAATTTTGCTTATGCCCAAGGAGATGGAATAGTTGATTTAGGCGGGAAGATAATTTGCCCATGCATTCAATGTGGATTGATGAAGAAGCAATTTAAGGATGTTATGGCAGAACACCTATGCAAGAAGGGTTTTGTGAATGATTACACATGTTGGTATGCACATGGAGAGAGTCGAACAACTTACCGAGAGAGATCGCAAATTCCAGACAATCCTTTTGTTGAGATGGTTATGGATGCAGCAGGTCCGGCCTTTGACCCCTCATCAAGGGGTTTTGAGGCTGAATTCAACGGAGAATCTAAAGATTTTCTTGAATTGTTACAAAAGGAGGAGGAGCCATTATGGCCTGGTTGTACGTCATTTTCTCTCCTATTTGCTGTTACAGAGCTATTGACAATTAAAGCTGAGTACAATATGACAGATGTTAGTTCAATGCTATAATTAAGGTCATAAAGAGAATGCTTCCAGAAGATAATGTTCTGTCGGGAACCTATTACAAGGTAAAAACCATGATGAGTACACTTGGCTTAGCAGAAAAGTTAATCAACGTCTGTCCCAACCATCACATCCTATATTATGGGGACAAATATAAGAATGAGACTAAATGTCCGGAATGTGGTGAACCTCGGTATAACCGAATATGAAGTCAAATGTTCCACAGAAGGTGCTCCGTTACTTTCCTATAGGACCGCGTTTACAACGACTCTATTATTGCAAAGAAACAGCTAAAGACATGACTTGGCATGCAGATCATGTCCGTGGTGGTTTTATGGAACATCCTTCTGACTCAGCTTGTTGGAGAGCTTTGATGGAGTCATCTTCCACTTTTGCTATGGATAAGAGAAATGTCGTAATTGGGTTGTCCACCGATGGATTTAATCCACATGGTCGGGTAAAGGATACTCGTGCTGGCCAGTAATCATTACTCCATACAACCTGCCATCTTGGCTGTGTAACAAGAAGCAGTATATGTTTTTAACTTTTCTTGTGCCCGATCCGACCAATCCTGGAAAATATTTGGATGTGTATCTCCGACCATTAATCGATGAACTGAAGGAATTATGGGATAAAGGCCAGGAGACTTATGATGCCGTCAGTCAAAGTAAATTTCAAATGAGAGTGGGTTTATTATGGACTATTAGCGATTTTCCTGCATACGGAATGCTATCGGGATGGAGTACACATGGGAAAAGAAGCTGTCCATATTGTATGGAAAGTACTAAAGCATTTCAGCTTGAGCATGGTCGAAAATCATGCTTTTTTAACTGTCATCGACAATTCTTGCCAAAGGATCATCTATATAGGAAACATAAGATGGCATTCAAAAGAAATACACTTGAAGATTCAGATCCACCTGTTAGATTATCCGGACTTGAGATATTCAATAGATTAATGGAGTTGAAGGTTTCAGATGAATTTGTTCTACCTCTCCCAGGTTTTGGAGATAGTCATAACTGGACAAAAATGAGCATCTTCTGGGAACTACCATATTGGCCCAATCTACTCATCAGACATAATTTAGATGTGATGCATATAGAAAGGAATGTATTTGATAATGTATTCAATACAATATTGAATGTCACTAGCAAGACGAAGGATACCGAGAATGCTCGCAGAGATCTTGTGAAAATTTGTGCACGTCCTGAATTAGGCCTAATAGAATCTGAAGATGGTCGTGTTCATATGCCGAAGGCCAAATACTGCTTAAGCAGAGATCAAGTGAAAGATGTTTGTCAGTGGGCAAGTAAATTAAAAATGCCAGATGGTTATTCATCCAATATATCCAAACTTGTTGATTTGAAGAAAAATATATTTAAGGGAATGAAAAGCCATGACTGCCACGTTTTTATGGAGCAATTATTACCTCTTGCTTTTAGAGGTTTATTGCCGAAGGGAGTTCACAATGTCCTAACAGAGTTGAGAAACTTCTTCAAATGCATATGCTCTACCAAGTTATTAGTTGAAGATATGAAAACCCTTGAGGAAAGCGTCGTTCTAATACTCTGCAACCTTGAGAAGATATTTCCTCCAGCCTTTTTCGACTCGATGGAACACTTAATGGTTCATCTTCCCTATGAAGCTAAAGTTGGTGGACCAGTTAAATATCGCTGGATGTATCCATTCGAGAGGTACACAATATATCAAATTTATTCCATTAAGCATATAATATTGCTCTATCTAATATTGTATGTTGACATACCTATAGGTATATGTTTTTCTTGAAGAGAAAAGAATGAAATAAAAATAGGGTTGAAGGATCAATAAGTGCACAATATATTTACGAAGAAGTAGCCAACTTTTGTTCCAGATATTTGTCAGACGACATTGAAACTGTCCATAATCGTTCAATGCGAAACGAGTTTAACGAAAATGAAAGTGTACCTGGCCTCTCAATCTTTCGCACATGTGGCCAACCTTTGAAAAAAGGAAAGCCACGCATGATGAGTTCTCAGGAGAAAGAAGCTGCTGAGCTTTACATTCTAGATAATACAGATGAAGTGACACCTTTTGCAGAGTATGTATCTATATCACATTGTTGTTGGAATAAAATATAAGTAGGTCAAATATTTTTTTCTTTCTTTATGCAGAGAGTATAGGGATAAAATAATGACAGAGTATCCTTTGTTTACTGATGATGAAGTGGTGGATAAATTTAGGAGAACATTCTCGTCTTGGTTTAAAGAAAGAGTGAAGCTAATTGATCCAACAGATCATAAATTCAAGATTCTAAATGATCTTGCTCTCGGTCCCAATTACATGGTGATGTCATACAATGGTTTTTTGGCTAATGGATATAGATTTCATTGCTTGGACACAACCACCGGCTTAACTACATATAACTCTGGCGTTATGGTCAATGGATCATGTTACGGTGAGGATTGTTTGAATTATTATGGGATTCTCAACGAGGTTCTTGAGCTTGAATATAATATGCCATTCCCTAATAAACTTTGCATATTCTCGTGTGACTGGTATGATCCAGAACATGGTGTGGTTGTTGACCGTATACATGATATTGTGGATGTCGTTCCTCAAAAGTATATTCAAAGATTTGAACCTTTTGTCCTTAGTTCACAAGTTGATCAAATATGTTATGTACCGATGGTTGGGAAAAAGCGGAAAAGAGATGATCATCTCACAATATTGAAGAGGATGTCACATACTTTTATCGATGATAATGAACAATCAAATGTGGACGATGCATCAACAAATTTGTTTATTTCAGAATATGAGCCACCACAAAGTGTTTCAATATATCCTTAATGTAAGAACCCACTCGACTTTTACTTTTTTACATCTAAAATTTTCACTTATATCTGTTAATCTAATGATTATTGCCTAATGATTTTAATACAGGAAATGCCTATGACACGTGTTCGAGGTCCTAGGGGGAGCAGTTCACATCAGGATCATCGCCGTACATCAGACCAGCGTACCTCAGAACCTAGCGGTATATCTCAATCTCATTATATGTTATTTTATGTTCATCTAGTAAAAAAAATTTACAACAGGTGAATGCAATGATGAAGTTGCGAAGCTTGTCGCTTATATGCTTGAGAATGGTGTAGAAGTCCCGCCACAGTATGCACATTATATTCCTCAAGCATGGACACCTCCCAGTGTGACACGTAGCTGCCAGCCGACCCCGCATTCCTCAAGCCAACATCATAGCCCAAACGAGTCTCATGGCCCTACACAACCTACTCGGCCCTCTCACACTCTCTCACATACGCATGGTCTCATCAGTACTCAGGATCCTCCACAACCTCAAGGCCCTCTTCCACCTCAAGATCCTCGTAGAGTCTTGCAATTTCTTCGTGATGGGTATTTCCAACACACATGCTTCATAATTTTTTTGGGGAAAAAGCTTATTCACAATAGTGCTTCATATATAATTCTATTTTATAATTTTAAATACTTAGGTACACTTTTGATAATCAACATGCTGTCGCTCAAGCGCTCAGTAAGGCATTTCGCTCTATGCAAGATTGCTCAGATTATAGATGGAGTTACATGACTCCAGATGAGCAAGAGCAAATTCTGAATGGTGTCTACGTAAGACTCATCATCCAAAATTTAATGTATGGTCAAGTTTTAAATAAATCATTACTAACCAAATTTTGAGTGCAGAATTTGTTTGCTTTACCCATGGGCCACGCAAAAGAAATGTATCGGCATGCCCTGAAAAAATTGGCAACAGATAGAGTGAAAGACAATGTGTATAGGGCTAGAAAAACTGCAATTAAAAAGCTTGATGATGTACAAGACTAGGACAGGGCAAAGGCATGTGGTCCTACATGGAGCACTCCAGAGAGATGGAGACGGTACTGTGATCTCTTTATTCAAGAGACTTTTCAAAAACGTTCGGAAGCAGGGAAAATGAATAGGGGGAAACAATCAATTAGATCAACTAGTGGATCAAAAAGTTTTGGGACTATAAGGAATGAAATGGTATGTTCAAATATATATTCTTTTTCCAAGTTCCATTTTTTAGTGATGACTAACACGTGGTTAATAATAGTGTTCTGCTGACAAACGTCCTCCGTCACTGGACAAATGGTGGACTAAAACTCATACAAGAGGGGGTGATTGGTCTACACCTAAAGCCAAGGCAGTGATGGTACGCATACTAATAGTAGTATAAACTTATAATTCTTTGGCAGGGAAACTAAAAAAAGTTCTATATTGTAGGATCATTACATGGAGTTGTATAGGGAAAAGTTCGGTATACCCGAAGATGAGGAACAAACGGACTTCGACGCCACCTTATGGAAAGTGGTCATTACTGAGCGTGAAGTGGGGCCTAATAGAAGGCAAACTTTGGGTGGTTTACCACCCAAGTTCTCCTCCTCTTCTGATTCCACTGGAACCTCCGGTTTTTTTAGGACGGCCTCAACATACAACACGCCCACATCTCAGCCGGGTCTATCTGAGTCCGAGTTTAGACAACTCTCACAGGCTGTGAGTTCATTGGTAAATCAAGTCAGCACCATGTCCTCTGGAATAGAACATTTGTCTTATGGAATGGAAACTTTATCTTCTAGAATGGACACTTTGAAGTCAGATGTTACATTTTTGAGGTATAACTTCTATTTTTAATTATTAGGTTATGTTATATTGTAGTATAGTCATTGATTCATCTTTCTAATTGGTAAGATGTCTTCTTTTATACCTTAGGAATGCAACCACGAAACAACAAGTTCATGAGATGGAAGATGACGAGGACACTGATGAGGAGGAAGAGGAGGAGAATGAGGAGGATGTTACTGCATACACAATATCACATCGCAAAGGGGTTGTCATCTCGGAACCTGGAGATAATCCAAAGAAAAAGAAGAAACCTAACAAGGGAGGAAAGGACAAGCGCAAGGCGAAGGCTATGAGAGATGCTTTTTCTGAATGGAGGAGAAGGAAATTTTAGTGCAAAATAATATACCCTCTAGTGTTAGTTTAGCTTCTAAAACTTTGTAATGTTAAGAACGTTAGAGTTTTTGATGTTAATTAACTTTCTATTGTCTTCAACTTGTAATGTTTTCAAAAACATTGGCACTTTTTGTCATCTTAGTTTACATATTAATGCGCATGTCCAATTTTAGTTGCTTACTCATGTGCATGAATGATAAAAAAATGCTTCAATTTTTTTATACACTATTTTCATACAGGTTCAAACATGTTTATATGTAGATAAGAAAATGCTTCAATTTTTTTTTATATTGAAAGCAGATTTGCGACTACAAAGCCACTACGTTACTACTACAACAATAGGGTTGTAGTCGCTACATGGTAGTAAGCCAGTCCCCAAGTGGTCCTTGATTCAACTTCCCGGTAGTGTCAACATGGTGGCCTTGTAGTGTGTATGTGGTCGCAATTCCTCCATGATAAAGCAACTCGAGTGCGACTATGAGCCGACTATATGCGACTACAATTGCGACTATTGAAACGACCACGTTGTAGTCGCAATATATTTGCGACCAGTCTGGTACGACTACATACTTTACTACAACATGTGGTCGCAAATCACTGTTGCGTCCACATTGCTACTATTTTACTACTACATTGTAGTGGTAAAATCTGCTTTTTCTTGTAGTGTAATACAATTATTGTTGTAATTATAAATTTGGTAATGTCTTTGTAAAATACAGTCTCATATATGTAGGAAATGTCTTGGTATTTGTAAATTCTGGTCTGAGATTGTAAAATCCCCCTCTCGAACGTTATCTGAGTCTGAATTCGAATTCGAATCGTATTTTCGAGATAAATCTGAGTCCGATTTCAACATGACTCGTTCAACCCGGTAGATACTCCCATATGTTACCGTAGGTAGCGTGGGCAACATTTATCTCATTTAAGTAGTTTTTTCCATATCACGGAATTTAAATAAATGTAAAAAAAGGGTCTGTAATTTGTAAAAAAATGATATGAGATTGTAAAATACGATCTGAGATTGTAAAAAAATACTCGAGATTGCAAAATAGGATCTCTGATTGTAAAAAACTGGGCACGCCCTCTCCCCCGTGTCCTCTGCGCACAGCCCAGTCCCGTGCCTCCGCGCAACCCTCCGCCTAGCACCGTGCGCAGGGCACCTCCAACCGCCGACCCTGCGCAACCGTGATCCACCCTTCCTTCAACTCTATCCGTCCAGCGCAACACGCCTCACGAGCGCCGACCTCCAGCCCGCACAGCCGCCAACCAGCACCGCCTCCAGGCCGCCGTCCAGCAGGTGGAACCCCTCGCCGCTCCATCTCCTGCCCGCGACTCCAGCCGCCGACGTGCGCCCTCCGCCCAAGCATGCCGTCGTCGAGAGAGAGAGATGGAGTAGAGGAACCTCGTGCAGCAATCGAGATCGAGAGAGACGGGGGGAGAGAGGAAGAGAGAGAGAGGAGAGAGGAGATAATTGAGGAGATATTTGTTGCATTCTAAATATAGAATATGTTCAAATGACCATAATAGATTTTTCAGCATTAAAAATACTTAAATAACGAACTATTAATGATAACCATCGGATTGATTGCGGATGACTGAGATGGCGGACTTTCCTTGCACCCAGGAAAGGTGCACCTTATTAGAAGTATTTCCTATATATATATATATATTTGCTAATAGGGACCACTAAAGAAAATATTAAAGTCCATAAGAAATTTTATGCAATACATATATAAAGTGTTAAATATTTGAGTTGAGCAAGCATCGGCAATTGTAATCCACACTGCAATAAAATTAGTATACATAACAATCAATATTATTCGCTGCAGAATTATCCATTATTCTTGTAATTTGCAACAAATAGCATGACCATTGCTAAAAGTTCACATAACAACAATTACTGGTTGAATTTATCGTTAAAAAGTTATCTACATTCGTTGTTAATTTAACCATGATTAGAATTAAAAGTCAATGAACTACTATTGTTATATTATTTTTTCATAATATATTCAACTAATAATGTATTTGTTGAGAATTAAAAAAATCAAGCAACGAATAGCATTCATTTTTATACATTTAACTACAAAACATTTGAGAACGAATATAGGTCAATTGTGTAATATTGCCACTTTTTCATTTTTTTCAAGAGAAATAATACATTTAAACGTGTAAAAAAATACAAAATTTACTTCCTATCATGTATACATAAATAAAAGATGGCAACAACCATAACTTGTTAAATTAACAAATTCAGTTTAAATGACATACATGTAATGTTGATGTACTCATGGTGGTGGAGAAATAGCTAATTATTATGAACGCGTAATATTATTTTTTTGAAGAAAGTATTATATTAAAATAATACATTCTAAAATCATAACTTCGTGTACTGAAATTCACTTTATAATTGACATGAAAATTATTTGATGAAATAAACATATACCTTTTATATAAATGGATAGAATTTCAAATTGATTTGATGCACATTTTGTAACAACAATTATTCAAATTATAATAATTTAATTTGCGAGTTCCAATTAGAAAAATTATATTATATAAATATATGGAAAGTTAACAAATAGAGCGTGAAATCAAATATATGAACTTTTTTTTGTTAAGGGGAGCTCTTTTTTTGTTATCCATCCTTTTTTTTCAATTATCAATATTTAATCAGTATTCATATTTTAAAATTGAGAAGGACACACTGACACATATATACAAATATGGTCGTTTTCATCTCCACATGTTATGTAACCCTTCTAGGTTAGCTTTCTACTCCATAAAGAGTGTGAAACAAGTTGATACCTGTCCATACTATACTCTTCTCCTTATTAAGGATCCATGACAAAACTGAAACATTTGAAACGAGATCATGTCTACAGAAGCATCAGATTTCATATTTTTACCCGGCAAATACTATAAACTTTGCCAATCAGCTCCACGACCTTTGAAACAACCTAATTCCCCCTAGACCCCGTAAACTTGTCAACTATTATCTCATGAACTCTCTGGGTAATATGTTTTAAGTCCGTGGGGATTCTTGTGGTAATTTACAAGGTCCATGGGGGTAATTACGTTGTGCAAAAGGTCTTAGAGGCATTTTAAAACGTTTATAGGGTCTGCTGGGTAAAAATCCCTATTAATAATTGTCGGCGCAATCACATATAGTTAGAGAGAAAAGACGATAAGTTAGTTACACCTTTTTTTTAATCAATAACTTTAAACTTACTTTCTCGCGGGAAAAAAGATGCATGACATGTAGTTGCACAAAGATATACAGAACCGTCTGCTGGTTAAAACCTCAATACTTGCAATTAAAGTACTTGTAAAACTCAGAATTAGGGCACAAAGACTCTGCAGTTTTTTTCGTAATTACAAAGCACAGTTTGAAATACAGAACCATTTTATGATCAGACACCAAATAATAGATGTTCTTGCTGCTGATTCTCATGATCAGATATTTCCAGTGCTGTTGTCATGATTCAGACGATCAGTCTTTTCATCATCACCAAGAGGAGGGGCCCCGTCTTCTGATCGGGGGGTCTTCGAACAAAGCTGCTGCTCCTCTTTCTTTTTGATCAGATATGCCCCCCTGCAAAGCAATGAACAGAAGCAAGGAGATCATTAAGATTGGAAACACAACGCGTATGAGATCATAACAAGGAGAGCAATGCAGGAATGCACCAACCAAGCCTCCAATTCTTTGATGCCAAGGTGGTCGGTCTCGTAAGGCGTGCCGAGCCGCCGCATCTCCTCCTTCCAGTGCGCGTTGACGATGGCCAATTTCCACTCCTCCATGGTAGGGACGTAATTGTACGGATCGTACAGATCGTTAGCCTTGTTCGTGTAGAGAGGAGGCCGAGGTAGAGCTTGCTCTTCTGATCCCAACTCCTTGTCAGAGGCCTCGTCGGGGGTCGACGGATCACGGTCGTCATCGATCAGTCTTGGTGATTTATCGTCGGCCGGGTGAGACCGCTTCCGACGACGTTGCGGGGAGTCTAATGCTCGTCGGCCGGGTGGTGAAGTAGCCTTGCCTTTCTCCATAGTAGAGAGGACAGAGTATGCAAGAGACGTATATAAAGGAGACGCAGATCTAGTGAGTGGTGACCGTTATGTTTGTTGGTCTCCGTACGCAAAGGTACTCTTTTAGGGTTTCAAGATTAAAACTTTAAACAGAAAGCAGTTGTTATCGCTGAGTTGTTATCGTAAACTTCGAAAAGATAATTATACTTCAAAAAAAATGCTTGATATTATCCCCGGAGCAAAACAAATTATAACAACATTATCAACAAGATCGATAGTGCTGCGGTGGAAAAAGAAAATAATACCGTCTCTGAAATAAAACGAAGAATAGTCGACAGATAGAAGTCCAATCATAGTTTCTCTCAGTACAAATCTCGTGATATTCGCAGAAAGATTGTAACAATACGAATCTATAGTATTTTCATCAGCCAAACTATGGATTTCTAAAGAAATAAATCCGAATCATGGAAGATCCGAATCACTGAGATCATCATCATCATCACCATAGCTCCGTTGGACACCCTCCTCAGGATCGTATCCCATCAAATCAAAGTACTTCCTCCTGCAAATCAACAATACTTGTATGTTAAAGATCGAGATGTTAGACAAGATATTGTAAACCATCCGAATAATCATCACACCATTTCTCGACTTCATCCATGCCCAAGTGCTTGGTATCGTAGGGGGCGCCCTTCTTCTCCATCTCGTCCCTCCACCTTGCATTCGCCACGGCAAGCCGCCACTCTGCCGGCTTAGGCCACCAAGCGAAGGGGTAGTCGTCCACTTTGCCCGGAGGAGCGCTCGGCCTCATCTTCTTCTGCGCACTCTCTTCTTCCTGCGTCGGTTTCTTGTTCTTCTTCGACGGTGACGAGGGTGCGAGAATTGCAGTGGTTCTAGTGCGCGGTGGGCCGGGATGTTCTTTGATGTAAAGGAAGGGCTGCGGAGGCTTCGGCTCATCGTCGTCTCGATCTTCTCCACGGGCAGGTGGCGGTGCAATGGATTTGCCTTTCTCCATTGCTGGAGGAAGAAAAGGTTAACTGATTGTGAAGTTTATATAAGCTGAGGAGATATGCTGCAGTGGTAGTTAAATTTATAACGAACTATGATTGGCAAAATATGTGCCGTAACAGCAGGTAGCCGTTCGATCACAATCGAGCGACACGCACAGGTGTGCGGTTGTGATGATCGTGATCAAGCGGCTCTCCGATGTTCAGCACCTGAGGGGAGTTGTTCCCTCTTGTATCAAAAAGTTTTCTAGTGTCATATTGTGGGAAAAATAACTTAAATTGATTAATGGGCGAATCGTTTTGATGAAGTTTCTTCTCTTCCTCGAGGACTAGGCACTCAAATTTGTTAAAATTTTTACATATCTTTTCAACTCTTTCTTGAGTTGGAAATCGATTAAGGCAATTTAGATTATCTCCTAATAGATGTCTTTAGTATTTTTGGAGAATTTCCAGCTATCAAGGGAAAAAAACCCATATAAGAAATTCTAACTTAAAAAATCCCAATCATCAAAGAAAAAAAGATTTTGGGTAAATTACAAAAAAGGAACTGATGTTTACATGGATTCACAAATTAGGAGTTGATCTTTACTTTATAACAAATAGGGACTAAAATTTAATTTAACGTTACACTCCCCGATGCCGTCAATGGACGGCTCAACCCATGCCTTCAATTGACGAAATTACCCCTGATTTTCATTTTCCCCTATTCTGCTACTCTTTCATCTTCTCCAAATCGCAACTCCTCTCCAATTGTTGCATATGAAATCACCGACGAAATCAACCCACCTTCTCCTCTCCACGCTTCTTCTTCCTATGCACAACCTTCCAATGATCAACTTCATCTTTCCACCATCTACAAGGAGCTCCAACCACCAATGTCCCTTCACAGTTAATCAAGAACGCTCAGTACACGGCCATCAACTTCCACCTTCATGCGAACTTCAGGCTGTCGCCACTCGCTCGCCTCATCTTGCAGAAGTAGAAGCTGCATCGCCATCCTTGTCTGTAGGCAGCTCCAAGCGCCCCCTCTTGTCATTGAAACCGTCGGAGCACCTGCAACCTCCACGAGTGAGAGCCACTCCATTGAAGAAACCCAGTCCGTGTGGTCGTACGCAACCGTCAAAATAGAAGCGATCATCGATTTAGGCACCTCCATGTAGAGGATCGTCCTCTGACGACTTTAGCAGCAACCGCGGCCCGCAACCCACGCCGTCCGAGTACCTCCCTCCACATGCAGAGCCCCCAACCTCCGCCACCGCATCGTCCATGAGCATCTCCCTCCCTAGCCATCGTCGTTGCCCCTTTGGTTCCCAACGTGCGTGAGGAACTCGGTGGTGACAATGTTGCGGCAGTCGATGGCAGCGAGGAGAGATGACAAGGGGATCGTGGCGTTCGTGATGTTCGGGGTGGTGGTTCGGGTGTGAGCGTTGTCGTCATCCTCCTCTCCTTCCACAAGCAGAAGCTCTGTTTGGGTGAGAGGGTAGAATTAGGGAAAGTGAAAATTAAATCATAGGTAATTTCGTCAACTGAAGGCATGGATATATTAAACCGTCCATTGACGACATCGGGGACTGAAACGTTAAGTAAAACTTTGGTCCTATATTTGTTACAAAATAAATATTGGTTCTTAATTTGAGAATCCATGTAAAGAGCAAACCTTTTTTAATTTACCCAAAGATTTTTTTCCCACACCATTAAAACCGTTAAGGAAACGATGTTACTCATTTTTTCCGGCGGGCCCACTCTCTCCCGTCTCTCTATCATTCTTTCTCTTACATTTAAACAAAAAAAATATTATACTATTATCACATCTTATCATCTAAAAATTACAAACTAATCAAAAATTTAATCAATTTTTTTCAAATTCATTAAAAAAACACGTCACACCGAACATTCCACCAAAGCACCAAAAATACACAAACGACTTGACCTCTTGATCATCCTTTCCGTCCAACAAAAATCGAAATTAACAGAAAAAAGAACAGTGCAATTGATTGCATATCAGCCAAAGATCACTAGACATCCAAATCGCTGCAATCGTCGTCAACATCTCCATCTCCACTCTCTTCGGGATCATAACCTCTGGATTTGAAGTACTCTCTCCTGCATCACCACCACCAACAACAAACATTAATCAATCTCGTATGAATATAATTATCTGAATATATATGTTCAGTTTCTACCATTGCTGGAGTTGATGGAGGCTCAGGTGCTTGGTCTCGTAGCGCACGCCCTTCTTCTCCATCTCGTCCTTCCACCTCGCGTTGGCCATAGCGACCCTCCACTCGTCCGTCGTCGGCCACCACGCATCGGCGTCGGCATCCACTTCACCGGGAGGAGTGTTGGGCCTCCTCCCCTTCTTTTTCTCTTTCTCTCCCTCTCCTTCCTTCGCTGCCTCTTTCGCTCGTAACGCGCCCTAGGAGACTCGGGCTTAGCCGGAGCGGCGTCTCCCGGTGATGCAGGCTCGATCGATTTGCCCTTCTCCATGATGGATTTGGCAAAGGATGGATGTGGAAGGGAAGATAAGGAGGATAGAGTTGTTATTACCGTTATGTTCGTTGGTGCTGTTCTCGTGTAATCTGCGAGGGAATTGTGCATGGGATGGGATTTGCACACTTTATCTATAGCTTCCCCAATATTGAAGTTATTTCGATAAGCCCCACAAAGTATAAAAAGTACTCATTTTGGGTCCATCTCCACTCCTTTATCTTGATGTTGTTTGCAGAAATGTGGGTTTTCCTAGTTTGCGAATTTGATTCCAAAAAATCCAATAGTTTTGATTAATCTTTGGTCGCAAAAATCAGATGTCATTTGATGATTTATCTTAATGGTCAAAGGTTCTGTAAACATTTAAGCAACTTAAATTCCACTAAAAAAGGAATTAAAAAGAAAAACTGTATTTTTAACCATTAAGAAAAAATAGTAAATGATACCGGATTTTTATACCAAAGATTCAATATATATGATTGGATTTTTTGTAATCAAACTCACAAAAAGGAAGAAGCAACTACAACACCTTTGTTGTAACTCTCGTTAGTCTTGTTCCTAACAGACGGGTCGGAACTGTTACGTACAACTAATGCATGATACCACATGTAATATTTGCTTAGCTAGCATGCAACCAAAAACGTGCCATACATCTCGTTCTTCCTAAACATGTACCGATGAATGGCGCATTGCTCGCGTGCGTCTATGGTCTACCTCAAAACATGATGCCTAGTGGCATGTGTAATGTGCTCTGTATGCATAAAAACAATGCCCAAGACTCATGCCATGCTTATCATGAAGATCGCGACACTTCTAATTTTGTATAAAAGAATCTCTCTTTGCTCGTGATTTTTTCCCGTTCTAGTCTAAAAGGAATTTTTGTGTGTAGAATTTCAGTATGTCATAGTTGATTTGTGTGCAAGTTGATTATTTACGTTTTCCTTAACAAGAGGCAATCTATCTCAAGACAAGTCGAATTTGATTAGAAAATTTAAAAAATAGATCGCATCCGTTAATCGCACGAGAAGTTCCTGAAGAATCAAAGCACGTACGTTCCGACGCATACGAATTCACGTGAGAATGCGGATTATTTTGTTGCTTACAAACACCAATCGCATGATCAAGAACCAGATTAATATCTCTACAAATTCCAATTTTCCCCGTGCATCTTCTTCGCCCTCTTGTGATCTCTACCATCCGCAACCATCATCTGAATCAGAATCCAGGAATTCGCCGAGATCGGGATCATAATCTATCGAGTCGAAGTACTCTGACCTGCAACAGAATTAACCAAAAATTTAATTTAATTTAGAAATATATACCTTATTACGTAGAAAACTACTGTAATTACAGTGTAGATATACGTCGCAAGAAATACGATCGATTACCATTTCTGGATTTCATGGAGGCTCAGGTGCTTGGTCTCGTAGGGCACACCTTTCTTCTCCATCTGGTCCTTCCAACTCGCGTTGGCCTTAGCGATGCGCCACTCCGCCGGCGATGGCAACCACGGATAGCCCTCCTTGTTCACTGTGTCTGGATGAGTACTACATGTTTGCATCATCTCGCTTCTCCTCCTCCTTCCTCCTCTGTTCCACTACTTGCCGCCCTCTTCCCGCTTGCGACATCGACGATACAGAGTCACTTCGCCGTCCAAAGCGATGAGGACGAGAAGCTCCTTTGCCTGGAGATTGTAGGGTAGTTTTCTTCCCATCCATGAGAGAGGAGAGGTCAGTTGTGGCAGTTAAGTTCGTTGATGATGGAAACGCTTATTCCTTACAAAGGCCCTCCTTTATTATATGCAATGCTTCTCCGTTCAAAAGCCGTGCCATTCCGTGCTGTAGAGTGAATCCTCCGCTGCAATCAATCCGAGCCGCTCTATCTTGATCGAGCAGTTCACACGAATTTCCACGGTATAGGCCCTCAAAAATAGGGAATTCGTGCGAACCGCTCGATCAAGATCGAGCGGCTCCGGTGTTCCCGCAGAGGAACTGCTCTCTTCCGTGCTGGATTTTCTTTCTTTTGCTTTTCTTAATTTTTCCCTTTTTTTATATATCTGAAATTTATATTTACGTTTGCATGATGTTGATTTACAAGAGAAAACCGCGTACAAATGGATATTTGTAGGGGTGCAAACGAATATGGATACATGCACATCAGATGTGTATTACCATCTATTTTCTGATATTTTGTGTCGTTTCCATTATTATCACCGATGCTTTAATCCAACAATTATCTGTATTAGTAGAATTAAATTTAACCGCATTAAGCAAGAATAAATAAAATGAACATCCACCGAAAATTCCAACTGGTTAATACAAACCATTAGATAAATCAACAATCGATAATTTAATATGCAATATGATAGCATGCAAAATTAAATTAGAGCATGAATATAGACCAACTGCATAAACAAAATACAAATGGAATCAGGGTAAGGATTAGAAATCATCATAACTTTACCATTGCATGAGATTCCACCGCAATTAACCAATGCATACTATCATTACATAAGATTTCAACCCTACTTTACCAATGTGGCTCTTGCGATCTGCTCCCAGTTACGGAAGACGCATGTTCGGGGTGTAAAACAGAGCGGTTTATAGGAGTTGAGCAAATATGAAGTATAAAGGGACATGCAGGTAATTTGCAAAATTCAAGAGGTTTGTGGTGTAAAAATCCCTTCACTCTTGTAGCCCACAGGCTGCTGGAAAATGATTCCTGCAAAGAATAATCCACAAAGCAATCACTTCAAGTTGGTAAAGATTTAGCATGGAAAACTTGTCCCTTCAAAATAGAAGGTAAAATTCACAATAGAGAGGGTTTCATTGTCAATTTCACAACAAAAAAGGAACATACACTAATTACATCTTATCCTATCACCTGTATATACATGATTATTAATCGGAAAACCCCCCCCCCCCCCCACCCCTCAAAAAGTCTGCGCTTCAACAGAAATTATGAGGACCTGCATTTTAATCATCTCCAAATTATCGAAAAGCAGGAGAAGCCATCAACTAACTTGACCCCCGACGTCGAGGTCAAATCGACCCAGTAAGCCCAGCTAGGATATGAGGTAGGTGGGTCAGGGTCAGGCACAAGGTTTAAAAAAGCGCGAGGCGGTCCGAGGCGTTTTCTCTGAAATTGAGGCGAGGCGTAAGCCTCGAGGCGGTCGAGGCGTAAGCCTCAATTTTTTTGAAAAAAAATTAAAATTAAATCAAAATACATTTAAAAAGTATATAATACTATTAAATTTTGCCAAAAACACATTCAAGAATAATTTAAAACTAGTAGAAGATACAATACATAAGCGATGAAGACATTGAAGTTCAAAAAAACTAATACTAAGCCACTAATATATAGAATATCAAGTTCCAATCCAACTTCAATGACTCTATATGAGTATTAAACTAAAGCCTATACTTAATAGTAAAGTACAATAGAAACCATAATCTTTAGTGCGAACTAAAAAAATATTTAATACGCCTTGAATCCCAATCATTTGTCTTGTTGGACGTAGTTGGAGAACTGTCATATGCATCCCCTCCTGCCATATCATACCCCAACAAGACGGGGGTCTCGCTTGTTATTTGTATTCATCTACTCACAATAAAACGTAATAATTATTTTACTTCAGTCTTCACGTATTTATTATTCAACATTACTTCATATATCATATATGTGATAACTATTCTAAGTTCACAACTTGTACAACCAAACAACAACATCAACTTGCAAACTTGCAACTAATATAAAATTCTATTAAAATTCAAACAAAAATATGTATAATAAAACTAGTATGTGTAGATGTATACAAGATCATGTAATTTAGCTTATTTCAAGCTATCTCTTCTCTTTGCATGGAGCTATATATAGAAATATGCAAGGTTTAACAATGAAACAAAAATACAAAATAAAAAGTATAATGCTAACAAAAAAATAGGGTCATGTGCAACAAAAAATGTAAAAAAAGCCTCATGACTCGAGGCTTACGCCTCCGCCTCGCCTCGAACGCCTCGTGCCTCGAGCGCCTCACGCCAAGTCAAGGCGCACGCCCCACCTGGAGAACCCAAGGCGTACGCCTCAGGGCGAATTTGGTGCGCCTCGCCTCGAGGCGTACGCCTTTGCGCCTCGAGGCGGCGCTTTTTAAAACCATGGTCAGGCATATAAATTAAAATTTCCACCAACTCGATAAGTTATTGCATCCAACCTCTTCGATATCATGTATTGATATTAGGAGTAGCCACAGGTAACCCAGCAACCAAACAGCCACGAATCAGATTTACATTGCTCACCGATTGTATGCAAAAATAATCCTCTTTCATTATTCATTGATGGTAAGAAGTTTCACGTGCACTTGGCGAACTTGATTGACTACAACCCGCGGTAATTGTGATCGATATGTACCTAAGGGGAAATACCCAACTAAATCCATCTGGACTTATACTTTTAGAGTAAGGCCATGAATGATCTATACACAGATCAAAAGAATAATAAAATCACCGGAAGTCTACAACATCAAACTTTAGATTTGGGTTCATATAGACATCGGAACAGTGATCGTAAATCGGGCCGCCTTCCACAGGGGGTTCATGTGCATGGAATCCTCTATGCTGGCATTTTTTAATAACAGACATGCCACCGGGGGAAGTCAGTCGGAAAATCCCGTGCTTCCTGAATGTAGCAACATTTCAAAAGGAAGTTTAGAAACAGAGACGATGAATTAACTAGTCGTGGAATTTTTAATGAGATTCAGCACTTGGAAACCTAGATCTATAACAAGGTTGGTTCTGGCAAGATATGAACATTCCACACCATGGCTTATTTTCAACAAAGTAAAATCAATTATGGATTCCGATACTCCGCATATCATTCCCAAAACAAGCCTTAAATTGAACAGTTACTGACTGAAAAGACAACTTAGGATGATGAAATTGACGGGGCAGGACAAACAGAAAGAAACGATTTTGATGTGAAGAGAAGCAGCTTACCTTGAAGAATCCGTTGGTGCCATGACGATGGCGATGGCTTCTGGCAACATAATCTGAAAGCAAGTAAGGTCAGTATCAAAAAACATTAACAGACATAACAATATGTTGCAAGAGATTGGGTGAATTGACCTTCGACTCCTTTCCAAATAGAAAGAAATTTGACAAACCTGGTAAGAGTAGTGGGTGTGGACGTCCACAGATGACATGAAACAAGATTGGGTAGGATGTGTCTAGAAAAAAGGAAAAACAAGTGAATCAATTAAGTAGTCCACTTATAAGATAGGATGAAAAATATCAAATGCTCTTGATCTAAACATCTTGGACATACGAACCAGAGTGGCATTCATCTATAGAAATCACATGGTTTGACAAGGCAACCCACCCAAAGATATACAATAAAAAGAGGCAAAGCACGCAACTTTATGTTCGTTAGGGTGCATAAAGATATCTTTGTAGTCCTTGGTGCTTGCTTAAGTTAGAGGAAACGGAGGAATATATTTATATGAACAATATTCCATATGTTTTACATCTCTACCCAGAAGTAATAATAAAATGCGATATTATTTACCGAGAATCCCACCATAAAATGGGGATGCTGCATCAGTCTAACTTCTCAGGGCTACAGTTAAGATATTTTTTAATAAGATTATCAAAAGGACATTAAAACATCTACATATTTCACATCAAAAAAGCAGGTATAGATAGTGGTACAAACAGAAGCAATCACACTCACATGAATCCAACCAAGAGGGAAAAGGGACTGTTTGTCCTGGTAATCAAATATTTCCTCCTCGTTCGTAGTCTGACACTGTTAAAATGATGATAAGTTACTGACTAGCTAATAAAAGAAAAGGCAACGTCAAATTCCACTTAAATGTTGACTGACCGTGTTAGCGGTCGACTCCTGCTTTGGGATGATAAGAGCAGTGACGTAGAAGTTTTTATTTTTCTGCCAATAAAGTTTTTGTCATCGGATCAAAACGGTAGAGGACTTTTCCAGAACAATGTGAGAAGGAATTAAAAAAGATATAAGAAAATAAACTATTCCACTTACAAGTGAGCCAGCTAGGACACCGCAAGTTTCAAGGTTTCGTTCCGTATTTGATTTAGCCAACCGCATAAAATTATCCATCATCTGGGTTGACTGAAAAGTATAACCCATCAGGTCCAGACAAACAAAGAAAATGAATTATAATGGAAACCCCTTCACATGAAATTTTCAAACACAAGCAATGCGACTATATAAGCGACCAGAAAAAAATGAAGGAAATCATATCTCACAATATGAACTTGTAATGGAGATTCCGAACGAAGTAACTCATCCTCCAGCAAATTTGTTTTTCCAATGGCAGAGTCAACAGGTACCGAAGGCAGCCCAACCAAATCTTGCACATTTGCAAGAATGGGAGGTGGGGAAGGTTGTCTGACGATGTCCAACTTCATCAGGGTATCCACGGCATCTTCACTGATGGCTGGGGTAGGTTCCTCTACACAAAGTGAAAGTAGCTCATCTTCTAATGATGGTTTAGACTCAGCTACAGGTTTCTCAGAAGCCAAACTTGTAGAATTTTCTACTGCCACTGGCTCCTGTTTTTTCTGCTGCAAATTGTTTGTCCTAGCAAAATTATGAAGAGAATGACCGTCATTCTCCGTTAAAGATATCACCAATGGTGCTCTATTTATATCTAAAAACTTAAATGCGCAAAAAGCTGTCAAATGAGGACCCGCTACAATACATGTATGAAGCCCCAAGTTTTCGATTAATGACTTTAGAAAGGAAAACCTCAGTGCGTGAATAGTTGTGGAACTATATTAAGTAAAATATTGTAAACAGTGTCTATTTCAATCAAGAAGTACCTAGGGATTACTTGTATTTCCACTGAATATACGAAAAATTGGTTCAATGCATCATGTAGGAATACTGCCACGCCTCCCAAAATACTGCCACGCCATTCAGCCTCCCGTTGGCAGATCCCATGCAGCCAAAGACCATTTGTAGCACCATAACATTGTGGAATTAAATGGAGTGCAATCATGCTTTTAATATTAATCTAGATGTTCTTTTTAAACGATCAGATATATGGTGGCTCCTATACATGAGAAGCTATAGACCTCAGCATCCTTGAAAGCAGACTTGGGTAATATCGCAGCATGCAAACACAAATCATTTTTGAATTAAAACCAAGAAGATGCCTTACCATGGAATTTCAATTGGCATTAGGTCCAAGCTACTTGGATACTCAACCTGGTAAAAGAGAACGCAATAATAAGCTGAGTGTTATAATGATTCTAAATTTCTATGACAGTGCTGCCACAAGTGATGTCTTTGACAAGTAACAAACTTGATGGTTGTAACTTGTATATAATAAGAAAGTGTCTTTTTGACACTGGATTTTTCATCAAATTAGCTATCATCAACGAGCAACATATGAACAACTACTGAATTAAGATTGTGTTTCTGACTAAAGAAGGACTAAATTAGTTTTCACCCGACATAATAAAATATCAATTCATGTGGCTCGTGTCAGTTAAGAAATGAACTGAAAACATCAAATTCTTATAAGATAAACAAACTTGATGTTATGTGGACAAGTGACAGATGTTAGCACACAACTTCGGTCCCCTAGCAACTGGTGCATACGATCGGTGTGTGGTCATGGTCATGAGGGCAGCTCCTACCCATTTGTGGTCTTGTGGGCAATCTGGTGTGGCGGGAATGATGCCATCTTTTGTAGAAAAGCCTACTCTGAAAATGTAACAGAGCATTGTAGGGTGTTGTGCATGTCATGGAGCAATGTAACGTAGCGTGACGTCCTCTATTTTTTTGTACTTTTTTAGTTCTTACTAATATACGACGCGGTGGGTCCCAACTTGGGATTTCACCCTCACTTCATTCCAAAAATAAAAAACTCCGGTCCTCTAGCAACTATGATAATCATACCTTGATATTCACAGTTGATGGCTTCCATTGCCCAATGAGGCCATTTGGACCTAGAATAGAATGCCGTGATAAAGTTTCTTCTTTGGCACGTGGAATAAATGACCTGCAAAAGATAGTTAAATAATATCAAGAATTTCATTGTCCCAAAACTACATTATTCATGCTCGTTTTCTGCCATCATATTCCATATAGCAGGTCAATCATAAGTTATAATCATTAAGGTAAATCCTCCTCTTTGCCACAATTCATTCTGCTAGTTAAATTATCATCACTCAAAAATGCATAATGCATGCACCACACATCACCAAAATAGTTACAATTGACCTGGAAACCATAATGCAAGAAGACCATGGTTTAAAAAAACGCGCCTCGAGGCGCTGAGGCGGTCGAGGCGAAACGGGCGTTGAGAAAACGCCCTGAGGCGACCGCCTCAGACCCCTTGGCTGAGGCGTGCGCCTCAGATGCCTGAGGCGGTCGAGGCGAGGCGAGGCGCTGAGGCGGGGCGAGGCGCTAGGTGAGGCGCATGGCCTCAAATTTCAGCGAAATTCGGTCGAATTTCTGTCGAATATCGATATCCAGTCGAAATCGAAATTCGACCGAAATGACCGAAATGATCGAAATATGGGAGTGCTAGTACAAAAAATGACCGAAATGATCGAAATTTCGGTCGAAATTCCACCGAAATTCCATCGAAATTCCACCGAAATTCCATCGAAATTCTATTTTGGTCGATACCGAAATGGTGACCGAAACCGACATTTAAGGCCTTGGTGAGGCGTGAGGGCTTTTTCAAGTATTTTTTTAAAGGAAAACATTATTCCTATTCATATTTTCATATGTTTATAAAGGTCTTGTTGTTGAGTATATATTTATGCAAGATGAATGCTTAAATTTGAGCTCTTTGACCTCTTTCACATTCATATTTACCATTAACATGCCAAATTATTTCAGTGAACTCTTACTATTACATCCTTAAACATATAAAAAACTGTATACGAATTTGAATACTCATATAAGAAAAAAATTTGGGTATGGTGGCACAGGAAGGATATCAGACCATTCTTCATTTGAGTGCAGTAGAACATATAGTTAGTATTCAAATCATATGATTTATATCAACAACTTGGATATCTATAATGACAACTATAGCCAATCCTCTTTAGATAAAAATTTTAGCAATAGTTACAGCCAATGATTTCCTTCTGATTGGGTAGAAATTCAGTAGAAAGGTTTATGGCATTGACATATTCTTTTTTCATGCTCTTATCTTCGTAATATCATCATATATTACATTGTTACATAATATATGTTTGTCAGATTATATTATTTCACCAATAAATATATTTATTATATATTTCATAATTATTTTTCTATACAAACTGAGGCTTACGCCTCGACCGCCTCGAGGCTACGCCTCGCCTCGCTTCCAGGGAAAACGCCTCGTTCCGCCTTTCGTTTTTTCGAACCTTGAAGAAGACAGGAATGTTTTTTTTACCATATCCTCTGGTTCCCAAAACATAAACATACCCATTTCAAAGATAATAACTGCAAACTCTTTCAAAAAAATAAATCAACTTATACATCCAAATGGTGCCAAAATAGCTATAAACTGAAGTAACAAAGTTACAGGCCGAAATTATATTGGGGAAATACCAACATATGCCCTTTCTAATTACACTCTACCCCAGTTTTCATGATTGCACCATGACCCTTGCAGAAATCACACTTAGGTCCCTGTCATCAATGTCCATTGTCAATCCATTAAATTTGACTGTACGGATTAAAAAGTGGAGAAAATTTCATAGGTACCCCTTGGAAGCAATATTTTATATATGTACCCTATATCATCTTTCCCCCTTTATGTGCAAATTACCGCCGCAATAACACACACACCCTCCCTCACAACCCCAAAACATCCGTCCTCCGTCATGATGCCGTCAATGGAGTTGTGTGAAAAGCCTCCCTTCCATGAGAAGGGAACAGAATAAACTGAGCACAAATGCAACCACAATCATAAAGTTACACTACTTGGAGCAAAGTAGATGATCTCCAAATCAGAGATTTAAATTTCGCAAAATTTCGACGAAATTTCGCCGAAATTTCGGTTTGGACAGGGAGGGTCTTTCGAAACATATATATATATATAATATATATATATATATTGATTTCCCAGATTTCGACCGAAATGGGTCGAAATATTTCGACCCATATCGGTCAAAATTCATGTTTTCAGTTCAAAATTTCTCGGATTTCGACCAATATGGGCGAAATTTCTCTAATACCTATGTAAATCAATGATATTAACCATGCGATATTAATTTTAGTCATTTTACTAACTATTTACCAATTCACTATATCAAAACACATCATGATTTATATATTTTGTTTCTGGTTGCAGCGAGACCCCCGTTCTAGTAGGGTATGGTGCAACAGGGGGGATGCATACAATGTTTCTTCAACATAGGGAGCTTCACCTCCCCTTGTTTTGGCAATGGAGATGAAACAACTCTATAGATTCTAGAGATCTGCTATATCCCCTTCTTTTGGCACTAGAACTGTATGATATCTATCAGTCAGCTCAACGATATGCCCCGATATGTGCGATATAGGGGGCATATGGATGAGAGATATGCAAGATATAAGTACGCATTTGTTAGCTATTGTTGTTTTAAGAACTTGGATTTAGTGATATCCATTTCCAATATGTATCAATCAATAATCAGCCTTAACAACGAAATGATCGATATGACTGATATGTGCGATATAAGGGGCATGTGGATGAGAGATATGCGTGATATAAGTACGCATTTGTTAGCTATTGTTGTTTTAAGAACTTGGATTTAATGATATCCATTTCCACTATGTATCAATCAAAATCAGCCTTAACAACGAAATGATCGATATGACCGATATGTGCGATATAAGGGGCATATGGATGAGAGATATGTGTGATATAAGTACGCATTTGTTAGCTATTGTTGTTTTACTAACTTGGATTTAATGATATCCATTTCCAATATGTATCAATCAATAATCAACCTTAACAACGAAATGATCGATATGACCGATATGTGCGATATAAGGGGCATATGGACGAGAGATATGTGCGATATAAGTACGCATTTGTTTTTTTTTGAAGCTCAAAAACGGGAGACGCACTCGTTGGTGCTCGTCCCAAATTTATTAAAAAACAAAATTGAGAAAAAGACTTACAGCGGGTAGACGGAGAGACGAAGGGAGAGAGAAAGAAAGCAAGAAAACGTAGGGTATGACCAAACAATACCCCCACAACATCAAGGACATGTTACATAGTAGACCAATCCAAAGACATACGGGACGCAGATATAAGAACGTTTTCCGGATAAAATCTCTGGCCAGCAAACAGAGCCTCGTTCCTAGCAATCCAGATGCACCATAACCGCGCAATAGAAAGGAGAATGTCGTTCCTAGACCTCGCCCGAGAATGAACCAAGCAAGCGCAGAAGGAGGAGAGTCCGTGATGTCCAGCCAGCCCAAATCCGCCCAAATTTCACGAGTTTTCCCACAACGGAAGAAAAGGTGGTCAATAGACTCGACCTCCAGATTGCACAGACCACAGATCGGCGAAACGGAAGGGAAGATAGCGGCACACCGGCTACGAGTTAATAGACGCCCACGACGGAAAAGCCATAGGAAAATGCCAATTCGTTCGGGAACCCGGAGGCCCCAAAAGAATTGACAATCCCTAAACAAAGAATCATCAGCCATCACCAAGGGCGGAAGAAGAGCCCGGTAAGCCTTGCGAATGGAGAAAGAGCCGTCCTTCCAAGAAAGATGATCACGACCCACAGAAGGTGTGGGGAGGCCTCAAGAACCTCCAGTAAAGCCATGAAATCCAGTTGACGCTGATCAGAGAGGTTGGCGATAAATCTAGGCCCCCAAGCGGCCCCGTCCCAGTATGAAGCAATCGTCGCTTCCTTATCATCCGCCAACGCGTAGAGGCGAGGGAAAACATCCCTAAGCGCCCCCTACCAGTCCAGTCGTCGCCCCAGAACCAGAGGAGCGAACCATCCCCCATCTTAATGACGAAAAGAGCACGGTTGCGGATCATAATATTCCCAATATCACGGGAGAATTGAGAGAGAGAACCCAGAAGGCGAGAATCCATACCCGAAAGCCGGTCGACACCGACTGCCCTCCTCAAAAAATTTATCATAAGGTTATCCTCCGGACCCCACAGGCGGGTCACCCATCTTAGGAGAAAAGCTTTGTTCATGACCTCGAACCGTCTCACCGCCAGCCCCCCCTCCTTCTTTGGCCGAGCCACCTCATCCCACGCAACAAGAGGAACACCGCGTCGCGCATCCCCCTTCTTCCCCCAGAGAAAATTTCGCAAACAAGAATCCAACCGCCGACTGACCCCCTTGGGCATGCCTTTCACAGAGAAGAAATAGATTGGCAAGGAAGAAAGGACAGCTTTGAGAAGAACCAGACGGCCACCCCTAGAGAGGATAGCGGCGCGCAGCCAGCCAAGCGAGAAACCATGCGATCCACCAGCGTCTGCCAATCACGTAAGCGAGCACACACACACTCAGACATCATCTCTCTCCCCACACCCCCCCCCCTCCCCCCCCCCCCCCCCCCTCCCCCCACCCCCCGCATCCCCCCCCCCGCCCCAATTGAAAAGGGGACCATAGAGGATTTAGTAAAATTGATAAGAAGGCCCGACGCCTCACTAAAAAGCTCCAAAGTGGTAGCCATCCCGGCAATATTCGACGCCTCACCCTCGATGAAGCAGATCGTATCATCCGCGAATTGAATAATCGGCATAGAGAAGGGCCCAATGGAACAGCCACTGGTCAGACCAGCCTCGACCACGTTACGAGTCATGACGGATAAGACATCAGCGGCCAGGACGAAAAGTAAAGGAGCGAGGGGGCATCCCTGCCGAATCCCCCGACAAGGCTGGAAGAAACCCCCCGTCAAGCGGCCATTGAGAAGAACCGAGAGGGAGGCAGTCGACACGCAACGTCTCACCCACGAAATCCATAATGAGGGGAATCCCCTCTCTTAAGAACAGACCATAAGAACCGCCAATCCAGAGAGTCATAGGCTTTTGAGAAATCAATTTTCCAAAGAATCCCCTTCACATCGTTTTTGTGCCAAGCATGGATAATTTCGGACGCCACCGCGTAGCAATCACCAATTTGCCGTCCCTAATAAAAGCCGCCTGGGAAGGCGAAATGAGGGAGTCAAGAAGCGGAGCCAACCGACGAGCCAAGACCTTAGCAATGATCAGATATATGGCATTAGAGATGGAAATAGGCCGAAACTCCTCAATGCGGGTGGCAGAAGAGGATTTGGGAATGAGAGCAATAATAGACTTATTGAGGTTATTAAAACCATTGTTGCCAGAGCAAAACTCGCGAGCGACATCCAAAACATCCTGGGAGATTACATCCCAAAATTCCGATAGAAGAGAACGGGGAAACCATCCGGGCCAGGGGCAGCGTCCGAGTTAAGAGCCCAAACCGCCTCTTTCAATTCCTCCAAAGAAATCTGACGAGTAAGGAGATTAGCATCCGCCTGGGGAGAACAGAGGCGCCCCGACCCGACCACCGCCAACGGCGCGGAGCCCTGTACCCATACCAATCCTTGAAATATGCAGACACAGCCATACCCATCTCACGTTCCTCCTGCACCTGAGAACCATTAATACATAAAGACACAGCCATAAGTACGCATTTGTTAACCATTGTTGTTTTAAGAACTTGGATTTATTGATATCCATTTCCAATATGTATCAATCAATAATCAACTTTAACAGCGAAATGATCGATATGACCGATATGACCAATATGTGCGATATAAGGGGCATATATGATCAATATGTATGATAAAATTGTAAATTTGTGAGCTATTTATTGTTGTAAATAACTTGAAAGATCTTAATTTGAAAAAAATGGTCGAAAAATGACTTTTTGAGTCATTTTTGACATTTCCACCGAAACGGTCAAAATTTCCCGAAATTTCACCGAAATTTCGGTATTAGGGGTGACCGAAACAATATCGAAATCGAAATCTCGATCGTTGCTCCAAACCAGTCATTCTAACATGTCCAAGATTCTAAAAAACTATATACCTCACCATGATCAACTTATTTAGTTATAAGAGTGGCTTGTGCATGTATAATAAGTGTTGGAGTATAGATGGATAATTGGATCCCTCTGGGGTCCAATTAACACATCCAGTGGTTTAGTCCCACATCTCCCAGTTGTGGGACTTGAAGAGTCAATGGGGGCTATATAAGAAGCCCCACACCTCCTGTAACAGATGAGAGAAAGTTCAATAGAAGAATCAACCCTTCAAGGCGTTCTCCCGTGGTTTCATCCCGCTCCTCACGGAGTACGGTCCCACGTAAAAATCCCGATCTTCTTTATTGTTTACTCTGTATCTCTAATATTACGCTTCCGCATTCTTTGTTTTCTAACATGGTATCAGATCGGGTTCGATTCTCGAGGATTTTATGTTCTTGATTTATTTGAGATTCGATTATCAAATTCAGTTCTCATATCATTCTTGGTTGATTATTGTTCAAGATCATTCAAGTTCGAGTTCAATTTTTAGGGTTTCTTGAAAGCCTAATTTTTCAGCCATCAACAATCCTGAAGATCGTCAATTCTAAGGGTTTTTTTTCTGCACCCTAATTCTGCAACAACCTGCGAGGGAGGTGTGGGGCTTCCAGATCACATCTCTAGCATAGAGCGGTTCGACCTCTAGGGTTTCTTCGGAAACCCTGTCATGCATAGATTGAAACCAACCCGCCCTCTCCGAGCAGACTTTCATCTCTTGGTTCCAGATCTGTGCGACGATGCCAAAGACTTCGAGAAGTGGCCCACATGCGTGTGAGGCTCCAAGAGCATGCCTTCTATCTCCACCGCACAAGGTGGCGCAACACCATCTCCAACACACCTTCTCCACGATTGAACCAATCGTCCAAAAAATGAAAAACATGGGGTGACGAGGGCCCCAGTCCCAACTTGCTCCAGACGCAAAGTCCCGCCTCATCGGGCCCTCCTCTCGCCCGAGAAGGAGAAGCAACTCCCGTTGCCGCTAGGGATGAAAACAAATGTGAATATATTCGTATCCGATCCGCTATCGTATTCGTTTTATAAATATTTTGACATTCGTATTCGTTTTAAAATGGATGTGGATACAGATATCACTATGACATTCGATATTCGCATTCGCATTCGCATTCGTATATTCGTTTTCGAACATAAGTACAGTCATATATTTATTTATAGATGTTCGTAATAATATTTTATGATTGTATTCACCATTTTCGATATAATTGTTATGAAATTACAATATCTGTATATCTATTTATGTTTAAATCATCCTAAACATGTATATTAGTAAATTATTTCTGTTATTATTCGTATCCGATTCGTATTCGTTTTTAAGGATATGGTAACACATTTTTCACATTGGTCAATATTCGTATCCACATTCGTATCTGTATTTTAAAATGGATAAGGATATGATTATACCTATATTCGTATCCATATCCGACCGTTTTCATCCCTAGTTGCCGCCTACCGCCCAAAGGGCTTCTTCGATCGCTGCACCTCCTCTCAAGCAATAGGCGACGAGTTCTCCAGTCGGGCTTCCAAAGCGGCGGCTCCTACCCGAAGTGGCGGTAGTGACACCTCCTTCCATCTCCAGGTGGCGATGCCGCTCATCCTCCTCGAGCGAGCCCTAATCCCAAGCAATAGTGGTGGCATCTCCACCCTTGCACGAGTTTTCTCCATGGTATGTCTATCTAGGAGCAGCCCCATTGGGGGCGGCACATATTTGTAAAATGGGTTCCCATGAGGGGAACCCTAATAGTAGAAGAGCTCCTTGAATTTTATATTAAAAAAAATTAAAGGCTCATTGGGCTCACTGCTGAGAATTTAAAAAATGAAATGAAGGGAGAAGGGCCAAGAAAAAGGGGGGACGAGAGTTTTTATTCAAAAAAAAGAAAAATTGTTTTGGAAAAAGGTGCCTACAAAAAAATGTACGCTTAAAAAAAGAATTTGGCTATAAAAAAGGGAAAATAGCCGAAAAAAGAAAAGCCGAGAAAAATGGAATGGCTCATATAAAAAGGGAAAAGCTGAAAAAAAATCAACGGCTTATTACTTTTTGTTTCTCCATATTTTCTTGTCTTCTCCCAACTTGGTTGACGTCATTGTTTTCCGACCAGTATGGGAGAAAGGAGGAGTATTGTGTAGAGTTCTACGACTCTAGTTCAGATTCAGATTCTTCAAGTCAGATTGTCAAACTCTACAGTTCAGATTCAGGCTCGATGTTCAGATTGGTTCCAAGTCTTCAGTTTGATGCGCACATGTATGCGATTTATCAGTTGTGTGATCCCCATTTTTTTTGGTCTCAGAGTTTTCATGTGACCGATCTGGACTCCAAAAAAGAGATCCCATTATCTTTGCCATGTGGGCTAGGGTTTTATCATAGGGACTCCATAGTAGAGATCCCATTCTCTGAGCCAGTATGGGAGAGACTTAGTTCTCCAATGAGGAGACTTTTCAGACTCCATTCTCCTACGACCGTGGACTCCGACGAGGATGTTTCCATGGTTATTTTAGTTCGGCCCTTCAGCGATGGAGCAATTGTCCACGTGATTCAGTCTTCTACATATGGCGGATAAGAGTACTTCGACGGGGAAACTCTTTTCAGTTTCAGTGACTCTAAAGGCGTAGTATAGAGCACATGTTCTCTGACGAGGAGACCTTGTTCGACTCACATTCCAACTCGTTTGTTCCTCCTCACCTGCACGGCATGAGATGCAACATCCTCGGCAGCAACCGACAGTTGTTTATGTGTTGAGTTGATATTGTATGTAGTGTCTTGTAGTGTGAGTTCGAGATTTCTTTCTGTTTGTCCAAGTTGAGCATTGCATGCTCCAGCTTGAGGAGTGTTGGAGTATATGCATCACTTGTGTAGATGGGTAATTGGATCCCTCCAATGCCCAATTACCGCATCTAGTGGTTTAGTCCCACATCTATCAGTTGTGGGACTTGGAAAGTCAGTGGGGGCTATATAAGAAGCCCCACACCTCCGATAACAGATGCGGGAAACTTCAATAGAAGAATCAACCTTTTGAGGCGTTCTCCCGTGGTTTCATTCCGCTCCTCACAGAGTAGGGTTCCACGTAAAAAACTTGATCTTCCTTATTGTTTATTATGTATCTATGATATTACGCTTCCGCATTCTTCGTTATCTAACAATAAGCAATGCCCAGGAGAAATAGAATTATATGATGCATGTCCCAAGTTAAAAGGAACGAGAGTAGGAGAGATGGCTCATTTTAACTTTTTTAATCACCACAGGCTAGACCTTATAAGCTAAGAAGCATGGTGCCTTAACAAAGACACTACAAGTCATTGCAAGCTTGAAATCCCATTATGATCCCTTCAAACCTCCCGAAGCCGATATATTCCTAAAGGGTAACATTTGATCCTTTATACTTTGGATTCTCTTTTATGCAAAAGAAAGGTTAACACACAAAGGTGTTCACCCCATGTGCATTAAAATAGCGGAAAAATAACAATGTTGTTGAAATCTAGAATGCGGAAGCAAATCGATAAACTGAGCAAGGAAATAAAGAAAGAATAAATATTGAATACAAAGATTTTACGTGGAATCCTACTCCCTAGGGAGCGGGATGAAACCACGGAAGAAGGCCTCAAAGGGTCGGATCTTCTATTGAAGTTTCTCTCAATGAGTACATGGGGTATAGGCTCCTTATATAACCCCACAAACAGACCAGAGTCCTACAGATAGTAGATGTGGTATTAAACATGAGTGGGTGGTAATTGGATCCTGGAGAGATTCAATTACCACTCTATTACATTGTCCAACACTCCCCCTCATGCTGGAGCTGAGAAAGCTGCAGCTTGCAACAAAAAGAAAAAGTATACACCACATCTTCAAACAATACATCACAAGAAGAATATTTTTCTGCTACTAGTAGAATATCTCGCTCCAGGACAGGTCTACGACTTTCATGTCACTGGAACGTACTCTATCATGCATGTAGAGTCGCTGCGATATCAGGTCACTGGAACGTATCTCTGTCGTGCCTGGAGAAGAGTCGCAGTAGAAGAAGTCCAGCGTAGAGTAGTAGTCGGGTAGTAAAAGAAGAAGTATACATCCTAACGAAGAAGTCGATGCTCGGTGAAGATGGATGATAGCAGTAGCGGTCTGGAGTGTTGGTTTGTCAATCATGGACATTCAGAAGTCCTGAAGAGTATTTTCATTTCTTACTCCACCTTTCTCCCATACTTGATAGAATAAGAGCGTGAATCAAGTTAGGAGAATAAAGAAACATGTACTTTTTTCTTCTTTTTGTGCTTCTTTTTTGTTTTTTTTTTTCAATTTTTTTGCACTTTTTTTGCTTAGACATTCCTTTTTTCGGTTATTCTTCCTTCTTTTTTTGTATGACCGCTTTTTTCCCTTTTTTCTTTCTTTTTTTTGGAACCACGACCTATCTCGGGACAAACTCCCTCTTCTCTCTCTTTTTTTTGGAAAAAGGTGTGGCCCAAATCAGACCAATATGCTCTCAGGCTTCCTATTTTCTCCCTTTTTTTAATCAGCACAGGTCCCAACTAGGCCCAAACATTCACATCCCCTCTCTTTGAAAAAAATTAAGGAACAGTAGCCCATTTAAATGGGCCTTACATCCCCCTCCCTTTTAATAAAAGAAGTGATCTCGGGCATCTCTTTCTATTCTATAAAGTCCGGGTAGGGTTCATGTAGGAACCCAATGAGCAGCTTCGAGTTTGCCACCGCCTCCTGTTTAGATCTGGAGAGCACCTCCATGCCTCAGCAACACACATTTGTGCGTAGGCCCGCAGTAGAAGGGAGTAGGTAGTCGAACTTCAACACCACAACCTTGTCTTAGAGGGGAGACGCGTAGACGTGAGAGATGCGACGGTCATCAATTTTTTTTCTTCTTGGCACTTTTGCACGTGAAGATGCCACCTGGAATCAGAGGATCGATAGCCTGGAGTACGCAATTATAGATGTGTGCCGGAGAGGGTTTTACGCTGAAGAGATGGCTTCGTTGTGGGGGTTTCCTTCTTTGGGATTTGCTGGGCGCTGGCGCCATGGTATTAAAAGGCTAGCCTCGAGGCGGTCGAGGCGGAACGAGGCGGTGGGTTTTAGCCTCGAGGCGTACACCTCAGATGGAATTGATGAGGCGTTCGCCTCAGAAGGTCGAGGCGGTCGAGGCGAGGCGGTCTGTGAGGCGTCTTCTGGAATTTAAATCTTTTTTTAAGTATTTAAATTGTCTTATTGGTAGTTTTAGATGCTTATAAATGTATAGTTGTCTAGGATATATATTTACAAGATGAATGCTTGAAATTTTAAGTTTGTTCATATTCAAATTAAGCATTAAACTTGTCTAATTTTTTCAAGAAATTCTTAATATTGCACTTTTAAATACATAATCCATAAAGCTTAAAGAAAAATTAGTGTTAAGAGAGGTGACATAATGGGCAATATAATATACCAACTAGAAAAAGCAAGGTTAGATTCAAGGTATGTCAATGTTGTCATATTTTATATATTAGTCATATATCTAATCATAATTTTTTATGCACCTCAATATTTTTAATGAAAAATATACTATATTAGATATTTTAGTGACAATTATAGCTAATGATTCTATTTTTGATTGGGTAGAAATTTAGCAGATAGGTTTATGGAATTTACATAGCATTTATTTCACGTTCTTATCTTCATAAGTTCGTCATATATTGCAATGTTATATATTATATACATGTCAATTAAGATAATTTCATCAATAAATATATTTATTATAGTTTTTATAAGTATTTTCCTATACAAACTGAGGCTTACGCCTCGACCGCCTCGAGGCTACGCCTCGCCTCATCTCTAGGGAAAACGTCTCGTTCTGCTTTTCGTTTTTTCAAACCTTGGCTGGCGCGAAGATAGTTTTGCAGTGGGATCTCCACATGTTCGTCTAGAGTGGAGGTAGAGTGTTCCTGAAGATGAATGGAAGGGAGCGCATGTTCTGTGGATTTCCCCCACCTTTTTTCCAGGTTTTTCTACTAGGGCCTTCGAGGGGCTTGATTAATTTGGAAGAGGTGGATCGCCACTGCAGTCTGCAACCCCTGCCACCAATCTTTGTTCGTCTTCGTAGGGGGCTAACATGAGTACTTTGGTTTGAAGATGAGGCTCTAAACAAGATCCAACTTGGAGATCTAGGGTTTCAGGAACCTTTGAAGGTGGATCGAATTGGAGATGTGCACAAAGGTTTTGTGATGAGTTATGGAGTCTCCAATCATGCTTCTTTTTGAGACGGACTGTTGATCTGTAAAACTTGAACAAAAAATCTGCAAAACAAACATCCAGAATCCAAAAACAATCAAAATAAAACATGGAATGAAAATCCTCAAAATCGACTTGCTCTGATACCGTGTTGAAATCTAGAATGCGGAAGCGAATCGATGAATAGAGCATGGAAATAAATAAAGAATAAACATTGAACACAAATATTTTACGTGGAACCCTACTCCCTAAGGAGCGGGAAGAAATCATGAGAGAAGGTCTAAAAGGGCCAGATCGTCTATTGAAATTTCTCGCAATGAGTACAAGGGGGTGTAGGCCACCTTATATAACCCTACAAATAGACCAGAGTCCCACAAATAGTAGATGTGGGACTAAACATGAGTGGATGGTAATTGGATCCTGAAGAGATCCAATTGCTACTCTATTACATTTTCCAACAGTTACCTTATATGATTAGGAGCCAAGACTCAAGGAGAGTTTTGGTATGGAAGATTACATTCTCAATATAAAAATTATCTGAAGAAAAAATCATCCCATTACGGGGGAGCTACAACACCTAAATAATCGCAATCAGAAGGATGAGCTCCGCATTTGCCCAAGATCTCGCAATGTATACCCACTGCAATGATCCGGTGGTAGTGAAGTATGCCTACCAACCAAAAGATCGAGCTTCAAATCGACCCTTGTAAGGGTTGCTTTAGGTAGCCGGCAGTGTTGAAGCATATGCGTAATTGGATCCCTCCAGAGTCCAATTACCACATCCAGTAGTTTAGTCCCACATCTATTATTTGTGGGACGCGTGGACTTAGTGGGGGCTATATAAGAAGCCCCATACCCATTGTATCAGATGAGAAAGTTCAATAGAAGAATCAGCTCTTTGAGGCGTTCGCCCGTGGTTTCATCTCACTCCTCACGAAGTAGGGTTCCACGTAAAATCCCAATGTTATTATTGTTCTTATTCTTTATATCTGATATTACGCTTCCGCATTCTCACTTTTAACATGATATCAGAGTGGGTTCGATTCTCGAGGATTTATTTGCTGATTTGTTCGAGATTCGATTCTTAAGTACTCATGGGGTTTATTCTTGAAGATTATTCATGTTCATGTATTGTTCTAGATTTGAGATTCATTTCTAGGGCTTCTTGAAACCCTAATTTGTGTCATCAACACCAACCAGTTCTAGGGTTTTTTGAAACCCCTAAATTCTTTGCTGTCATCGATAACACAGATCTGATCAGCATCTCCAATGTCATCTCCAAGCAACGGTTCCTAGGGTTATTATGAAAACCCTAATCAAACTCCTCTACAAGCTGCGAAGCATCTCAAGGACCTCTCGACAAGATCATCAAGAGAAATTTTGAAGATATTCAAGGTTCTTCTGAAGATCCGAAGATCACATTCGTTGCAAAGTTCCAAGAGATTTCTAGGGTTTCATCAGAAACCCTGTAAAATTCCTACTCCAACATGTACACAGAATTCTGGAAATTCGATTTCATTCATATTCTAGGGTTCCTCAAACCCTAGATCATCATGCTGAAAGGAGGGGCGATCAAGCCACCTCCCATTCAAGACTTCAGGTGAACTCGCCCTTAATAACTCCACCAGCGATGGCGCAACTCCCTCGCTAGCCACACAACCATGGTATGAAAAGGCTAGCCTCGAGGCGGTCGAGGCAGAATGGGGCGGGGTTTTTTAGCCTCAAGGCGTACATCGCAGATGGTATTGATGAGGCGTACGCCTCAGAAGGTCGAGGCGGTCCGAGGTGGTGAGGCGGTCGAGGCGGTCTGTGAGGCGTTTTCTAGATTTAAAGCATTTTTAAAAGTTTTAAATTGTATTATTGGTAGTTTCAGATGCTTATAAATGTATAGTTGTCTATGATATATATATATATTCACAAGATGAATGCTAGGAATTTTAAGTTTGTTCATATTCATATTGAGCATTAAACTTGTCTAATTTTTTCAAGAAATTCTTAATATTGCACTTTTAAATACACAATCCATAAAGCTTAAAGAAAAGCTATTATTAAGAGAGGTGACATAATGAACGATGTAATATAACAACTAGAAAAAATAATATTAGATTCAAGGCATGTCAATGTTATCATATTTTATATATTAGTCGTAACATGTACATCTAATCATATTTTTTATGCACCACAATATTTTTAGCTAACAATATGTTATCTTTGGTACTTTAATGACAATTAAAGCCAACGATTCTATTTTTGAATGGATAGAAATTTAGTAGATAGGTTTATGAAATTTACATATCATTTCTTTCGCGTTCTTATCTTCATAATTTCATCATATATTACAATGTTATATACTATATGTATGTCAGTTTAGATAATTTGATCAGTAAATATATTTATTATATTTTTTGTAAGTATTTTCCTATACAAACGGAGGCTTACGCCTCGAGGCCACGCATTGCCCCGCCTCCAGGGAAAACACCTCATTCCGCCTTTCATTTTTTCCAACCTTGCACACAACGCGCCTCTTCACATGGATTCCTACTCCGGTTCTGCATTCAGGCGACGCATCTCCAAGTCCTTCCGCACCATCTTGCGCAACATCCAGATCGATGGCCTTGGAGGAACCTGAGGCGACAACAACAGAAGCCAATCCCCCATACAATTCATGGCCTTCTCCAAATCGGGTCATTATTCTCAAAAAAGGAGAGGAAGAAGCCAGAGAAGAACATCCCAATGGTATAACGTAAAGGGGCCAAGCGAAGTCGGACTTGAAGCTCTAGATGGTGGAACCAAAACCAACGCATGGTGATGCTTCCCACTCCAACCTCCGCGCAGGTGGCACCTCCAGGCAACAGGAGATGCAGATCCTCCAAGCGACGAGGATCGAAGATGGAAGATCCCCATCAGGGGCAGTAGTATTATGCCAAAGGTTTCCCCGAGGGGAACCCTAAATAGGGAAGCCCATTTTTCATTTGTATGGTCCAATGGGCCTACTGTATCCTTAAAAAAATTTGAAGGGGGTGGGCCGTGAGTATATTGAGCCCAATTTGGGCTGTAACATTTTAAAAAAAGTGTTGTATTTTTGGGCCCAAGTGGGCCGAGAGTTTATAAAAATGTGTGTAAAAAATCATACAAGAAAAAAATGATCGTATAAAAAAATCGTACGAAAAAATATTTACGAGAAGAAAAGCAGTAAAAAATGGAATGGCTCACTACCAAAAAAAGGAGAGAGGGTTATAAAAAAAGAAATAGCCGAGAAAAAGAAATTTTTCATTTGAGTTTGTTCTCTCCATATTCAATTCTTCTCCCAACTTGGTCGATGTCATCTATTCCGACCAGTATGGGAGAAGGGGGGGTATTGTGTAGAATTCTATGGCTTGTTTCAGATTCAAATTCTCAGTGCCAGATTTCAGACTCTACAAGATTTCAGACTCTACAGATTTTTCAAATTCAGACTCGACGTTCAGATTGGTTCTAAGTCTTTTGATGCGCACATGTATGCGATCATTATTCGTACGGTCCCCATCTTTGTTTTTGGTCTCAAAGTTTTCATGTGATCCATAGGGACTCCAGAGTAGAGAGCCCATTCTCTATGCCATTGGGCTAGGGTTTTCATGTGGTTTCATAGGAACTCCAGAGTAGAGATCTCATTCTCTAAGCGAGTATGAGAGAGACACAATTCTCCGACTAGGAAACTTTCATACTCCATTCTACAGTGACCATGGACTCCGACGATGATGTTACTATGGCTTTTTCCAGTGACCATGGACATCTCCATCCCTATTCTACAGTATGCAGATGACCCTATTTTATTTCTCGGGGGGCACTCAAGAATAAAACAATAATGTGGTGTACTTAGTGGAGATTTTTGGTGACCTGGCAGGATTAAAGATAAACAAGAGCAAGTCGGTGGTGATAACTTTTGGGATGAATGAAGCAGAGCGCAACGGTGTGGCGGCGGCTACGGAGTGTCAATTGGGGACTCTCCCGATTCACTACTTGGGCCTACCTCTTGTCACAGGGAAACTCAAGAAATCTGATTGGGATGACATTATTCAGAGAATGGAACTAAGACTGGCGGACTAGAAGATGATTACTTTGTCCAGAGGCGAGAAGCTAGTCCTTTTAAAGCATGTTCTCTCCGCTATACCAGTCTTCTTCTTCTCCACCAGATTGTTACCGACTGGGGTTAGAAGGAAAATTGAATCATTGATGAGGAGGTTCTTCTGGTCAGACGGAAGGCAACAGGGTCCTGGGATGCATATGGTCAACTGGAGGAGATGACTAGAGGCCGCGACAACAAGGGTATGGGAATCTACGATGTGGGACGTATGAACATGGCACTACTTTCGAAGTGGATCCTCCGCATTTGGGGGCCGTCGACATCGCTTGTGGCAAGACTGCTGAGGAGCATTTATCAGGTCACGAACCAGATTTTGGCTGGGAGAACACGGTTTGAGTCCCCTCTCTAGGCGGGCATTCGGGAGGTCCTGCCTCGGCTCACGAATAGAGTTGGACGCAGGGTTGGTGATGGCAACCTCTTTAGATTCTGGAGAGATGATTGGACTGGGGAGGAAAAGCTTGAAGACCGTTTCCCTCGTCTGTTTGCGCTAACGTCCCTCAAGGAGGCGACCCTGGCCCAGACGGCGGTGACGGGTTCATGGGTGCCGATCTTTCTATATGACCTGTTTGTACATCGCATGGAGGAGTACCTGAGATTGCAAGCAGAGCTTCCTCAGACGGGTACGCTGAGCACGAGCAGAGATCATTTTGTATGGAAGGGAAACATGTTCTCGGTGAAGAGAGCTTACGAAGAATTCAACAGGCGGGCTCAGGAGCAGGATCGGGAACTGCGGGAGGACGTCAAAATAATCTGGGCAACGAAGATTCCTAGCAGAGTTAAGGTTTTTCTTTGATGCTTAAGAAGGGGCCGCCTATTAGACCAAATTCACAGGGGGAGACTGCTGGCTCAACCTGACTCGTTGTGACAGACGCGACGATGCAGATGAGGACTCAAATCACCTATTCTTGGGGTGCCCTGTCTCAGCCCGGATTTGGAGAGAGATGGGGATCTCGTGGATTGGCACGGACGACCTCCCTTCGTTTTGGGCTTCCGTTTGTCGGATAGGAGGTGGCTCCACTGATACTGCTCGTGGTCGTTTGCTATGTTGTGGGCCATTTGGCTCGGACGAAACGATGTGATATTTAAAGGCCAGAGATGTTACTAGGAGAATGTAGTCACACACTGCACCACTCTTTATAATTTCTGGTTAACGCGGTGATGTAATTTTTCTTTTCTTTTAATATATCCAGGCGGTGACCGCACGATGGGGGTTCACCCACTCTTAAATAAAAAATGGTCTTAATTGGCTGAACATTCAAGGCCTTGAAACCTTCTGGGAATCCCTGAATGTTGCTAGACCGAGGTCCCATGAGGAGCTCCCCCAACTGTTTGCAACATTATGGTCCATGTGGTTAGGTATAAACAAGGTATTAAAAGACTAGCCTCGAGGCGGTCGAGGCGGTCAAGGCGGAACGAGGCGGTGGGTTTTAGCCTCGAGGCGTACGCCTCAGATGGAATTGATGAGGCGTTCGCCTCAGAAGGTCGAGGCGGTGAGGCGGTCGAGGCGAGGCGGTCTGTGAGGCGTTTTCTGGAATTTAAAGCTTTTTTAAGTATTTAAATTGTCTTATTGGTAGTTTTAGATGCTTATAAATGTATAGTTGTCTAGGATATATATTTACAAGATGAATGCTTGAAATTTTAAGTTTGTTCATATTCAAATTAAGCATTAAACTTGTCTAATTTTTTCAAGAAATTCTTAATATTGCACTTTTAAATACATAATCCATAAAGCTTAAAGAAAAGCTAGTGTTAAGAGAGGTGACATAATGGGCAATGTAATATACCAACTAGATCAAGCAAGATTAGACTCAAGGTATGTCAATGTTGTCATATTTTATATATTAGTCATATATCTAATCATAATTTTTTATGCACCTCAATATTTTTAACGAAAAATATATTATATTTGATATTTTAGTGACAATTATAGCTAATGATTCTATTTTTGATTGGGTAGAAATTTAGCAGATATGTTTATGGAATTTACATATCCTTTATTTCACGTTCTTATCTTCATAAGTTCGTCATATATTGCAATGTTATATATTATATATATGTCAATTAAGATAATTTCATCAATAAATATATTTATTATAGTTTTTATAAGTATTTTCCTATACAAACTGAGGCTTACGCCTCGACCGCCTCGAGGCTACGCCTCGCCTCGTCTCTAGGGAAAACGTCTCGTTCCGCCTTTCGTTTTTTCAAACCTTGGCTATAAATGGTACAATTTTTGCCGGGGTTCGATTTTATTCAGAAAATGTGTGTATTCATGCTAAGGTTCTTTTCGAATCTTGGCTCATGTAAGTATTTCCTCTCTCTCTCCCTCCTCTTTATTAATATATTTGAGGTGAACACCATAGCGTGTTTCCTCCTTTTTTTGACTTCAAAAAAAAGTATCAACCATGACTCCGTATCATTTTGCCTTGGTTACGACACTTTGAAGAAGATATTCCTTGGTGCATATTGTTAGCAGATGGCATTATTATGGTGAGGAAACTAGCAAGTGCAGCAGCAATAAACTTGAGAATTATGAGGAGGCTTTACAATGTAAGACTTTTCAAGTATGCATAACAAAGAAAGTGTATGGAAAGCAATGTCAATGTCAAGGAATTTAAACTTGCGAAGAAATTTCAACAAAACATACCAAAATTGCAGTTTATGAAATGCAAAGTTCATTTTCAGGGAATCTAGAGTTGTGAGAAGGGAAAAGTTTGCATTCTAAAGTAAGTTTTTGAATACATGAGTTTGATCTTTCAGCAGGGTAGAGGAATTGATGATGATGTTAATGCAAAGTTTTACATGTAGGGAGGAGCTGAGTCTTAAAAGTAACTATGAATAGACATGCAGAGAATGTCCAGAGCGACATGAAGATGTTCCTCTGGATGTCTTGCCACAAAAAAATGATCGAATTTATGATGAAAGTATCAGATGAAAAATTGATGGGGTGCCAATGGAAGATTAAAGGAGAGATATTCATTAAGGTGATCTGACAAAGAAGGCCATCTGATGACTTAATTCAAAGGTGGAAAAAAAATAGAATCTTGCAAAAAGGAAGGGAATAGAGAGGACCAAAAAACCTTTATTGGATGAGTCAATTCGACATGTTCGGACACAACGGTCCATGTAGTCAAACCCATCTAACATTCGATGGATGTTGCACATCAAGTACATATGGACATAAGAGAACACAAAATGAATGTAGGCAGTTTTAGCTCAAGGTCCCACTCAAATGTTTATTGGTTAAAGCATGTCAGCAAACATTTTAATTCAATTGCATTAAAAATCATGAGAACAGAATCTTGGGCCGCAGAAATTAAATTCAATAAACTAAGTGGATATTGACTTGGTCAAACAAGTATACAGTAACATAAACATGAGCACAAAAACAGAGTGCAATCTAGAGGATCAAACAAAAACAGCAGCAGTTTTTGTTATTATATCAAGGAATAAGTGCTTGATCTCAATGTGCTATGGAAAATATTTTACAATATGCAAGCACTTCAAGAAAATAATTACGATTTGCGAAGTTGCCCCCCAATAGGATCTGGCGAGACATATGAATTCCTCCGAATTTGAGAGCCTTGAAAGAATGTGTCACGTGAGTCTTGCTTAAATGACCGAGGAACCTGCAAGCGGTATTGCATGAGAAACCCAGTAAAGATCAATAGGATGACATAACAATTAATAAATGTTGACAATCTAAGAAGGTGCTCAGATACTTGAAAGAAACTATAAATATTCTTTGAAAGAAGAAACTCAATAAATATGGAAGGAACATCACACAATACAGCATTTTCGTTTATGACATTCTCCAACATTGGAGAAGTTGTGCTAAGATAATCATGTGCAAACAGAAGCAGATGCTTTTTGTGTCAATCTAGACAGCAGTCTGTCCCATTTTTCACCAAACTAGTGACTTTGAGCAATATATGTATCATATTATGCTTTCATAATTAATTTTCCTTACTCGACGTGGAGCTGTCATTTTAAGTCATAATATCATGATGTCGTTGGAAAGTCGAAATTATAGAAGTTAATCTTTACGCTATACCGATAATGCACGTAACATGCATATGTATAATTTTTTAAACAAATATGTATGTAAAAACTAGCACCCAACTTCTTGGTTGGGCCAGGTGACTATGGGCAACCCTTGCAACTAAATAGACCAAGGATTTCCATTTCCCCTAAATTATGCTTGCTATAAAACATCCAAGATGGAGATCACTACATTTACTTGTTCAGGGCCCACAATCAAAAGTATTCAACTTTATCGGTCTAACTTTTTTTTTCAATTTTGGCATTTTCCAGATGGAGAGGTTAGAACTCTCTCTCTCTCTCACTGTGTGCGCGGGGAGGGGGGTGTTTGTGGAGATCACTACTATATATGAATATGTATTTGTCCCTCTGGTTATAACCAAATCGACATTTTTAAAACAGAAGGGTTAAGACTGCATCTATTTCTCTAAAGATTTTAGTCTTTTAGAGAAGCACAGCTGTCATTTGTGTGTTTCATCCCATGTCAGAACCAATGAAATGGTATATATATTTTCAAGGAATTCCCAAAAACTCCTCAAGGACCCACAAAGTAAACAACAGGATAAATGGCTTATTTCACACATACACCTAAATCTTTCACAAATTTACATAATGACCATCGTATTCTTTGTAATTACACAATAACCCCTATTATCTTGCTCAGTCATACATAGCATGTATCATTTGAGTATGCCAATCATATCGTTAAACTTAATATTGAGGACAAAAAATGATAATGGTCATATTCATACATTGAAGGTCCGCTGACAATCCCCTTCCTTCATAGGCGAGCATACAAATGACCAATCCACCAAGTTCACCTTCCTCTTCCCTCCTTCAGATCCTACATCCTACAGGTCCGTTTAATCACTTCCATCTTACTTTGCATTAAACTACATGATAGACCTCCCTCCCCTCATCTTCTTCCCTCCTTCAGTTTGCAAACCCCTTCTACCTGAACTCCAATGACAAACATCACCCCACTTCCCTGGTGCTTCCCTCTCGTTGTCCCTTGAGTTTGTGACTTGTGAGCATTTTTGCAGGAGGGAGTGGAAGTCACCCTCATGGTCCGCCCATCCCCCATCCCCAAAAAAACCACAACCACCACATGTTGATCACCTAATCCCAGCTCTCCTTGCCCCTCAAGATCTCAAAACCACAATTGTTGAACCCTCAACCTAAGGTGAACTTGGTGGATTGCTCATCTGTATGCTCACCTATGAAGGAAGAGGATTGTCGTAGAGGAACCTCCATCTATCACTTCCATCTTACTTTGCATTAAACTGCACGATAAACCTCCCTCCCCTCATCTTCTTCCCTCCTTCAGTTTGCAAAACCCTTCTACCCAAACATGTATGACAAAAATCACCCTGCTTCCCTGGTGCTTCCCTCTCATTGTCCCTTGAGTTTGTGAGCATTTTTGTAGGAGGGAATGGATGTCACCCTCACAGTCGCCCCACCCCCCACCCCAAAAAATCACCACCACATGTTAATCACATAGTGCCAGCTCTTCTTGCCCCTTGAGATCTCAGAACCACAATTGTCGAACCCTCAACCTACAGTGGTCGTCCATACCTTCGCCTTCAATCGAAGGCATTGTTGTAAAATTCCCCCGAATGGACCGACTAGTAGGTCCGACTAGTCTAGTCAATGGGGTTGCCGACCGAGTATTGATTAATTCCGACCAAGCCGATTAGTCGATTGATTTTTGATTGGAGATATCATATTTTTTACTGTTTTTAAAGCAAACTTATTCTAATATGCTTGATGTTTTATTTAAATTCAAATACTTCTTTTCTGTCATTATATAATATAAAAAATGCACAAATCTTTGTAAATATATAAGAATATATGCATAAAATTGATTTATATATTTAAAATAAATGTAAATATATAAAACCGATTAAAGTCCGACTAAATCCGATTAGTCGCCCGACTGCCGATTAATCCTTAGTCAGTGACCCAACCGACCGAGTACCGACTACCGATTTTTACAACCTTGATCGAAGGTCGCACACTTCTAGCCTCGTTCACCAACAAGGTGGCACAATCGCAACCTTGAAAGTGGATGAAAGTAAACATTAAAATGATCCCACAATGTGTAAATGGCATCGTCGGAGGAAAAAAATAATGGAAGGAGACGATATTTTGTCAAGAAACAACAAGTTTCTTTTTAGAAGATTTTTCGTTGAGGGTGGAATCTTGAACCCACGGCTCTCTTCAAAGATTTTGATCTTTAGCAAAATCTTGATTTTGGCATTAAGAGAAAATCCATACAGTATGGCTTGCATGTCTACGGAAGTTGTTCGCTCTGGATATTGGAATATGGGTTGTAATTGGTTTGAGGGTGGCTCCGAACTCGAGCTTCATTCAGAGCCCTCTTTTTCAATCTCGCAACTGCAAGACTTGGGGTCACGAGCACACCTTAGGGCTCTAAAACTCAAACATTTGCAGGTGTTAGACTATTGTTGATGATCTGAGGTGCACTGAAGCTTATTGCTACACTTGTAGTTGCCTCAAGGATTGATCTGCAGATTTTGTTGAAGCTGTTGGATTTATCGCAGCATGAAGCTGGATTATACGAAGCTTGGAGAAGATTGAACTAGACTAACTATATAAAGCTGGAGAAGATTGAAGGTTAAAGAAACTTGAAGCTAAACTATATAAAGGGGAGTTGGGTGCCATTGGCCATTGCGTGGAGGTGGGAGGGAGATTTGCAAAATAAAGGAGGTGTGAGAAAGGAAGAATACGAAGGGGGAAGAAAAAGAAGGGGGTGGGTGTAGAAGGAAAGGAATGAATTGCATTAATGAGAGGCCTTAGGGTTCTCTTATATAGGAGAGGAACATGTTGGGTAAATTATAAGAAGTAGACAAAAGAAATAGATAATATGAAAACAATAAGAAAGATAACTAGTATCTCACCACTCCCCCTCAAGCTGGAGCGTAGATATCGATCAAGCTCAGCTTGGAACAACATCTTTGATAAGGCCCTCTAGATAGAGCCTTAGTAGAAACGTATGTTGTCTGGCCTCCAGAGATGACATGCGTAATGGAATGGCAATAAGACCCTTATTATCATGTCACGAGTGTAATAACAGTCCACCTCTATGTTCTTGGTCCTCTCATGAAAGGCTGGGTTGTTGGAGCTTGATTATCACATTGGAGGTGCATGGGAAGAGGCACCTCTATAGTCAGGTCAGAAAGAACAGATACGATCCACACCATCTCTGTGCTAGTCTGTGCCATGGCTATATATTCTGACTCAGCACTCGATCTGGCAACCACAGTTTACTTCTTGCCCTTCCATGAAACTAGGAAATTCCCTATGAACACAGAGAACCATGAGGTAGACTTCCTATCCCTCGGACACCCGGCATAATGCTGCACACGCTGTAACTGAAAGAGATGTACCTCTGCCGAAAAGAAGTCTCGTACCTAATGAAGTCTTCATATACCTCAGAATCATATGGATTGCATCTATATGTGCATGTCTAGGCTGCTCCATAAACTGACTCACTTTGCTCACGACAAAAGATATGTCGGGCTTGGTAATAGTCACATATAGTAGCTTGCCAACCAGCTCTATGTACCTACTCTTGTCGACCTCCTCAGTATTATCATCATAGAGCTTCATGCTCGAGTCAATAGGAGTAGTGGTAGATCTGCAATCTGCCATGCATGTCTCTTACAGAAGATCTGTAACGTACTTCCTCCGGGTCATCACAAGACCTCGCTGGTTCCAGGAAAACTCCAGTTCAAGGAAGTAACGTAAATTACCAAGGTCCTTGATCACAAACTGCTGAACTAAGAAGTCCTTGGTATCCTGAATAACCTGCTTGCCATCCCCTATAACAATAATGTCATCAATGTAAACAAAAATGACAATTGTACATCTGTGAGTCATATGCACAAACAAAGAGTGATTGGCAGTCAATCGCCCAAACCCTTGTTGCTCTATCAAGTCCGAGAGCTTCTGGAATCATGCTCTTGAACTCTCCTTAAGGCTATAGATAGCCTTGTGTAGCCTGTAAACCTTCTGACACTCTCCCTCAGCAGCAAACCCAAGTGGCTGCTGCATGTAGACCTCCTCCTGTAGAATCAGATCACCATAAAGGAAGGTATTCTTCACATCAAGCCGGTAACGGGGTCAATCTCATGTCACAACAACAGAAAGTAAAATACGCAGAGTAGAATGTCAAGTAACTGGAGAGAAAGTGATGCAGAAGGGAATTCACAACAGCGAAAAATAAAAATTTGACGGTGGAAATAATTGGTGGAGAAATTAGAGAGGAGGAAGAAGAGAAGACACGTCTGTCACGCGAGATACGGGGAAGAAGCGCAAGATCGCATGAGGGAAAGAAACGAGAGAAAGAGATAAAATCTCAATTTTAATTCAACTTCAATTGTCTAAAACAATTGCCTACCATCCCTTTATATAGGAGGGGTGGGGTTACAAAAATAGAAATAAAATTCAAATAAATGCTAACCGACTAACTAATAGATTTAAATAAATTCAAATCTTAACTTATCTTAATTGACTCTAACCGATTAACTACCTAATTGACCACTAATGGAGATTACAAGCGATCTCTTTTATTTAAATAAAAATTGCAGCAACTCGATAATAAAATTGGGCTCTAATTAACGACAAACATAAACAAATTAACCCTATTTATTAATTTCGTGTTGCATCAGTTCTCCTCCGCTTGAAAAATCCGTCTCCTGACGAATTGCTTGATCTTCGATGAGTTGTTGGAGAATTCGATCCTGAAATTGCATATTCAAATTCCCCAATTAGATCATTTTCAACGTTATGTTTGAAGTTTTTTCCAATTGGAGGGTGTTTCTGCAATTTTCGTACCCCTTCATTTAAATAAAGATCATAAGAGAAGTTCTCCACTTGGCTCTTTAGATAAAGACTCTTGGGAGGAGGGGTTTTACTACAACTTTTCCGCATCATATCCCTTATCTCCAGGGACCCGATTGAGGGTGAATCCCTAACCATTGCTAGGGCTTCTTCTTTCCGAGATAAAAGGCGGTGGCAGCAAGTTGGAAGCACGGGGTGGCGATGGCGGCGCGCGAGTGGGGAATATCGGTGGCGGCGCGCAGGTGGAGGATCGTGGTGATGGCGCGCTGCTGGAGAAACGTGGGGGCGGCTCGCGAGAGGAGGGGCAAGGCGGTGGCGTCGGAGAACAGTGACAAGGGGGATGTTGGCGCAGGAGAAGTAGTTGACAGGTGGGGGTCGGGTAACGTGAAGAAAAGAGGGAGGGGGAGTGGCAGTGTGGTGAAGGTGTTTTGGGCCAGACGAAGGGAATCAAGAGTGGGGAGCGATGTTGGTGCGGGAGGGGGAGGAGAGTGGCAGTCGTCGGGAGCGAGGAAGGGGGAGGGGCGGAAGTGTTGGAGTCGGCGGGAGGAAGGGGGTGGGAGGGGAAGTTAACAGCAGAAAGGAGGAGGAGGATCGATGGGGTTGGGGACTTCTCTGGGAGTGTGGGGACAGCGGGAGGGGATGTTGGCTGTGGTGACGGCGGGGGACTGAAGGGTGGGGAAGGTAGGGGGCAGCGGTGGGCCTGGGGATTGTGGGGAGGTGGTGGGGTTGCTTCGGTGGGAACAGGGGCCTGCAGCAGGGCTAGGGGGTTGCTGGAGATGCGGGAACGACGAAATGGGGGCGCTAGGGTTGAGGGGTGCACCTCAAGAGGTGCGAGGGTGGTAGGGAGGGGTCGTGAGGTGATTGTCCTGGTTGTTGGAGGGGCGAGGGTGGTGAAGGGGCCTGCAAGAGGGTCGTGGATGGCACTGGAGTTGATTCATCCGGCGACTGAAGGTCTGAAAGTGTATGGGCAGCAAGCATATCATTGGCGACGACGATTTCTTCTTGTTTTTCTTCTTGGAAAACTTGGACAACGGCTTCGTGGGCACGAGGTGGTGTTTCACCGGCCCTTTTGGTGGCAATTTTGGCGACATTCTCTTCTATTTGGTATGTCAATGCCTCGACGGCTCTCGTATCTGTGACGCAAAAGCTTGCATATTGGCACAAACTTGGACCATATTAGATAGTGCTTGTCTAACCTCAGCACGCCATGCACGGTCATTCGAGCGAGATCCTTTGGACTTTTCACGTGAACGACGGGAGGGATCGCCAGATCGTAAGGATGATCTAGTTTCCATGCTCTGATACCAATAGAAACAATGTGCTCATTACATACCAGAGACGTGCTAGATGATGGGCAAGACCTATGAGCAGGGGGAACCGAGCGAGACCTGCGAGTAAATACACGTGGCAAAAACTGAGTCACAGTAGGAAGCGGAGCCACAGAAGCATGTGTAGAGAGAGGAGGAGGTATAGGTGGTGGTGGTGGTTGAGGAGGTGGTGGTAGAGCATGAGTAGAGGGAGGTGGTGTTACGACAGTAGGAGGTGGAGGCATGTAGATCTCACCGTTAGACTCAGATGGGGCTAATCTGTCACCTGCAGAAGAAAAATACATGACAAACTCAAAGAAAGTAACGTCAGCACTGACAAAGTATTCCCGCTTGAGCGGATCAAAGCAACGGTACCCCTTCTGGGTATGAGAGTAGCCGACAAAAACACACTTGACAGCTATAGGGGAGAGCTTACCACGACCTAGAGAGACATAATGAACAAATGCAACAGAATCGAACATGTGAGGTGTAAGGGAGAAAAGATCCTTCTCGAAAAATGCAATCGAGAAAGAAATCTTCTCTCCCAGCACAGATGAGGGCATGCAGTTCACCAGATAGCATGCAGTAAGGACAACATCGCCCCAGTGAGTGTTAGGAGAATGACTCTGTATCAACAAGGTTCGGGTCAGATCAAGTAAGTGACGGTGTTTGCGCTCGGCAACACTGTTCTGCTGGGATGTATAAGAACATGAGGTCTGGTGAATAATGCCAAGAGATCTAAGAAAGCCAGAAAACTGTAAGGTGCAGAATTCTAAAGCATTATCAGAACGAATATATTTGTTGACAGAAAAAATATTCTTTATCTCATTAATAAAAGATTTGATACAGATCCATCCTCAGACTTATTCTTCAATAAAAAACCCAAGAAAGTCTAGAAAAATCATCAATAGCAACAATATAAAAACGGTGTCCCTGGTGATCATGAACACGACTCAGAACTCAGATAACTAAATGAAGGAGCTCAAATAACCGAGAACTGCTCTGACTCTAACGGGATGGAAAGGAGGAACAATGATGCTTCCCAAGCTGGCATGCCTCACATTGGAAAGAGGCTCTCGCGGAAATCTGAAGGGGGAACATGACACAGCTTATGTAGAGGAAGGTGGCCAAAACGAAGGTGTCACAGATATGGTGAGACTGGTCCAGTAGGTATAGTAGAAACGCTAGCATGAGGAGGTTGGATAAGTCTGTAGAGCCCGAGCTGCTCACGACCACATCCAATCACCATGCTCGTGTGTGTCCTGAAACACAAGAGACGATGGGTCAAAGATGGCACGACAATGCAGATCCTTGGTAATCTGACTAAAGGAAAGTAAATTCATCTGAAAGTCAGGAGCATATAAAACATTCTGAAGGCACATCTATAACGGGCAAGTGGTCGCCATTGGCAATGACAGCCCATCTACCAAGTGGTATGGTCATGTAGGACCTCAGCTGCGCTCTGTCTCCACACATATGGTGGGAAGCACCAGAGTTCATAATCCACTCTACCATATCTGCACTAGTACTACCAGTGAAAGCATAAGTGATACCTGAGGAGCTCGAAGAGGCTCTGGTTGTGGTATCTGTAGTGGTAGTTCCTACAACATGAGTCATGATCTCTCGAATATGAGAGACAATATCATCCAAGCGATAATTGGCCTAGGAGGCAATTGTAGTATCTGAAGGCTCAATCTGTTCTGTCATGCGACCAAAAACAGGATATCCATGCTTCTGCTAGCATATATCCTACACATGTCCCGGCTGACGACAGTAGGTGCAAGGGTCACGTTGACGTCCATTGCCTTTGCCATGAGGGGTGCATCCTCTGGACTGGGTCATCCCTCCTCGGCCACGAAAAACGAGCATTGCTGAAGAGGGTAGAGGAGTGGCCGTATAAGGTATGATAATCCGACTGAGACAGATATAGGCCTCCTCCATGGGAGGTATAGTAGCTCCAATGAGAAGCTGTGTACGCACTGCATCATACTATGTATCAAGGTCGGCCATGAAAACTCCGACTATCATGGAGTTCTCGTATGCCTTCTGTTGCTCTAAAGATGTCCTAATAGGCATATAACTATGAAGCTTCTCGAACATGCTACAAAGTGAAGAGTAGTACACGTGCATAGGACGACCATTGTACTTATCGAACTGTAAGCTGAAGAATCTTGGCCTCATTCATCACTTGAGCATAGGTGGAGGCCAAAGTGCCCCACGTCACATTGGCGGTAGGTTGATTCAGAATATCATTGGCTATCTCCGTGGTGAAGGTCCCACATAGCCATACACGCACATACGAATTATCTTACGTCTAAGAAGCATTTGCCCTTGTCTTATCCGTTGGCTCCGGATCAATCAGGATGTGCTCCTTGTTGTTGCATTGCATGAGGGTGAGAAACTGCATGGACCACAACTCATAGTTGGTCCCATCCGTGAGTCGGACCCTTGAAGGCTTCGGACGAAAAAATGTCATCCTTGTTCACTGACTTGATGGTAAACAGCTGACAGCGGAACTCAACTGGGGAGTAGACTGATATGAACAAGTCTACATGATCATACGGAGGATTGGTTGTACGTGTAGACTCATGCAACCATCATCATCAATCTTCGTTGCTCGCTAGGGCTGGAAAACACAATTTACAGGTTTGAAATCATATTTTCCTATCAAAATCAGACAAATTCAGACTGCAATTCGAACTGCAAAGGAGCACAAAGGCGCAATAATGGGCACAGGAGGGTCGGTGGTGGCTTGGGAGGGGCGATAGGCAGTCGGGGCAGCAACCTGGGATGGCCTGGGCGGTGGCCTGGGAAGGTCGAGGCGGGGGCCTGGAGGGTCGGGGGGCCGGGGCGACGATAGATAGGGTCAGTGGTCCGGAGCGGCAGCCTGAGGGCAGCTGCCAGAGGAGGAGGCAACGGCCTTAGGCGGCCTGGGGGCGGCTAGCGACGACCGAGGTGGGAGGGGGGGTAGGGTTAGGGTTTTGGTGGGATACATGAACTTCAATCTAGGATTATCGCCCCGATACCATGTAGAAGGAAAAGAATGAATTGCATTAATGAGAGGTGTTGACGCATATAGTTGTGCATGTATCCCTTCGTTATTTTTATTTTATGTAATTTACCCATAGGCTACTCTCCTATATAAGAGAGCCTAGGGCTTATGGAATAAACAGGTTGTTCATTTTTCCCAACATGGTATCAGAGCGACGGTCCTAGACCGGAGTTCTCGAAACCCTAACCCTACCCCACCCCACCCGCCGACCTCTCCTTCTCTCTCCATCTCATCGGCGTCGCCGGGGCTCATCGCAGCCGCACCAGCAACATCGTGCGCCGGTGTTGCTGCTCCTATGCGCCTGCGCCCCTGCGCGAAGAGCACCCCTGCGCGAACAGCGCCCCTGCGCCTCTCCCTGCGCGAAGAGCGCCCCTGCACGAACAACGCTCCTGCGCCTGCACTGCGCCTCTGTGCATTGTGCACTGCTGTGCACTGCGCGAGCGCGCTTCCACTGCGCCTGCGCGCTGTAGCCCTCTTGCGCGCGATCCAGCACTGTGCGCGTGCATCTCCTCTGCGCCTGTAGCCTCCTCGCCTGCGCCCTAAGCACGTGAGAACCAGTTGCGTGTGCGCGTGCTAGGGCGAACCAGTTGCGTGTGCGCGTGCTTCTTGCGCGCGTGTACGTGTGCTAAGCCCTAAGCCCTAGGGCACACATTTTCATCTACATGGGTTTAGTTGCTTGAGGTCTACACGTGCAACTAAACCCGTCTATGTCATTGTAGACGAATCTCATCCTCTGTCAATCACTCCAGTCTTCCATCTCCAGTATGTCAGAAAGCAAGGCGGATATCCCATCTATTGGCGCCTTTCTTGGTCCAGCGCCTATTGTAAAGATGGACGGTACAAACTATGAACTGTGGGCAATGCAGTTCATGAGCATGATGAAGTCAACGGGTAAGAAGCACATTCTTACCGAACCAGAGCCTGTTGAGAAGACTGGAGCCAATGCCTCGTGGGAGGCTGATGATGCATACGCCAAAGTTTGGCTATCCGGTACACTGGTAATTGAGATAGCCAATGACATTCTACATCAACCCACGGCCAAGGATATGTGGGACATTCTGGCGGCCACATATTCACAGGCGAAGAACGAGACAAAGATTCTGCAACTCCAGCATGATATCTTTACTATCAAGCATAATGGTCGCCCTCTATATTCTCTCTATACATTACTGAGAGGGATGCTCGAGAAGCTCTACAGCTTCATGCCCCTGACAGCCACGCCAGAACAACAGAAGACATATAGGAACGCGACTATGGTGGGTGTATTCCTGGCTGCACTTGATCCAGAGTATGAGGCAGCACGATCACAGATTTTGACCGACTCCATTATTCCTCCCATGGAGGAAGCTTTCCATAGACTGAGTCGGATCACAGTTCCTTCCACGGCCTCGAGTCAGAATACTCCAGCCATGGCAGCCAACAGGGGTCGCGGATTTCATCACCAGGGCCGTGGACGTGGACCTCGTGGAAGAGGTGGCTGCACTAGGCCAACATGTACCTACTGTCACCGCGTTGGACACAATGAAGACACATGCTACTCGAAGCATGGATTTCCTGCATCCGCACGAATTGCTGAGTAGATAGAGCCTCCATCTGCTGCTACTTTGGATCAACGGTTCAACGATCTAGTTGCCCGTCTGAGGGGCATTATTCCACCATCTGGTCCAGCACCGACTACGGAGAGTCAATCCGATGCCGCTGCTTCTGCCTCTGCATCTACCAGTGCTTCAGGTAGCATACTTGCATTCTCCAGTAGTAGATCAGATACATTACCATGGATTATGGACTCGGGCGCTACACATCATCAATGTGGCGACCGGAGTTTACATACAGGATACACTCAGATTCCTCCAGGCCGGACAGTAGTAATTACCAATGGTACACATTCCCCATCACTGGTCAGGGGGAGATTAGATTGACATCTTCTATGCAGCTCAAGAATATGCTACATGCACCTGATTTTTCAATGAATTTGTTGTCAATTAGTCAGATTACGAAGGATCTACATTGTCGGGTAATTTTTGATCCATCTTCTTTGATTTTTCAGGACATCCATAACGGGCAACGTGATTGGTCGTGGCTATGAGCAAGGAAGCCTCTACCGCCTGAATCAGACCCCATTTGCTGGAATCTCATCCCTTCCCACTGGACAAGTATCTACTTTATTGTGGCATCTGCGCTTTGGACATTTACCGCTTCAGAAGTTGCGTCACGTGTTACCTTATGGTCTTCCTCACACACCTATTCAATGTGAGGCGTGTCAGTTGGGAAAGCATCACAGGTCGTCCTTTCCCAGTCGTCCAGGTCGGAGTAGTACCTCCAAGTTCGAGTTATTTCATATTGATGTCTGGGGTCCGAGTCGTGTACCTGATCATCAGGGACACAGATTTTATATAGTATTTGTGGATGATTTTTCTAGAGTGTCATGGGTGTTTTTGATGAAAAATAAATCTGAAGCAGGAAATATCATTATCCATTTTCTGAATGAAATACAAAATGTTTTCTCCACATCTGTGAAGTTTGTGAGAAGTGATAATGCTTTAGAATTGTGCACCAATGTTCTTGCCAATTATTACTCCTCAAAAGGGATTGTTCACCAAACATCTTGTGCTCATACATCTCAACAAAACGGAATTGCTGAAAGGAAACACCGTCACCTTCTTGATGTCACAAGATCACTTCTTATACAGAATCATGTTCCCTACTCCTACTGGGGTGATGCAATTCTCACTGCATGTTACCTAATCAATCGTATGCCTTCTTCTGTCTTGTATGAACAGATTCCGTTTTCCCTCATCTATCCTGGGAAGGATCTGTTCACCCTTACTCCTCGTGTGTTTGGGTCGGTTGCCTTTGTCCATCAGTTGTCGTCTGGTACTGACAAGCTCTCTCCTAGGGCTGTCAAATATGTTTTCGTTGGGTACTCCAGAACTCAAAAGCGGTACAAGTGTTTTGATCCTCTGCGTCGGCGGTATATGGTCAGTGCAGATGTTACATTTTTTGAATCTGTTATGTACTTTTCAGCTTCAGGAGACAAGCAGCTACCACCTCCATCTACTGATGCCATATACATGACACCGCCACCTCAAATGCCGTCACCAACACCACCACCACCACCAATACATATACATGTCTCACCGCTACCGTTCCATTATACCCGCAGGCCTCCTCCCGCTCATGGTCATGACTCGTCTCCTAGCTCGCCTATGGTATGTAATGAAAATATTTCTATTGATGGATCTGACGACATTTCTGAGCAGGATATGTTGCAGGGGCCAGATGAGGCTACAACAGATTTAGATATTCCCATTGCTCTACGCAAATCGAAGAGGAGCCGTGTTACATATCCATTGTCAGCATCTGCGTCTTTTGAGAGACTATCTGGAGATTTCAGGACATTTGTGGTGGCACTGTCAGCTGTAGATATTCCACGAAGTTATCAAGATGCTTTGCAGGATAGTAGATGGCGGCTAGCAATGGAGGAAGAAATGGCGGCACTTCAGTCCAGAGGAACTTGGAGTTTGGTTCCTATACCTCCAGATGTGAACCCGGTGAGCTGTAAGTACATTGCAGCACAATGCAGACGGCTCTATTGATAGGTACAAGGCACGTCTTGTTGCACGTGGCTTTACACAGACGTACGGGGTGGATTACCTTGACACATTCTCGCCTGTGGCCCGTCATTCCACTCTCCGGATCTTGTTGTCCGTTGCAGTTGCTAGAGACTAGCCGCTCCATCAGCTGGACGTGAAGAATGCATTCTTATATGGAGATTTGCAGGAGGAAGTCTATATGCAACAGCCACCCGGTTTTGCTGTTGAGGGGAGTGTTCAAGGTATGCAGATTACATAAGGCTATCTATGGCCTTAAACAGAGCCCCAGAGCATGGTTTCAGAAGCTCTCAGACCTCTTCGAGAAACAAGGATACAAACGCTTCAATGCTGATCATTCCTTGTTTGTACAGAAGACTGCTAGAGGTATTATTGTAATCATGATTTATGTAGATGACATCTTGATTACAGGAGATGATGAGCAGGGCATAAATCATGCGAAAGAAAAACTGGGAACCGAATTTGTCACCAAGGACCTTGGAGTCCTTAGATATTTTCTGGGGCTGGAATTTGCTAGAAATCCATATGGATTAGTAATGTCGCAGAGGAAATATGTTACAGATTTGTTGAGTGAAACATGTATGCTTAGGTGTCGGCCTGCTACGACACCAATGGATCCTAGCATGAAGCTCTATGATGATGACACAGAGGAGGTGGACAGGAGAAGATACAGAGAACTGGTAGGCAAACTATTGTATGTCACGATCACTAGACCTGATATATCATTTGCAGTGAGTCGCATGAGCCAGTTCATGGAGCAACCACGTCAGGTCCATATGGATGCAATACACATGATTCTTAGATATCTAAAATCAGCTCCAGGTGCAGGTTTGCTATTTAAGAAGGGAAAGGAGATCTCTATCTCAGCGTGTGTGGATGCAGACTATGCAGGATGTCCCAAGGACAGGAAGTCCACCTCAGGATTTGCAGTCTATGTTGGAGATGTTCTAGTCTCACGGAGGAGCAAGAAACAGACAGTGGTAGCTAGATCCAGTGCTGAATCTGAATACAGGGCTATGGCCCAAGCTAGCACAGAGATGATGTGGGTGAAAGCTCTTCTTACGAATCTATGTCTTGATATACCGCTTCCTATGAAATTGGAATGTGATAATCAGGCAGCCTTGTTCATTGCAAACAACCCAGCATTCCATGAGAGGACCAAGCATATTGAGGTTGACTGTCACTACATACGTGACATGATTCAGAAGGGGTTCATTGCTACATCTCGTGTTACTTCAGAGAATCAAACTGCTGATATATTTACCAAGGCATTACTTCGAGGCCCATTCCAGAAGTGTGCGTCCAAGCTGAGCATGATTGATATCTATGCTCCATCTTGAGGGGGAGTGTTGACGCATATAGTAGTGCATGTATCCCTTCGTTATTTTTATTTTCAGTTGTATGCTTTATGTAATTTACCCATAGGCTACTCTCCTATATAAGAGAGCCTAGGGCTTATGGAATAAACAGGTTGTTCATTTTTCCCAACAAGAGGTCTTAGGGTTCTCTTATATATGAGAACAGCATGTTAGGCAAATTACAAGTAAATAAGAGAAATAGATAATATGAGAACAATAAGAAAGATAACTAATATCTCAATGGGTGGAGGGGGAAGCACTTAAAATAATCCATTTCTTTTAAAGGCCTATCTTGCAATTTTGACTAGTACTTTTTAGTACTTGTGGTCAAACCAGTGTCGTAAAAGTCGGTCGACTAAGCCTACTAGTCGAGTTGGGGGGTAGCCGACTCGACTAGGCCAAATCAATCTATAGTCGAGTAGACCCGATTAATCGGGCGACTAACCGGCCTAGTCGGTCGGCTAAGCGGACGATTTTTGCATGAAGGTTTTGAAAAAAAAAAGAGTGGAGCAGTAATGAACTTTGATGCATTTTGTCTCTGTTACTGCAAAAGGAAATGATACTGCAAAAGGAAATGATACATAATAGATAGATAAATGTTAATATTTGAAGAATATATGAAGCTCATTCTAAGAAAAATGTCATTTACTTGAAAATTTGGTTAAATATCATGGGGAATATTGTTATTTTCCGCATCAAAAGAAAACCCTTGCAAGGCATGAAACTAGAAGTGCTTATAAACTTGGAAGGTTTGCCAAATCACATCCTAGTAGAGGGACTTGAACTAAATTAACCCATCGAAATTTGGTGTAGCTATCTATTGTTTCGTAACCTATTCAATTGGCAATACTAAAGGTTCTGAAGAAAAGAAGGGTTTATTACAAATACAGAAAGAAGGGTTTATTACAAATACAGAAAGAAGCTTCAGTATGAAATCATCTTACCTAGACCAATTTTCACACTAGTAGTTAGGCAGAGTTGTTCATGGGCAAGTTGCTTTAGTAGGTGGAGAAAAGGGTAGAACATAGTTACACAGGTCAAATGGCACACAACATTGTTACTTTTTCTAAATCCAACTTTTATAACCTTTTCATTTTTTGGTCAACAACCGAAACACCCTATTATTTTTAGTAACCAGAAAAAGCCTTCCAGCTAATTTTTCAATGTGGAATCCAACTTGTCCACAATTTGCACTCATAGCAACTAATCTAGTCTAGATTTGTACCCTTTTTAGTTAGCTTAGATATTTTTTGCTGATTTGCATGTTGGTTAGCTTATATAATGTTAGAATTGTGTCTATTATGCCCTAAATTTTCGTTAACTTAGGTATTTCTTGTTGGTTTGCATTATGGCTAGGTTATTTACCTTTTATAATAAGTTTTTTAAGCTCTTAAAAATATTAAAACTGCTAAATATATGAATATAAATGAGAGTATATGTATTAAAAATTAATTTATATATTTCAAATAATTAAAAAAAATTCAAAACCAACTAATGACCGACTAAATCCGATTACTCTCCCGACTGCCGATTAATTCTTAGTCAGTGACCCTGTCGACCGAGTACTGACTGTCGACTTCTGCAAGTGCAACCTTGGGTCAAACTTAATGATCTAACTGACAATCTCAAATAATAGGGACACATGGCATAAAAAGGAACATGATTAAAGGGTTTATCATGTAATTACTAAGATTCCATGAGTTATTGTGTAACAGCGAAAATTCAGGGGTATGTGGGTAAAAATCCCTAGGACAATAAGATTCTTTATTTCTTTTGAAAGGAAAGAATTCGCAATAACATGCAGCATGTCACGGACAAATGGACAGGGGTATGGAGGGGCAGATGTCCCCTCCCATCTTTTGAAAAATCTCAATTTACCTATTCCATTCAATTGCATCTTATCCTTAATCAATTTTTCTCTTTAAACAACCCATAATTTCTCGCATTAACATTAACTTTACATTTATACCTAGGATTATCAAGAGTTTGTGGGGCTATAAAGAGAGCTCCAGACCTCATGTACTCGTTGAGAGATTTTAAAGAAGATATAGCATTTTGAGGCTTTCTTACATGATTTCATCATGTTCGTTAAGGAGCAGGCTTCCATAGAAATCCATGGTTTCTCCTTGTTCTTGATTCTACGTTCTATTTTATTTATTTTCACATGGTAATATAAGAAGTCGATTTTGGATTTATTCATCTTGAGGATTGATACTATTCTGAATATATTTTTCAATGAATATATGTATGTACTTTTGCCAGCAAAAATGGTTGTTGGGTTTCCTTTGAAACCCTAGATTTGTTGAAGAAGAAGCCCTACTGATGTTAAAAGTATGCAACAATGGTTCTCCAATCAAGCCATCCAGTAAACGCAGAAAAGAATGCAAGTGACATTGTGGGTTCCTGAATCCTCGATATTCATCTGAAAAGCAAGTCAACATACGGCGTGATGGGTTCCATTAAAACAATGCGCATTGACTACAATGAAGTATCAAACGAAGAAAACTGCCATCGATGGTGATGCCCTAGGAGATCTGCAACCAACAATAATGGGATGGAGCGGGTGAAACAGAAGAATCGCCACAGTTGTGGGTTCTTGAATCCTCGATATTCATCTGAAAAGCAAGCCAACATATGACGTGATGGGTTCCATTAGAACAATAGGTATTGACTACAATGAAGTATCAAACGAAGAAAACTGCAATCGACGGTGATGCCCTAGGAGATCTGCAACCAATAATAATGGGATGGAGCGGGTGAAACAGAAGAAGCGCCACATGAGAGAGGAGGATGGATCATGGGGGTGTAGTTAACCATGGGTCAATGGGAAGGGCTGAGCCGACGACTGGCAGAAAACAAAAAGTGATAAACATGAAAGATGTAGATATTGAGGAGATCTACAATCTCTCTTCATGTAGGCTGACCATTAGGGATATATAAGCACATTTGGAATACATGATGAGATGATTATCATGGCCAAACAATGAACATGATAATTATAGGATTACCCTGGTTGGTTGGTCTCTAATGACAACTTATTGAAGATGGTTGCCTTACGGTGTTGAGACTCAATGTAATAACAAGGCTCTTCAACTAAAATGAGTGCTGAAAATATGGCGGGAGTGAGACAACATGCCATGTCATCTAGTATGACATATTTATAGCATTTCCTTCAAATTGAATGTTGGAAGAGATCGACTCAATCACCATCATATTTTGGAGGATGATATACTATGTTATTCTAAATCTTGTGCATTTTTCTTAAATCGATGATAGACGATGGAAACTCTTTCTGAATCCAATCATCCGACTGGTCTAAGAAATGGTCTCCTCGCAATCTATGCTCAAGACTTTACTCTAGAACCAACAAGGACATATCGATGGATGATTGGTCTAAGGGGCATGATGCGCATCTTCATTGTGCCATGAAACTCACACGGAACCTTTTAAATGCAACGAAGATCAAACAAAAATCAATCCACTAAATACATACTTGCAAGATCAACCTTTCAAGGGAAACACTACCTCTATTTGTGCCTATAAAAGCTCAATATATTCAACATCAAAGCCACACTATCTGATTAAGTATAATTTACGATGTAGATAAACGTGTGGTTGATAACCACGTAAGCAGTTGGGTGGAGTAAAGACAAAGATACAAGTTGTACACTTCGTGTAACATGACGAGAGGATGTATTATGTAACCACTTATTCTTCTTGTATCCATCGACGATACAGGTATGAAGTGCAGCACCCATCTCCATGCTTAGCATCTTTGGTTTCAAGGAATTTTAACAAAGTTTCAAGAAGAGTTGCAGAAGGATCGATTCATGTATAGAAGTTGTTGAAGTTGCAGTTTTTCGTTGAAAGTTATGGAGATCATCAGTCTTCGGAAATGCAGTCCATGTGGCCGCACGTGCGTGTGCGGGTACCCTTTCGAACCGCATATGTCATATGCGGCTATAGTGCATATGCAGCCCGAGTAATCCGCATATGTGACCGCATATTAAATAGGATTAATACCTGACCTCCAGCTTTTGTATTTTGAAGCTGCAACCATAACATTTCAAAATCAAAGTATTTGATAATTAGATGCTTCAGAAAAAGTTTTTTTAAAAACAAAATTTTTAACAGTTTTCGATGACTAGATGCTTAAGATATTATTAATATTAGATGCCTTAGAAATAGAATCTTACCATATTCATTTTTTTAAGAGTATGAAACGATTAAATGTTTAAGATAATATTCATATAGATGCTTACGAAACAAAACCTTACCATATGGATGCTTGAAAAACGTTTTTTTATGTTTATAACAGCAACTATTTTTTAAATTGTCGTCAACAGTATTTTTCGAATCTTAGATTATGGAATCATAAATACAAATCATTTTTTATTAGGATATATCCATTGACTTAGAAATTTGGGTGATGATCTATGTTACCAGTGTCAATAATGTATTTGCGCATCTTATACAAAAATTGAATTACAGTGATCGATTTTCAATGGAGCAATTATTTTTTTATAAGTTATTGCATTCGTATGATTCAATTTAATGGATTGTGTGACCAACATCCATCTTATCCAACATTCCTTGTTAATGAATGAATCGTGTAATTTAATATTTTGTTAACTAATTTTTATTATTACAGTTTTAATTAATTAATAATTGAAATAATGCAAATCGCATAATTTACATATACTTCCGCTTATACTTCCGCCTTTCCGCTTACCCACTTCAGACCGCCTGACCGAATGAATATTGCATACCGACTTTCTGAACCTTGGAGATCATGAGGTTGCAATCATGCAAAGGAATGACATCGTTTTCAAGCTAGAGAAATGCTATATTTAGAATGCTATATTGTCACAATGAATTGTGTGTGTATTGAGTGGTCTCATGTAATGACCGAGTATTGGTTGTGCTAGTGAGCACACAAAATTTTAACAATTTACTAGTTGATTACCCATCTTAAGTAGTTCTCCTTTCGCTTCTAAAAAACAGAACTTGATGATTGGGAGTTCCTTTGGACAAAATGATGGCTTGTTATAACTCGTAGAACAACAACAACAACAACAAAGTCGTTTCCCACATTAAGTAGGGTCGACTACATGGATTCTTTGTCTCCATTCAGATCTATCTTGGGTCATTCTCTGGCTTAGTTCCAAAACACTAAAATCCCTTCGGATAGTCACATTCCAACACTTCTTAGGCCTTAATCGCCCTCTCTTAACTGGATCAAAATCCCAAAAATGGTAATTACAGCCCGTACAAGATTAGATGAAATAGTTATGGCCCATGTATAGACAAGGTTCCTCTAGATAGCAATTTAGAGGTGATCAGAGCCATTTTCACAAAGAAGAAATTCAATTGAGGAATCTACAATGAATGTATTGCAATTAGAAGCTAGCAAAAAAAATCAGGTTGCGTAAACTGGACCAAATTAAATGGGAGGTGTATCAATATATGATGGCCAGAAAAGCATGTCAAGCATCAGTAGGAATTCATATTTTAATACATATATAGCATATGTACCATTGGTCCATTACATTGAAAGATCCGAGCTTTTAAAATAGTATGACTGTATTACTTCTTTGAGAACAAATACGAGTATATGGTTGTTATGTATCAGTGAACAGTAAAGCTAGCTTTAACTCCTTATAAGACAGAATCGATACATCTTTTTTGAGGTCAGAAAATAGATACATCTTTTAGAGTATTTTCTTCAAGCTTTCACGAGTCTTGATGTGTCGGCCTCTTGATGATATCTTTCGAGAAATGCTAGTCCTTTTCATATAATAAAGCAATTATGTGGTTTTGTTATAATAAAAAACAAGCATATTGAGGTCTTGCACCAACAAGATAGTTGTAGTTATGAGAAATTCAGAAGTACAGGATTTTCTCACAATTGGTAGCTGGCATTAAATTACATATGATGGTCCAAGGATAGTTACTTATTCAATAAAGTATGTGTGTTTAAGAGGGTTTCTTACATGTCAATAGAGCACAGCACATTAATTTCTAAACCATGAGGATGTGAAATGCTAGCTCACCTGCCTGCCTTCAAACTTCATGCCATTTTGCTTTGGAACGGAAGGCCATTCCAGTGAATTACCATTGTGGAAGGATAGACCCGATCCATTGACGTGATTTCTCGGTTTCCTGTTCAGCTCTTCAAGCTTACTTTGAACAACTGGCTTCAGCACTTCAAGCTCAGAAATAGTATTAAGTAACCTCTGCAGATAAAGTTAGAAGTTACATTACGTCCTTCCTATTTCTTATTGATAACTGTCATTACTATTTCAGTTTTCCATCTACAATCTCAGAGGAAAAGATAACACTTCCCCACTATTATGCATAAAACAAAGAACAAATTGACAAGCTGGTTTTTCCTGTCTAACCTTTTTAAAGAGCAGCTTCTCTCCTGGAAGAGATGTATGATACTCCCGATGACGTGGTATGGTCTCAGTTATCAAGCTACAATAAAGTCTTCGTCATTCTCATGTACAAAATCTATGGAAAGAGTCAATGGCCTTTTAGTCAGGTTTAGTCAGGTTTGACTTGGCAATTCATTTTAGTTCCACAATAGATATCATGTAGTATGAAAATGATATTAGATCTAAAAAGGTTTAAAAAATAGTCTCCAATATTTCTGATAAAATTTAACACAAATAATAGTAAATCAACTCTAACCTTGAAAACCGTAATAGCATGATATACAAATCTATTACATTCTCCTCTTCTCGGTAGATATCAGCCTGTGAAATATCAGATAAAACTTCAAATGTTTTTCAATCAACTGGCTGACCAAACTAAAATGAATTAGACATTAAAGGATGTGGTTTATCAAAAAATACAGAAATGTATAAGTTACTGGAAAAAAATCTAATGAAAGAGCACCGCTGTTTTTATTTCAAATGACTGACATGATAAATAATGACCACTGGCAAAGATAGCCGAATGCTAAAATGTACTCCATAACACTAAATCATTAATAGATATGGGGAACTTAAAAGCTATGGTATTTTTCAGAAGGTAAACATCTAAATGTAAAATCACGATTCAACAAAGGCACTCCTAGTTGACTCCAACAGGTTCTTCAACGCCACCATACTCCGTAAAGTCCGGATGAGATTTCCCACTTTCAGATCTGTGTTAACAGCCTCCTCCGCCCATTATATTTTGAATCTAAACCTCAATCATTTTTGCTCAATCAACTTGACCCGAATGCTATCTTAAAAATAAGTATGTCCATAACTACCATAATCCCGGCATATGTATTTTAGACCGTGTTTAGAAAAAACCTACAGCATCCCTCCTCTATTTTTCGCTAAGATTATTTTCTTATACTCTCGTTTCATTTCTTCTTTGCACAACTTCCTATTTAAAATTAAATATAGATCACGTACTTTGTGTCCCCCCCCCTTCCTTCTAGCCTTCCCATTGGAAACTTCCGTTTTAGTGCTCTCCGTCTCTTTGTGAAGCCTTTTTTAGATGTATCCATGGTGGTTATCTAATGGGCACTGTGCCAAATTTCAATTTCCCTAACCAAACATTTGTTTTTCATCTAAAACCATCTCACATTAGAAGCTAGGAATCCTCAATCTATACAAAAAAAAACAGTTTCCCTTGTTATCAGTAATTTTGTCGAATTTTATTAGCATGGCTCTGATCTACCATTTTTCTCGGATGTTTTTATATGTGTGGCATCGACACATAAAATAATAGTCTCTAGAAGTGAAAGGATATACAAAACAACTATAAAATGTCCCGCTTCTAGTCATTTATAATTTTATACTATACAAGTTACGATCTGAATAGAGGTGAAATCTATTTCATAAGCAGTGATTACTGCTGCTGAATTCTGAAATATAAGACGAACTTCTATCGCGTTTTGTAGATCTTTGTGTATCCGAATTAACACATTTGATCAACTTAAAGGCACAAGAAGAAAGAAATATTTACCTGCTTGAGGAGATTGTTGGCGATCCGGTAGTAGTTCCGCAGGGAGATCCGGTTGTCAACATCAAGCTTTCGTGTGTTGGCAGCGATGCTGATGGCCCCGGAAGAAGATCTCATGATGCAATCCAACTTGCCAAGTCTAAGAACTGCACAAATTTTACTTAATATGCGGAGACATGCGCAAACTGCAGTGTAAAATGCTCTGCGCAAAATAAATCAAATAAGGAAGCCAAAAAATTGAATAAATTGACCCAAAATGGAAGTAAAATAAACAGGAAAAGGATAGCGAAATGGCACAGAAATTGACCCAAATAGGGAGTCCCGGGGGAGCTGGAACCGCAACGGCGGCGGCGGTCGATGGTCCGCGCGGAATACGGAAGGCGGAGGTGGGGCAGCGGCGGAGGGAGACGGGGTTGAGGGTTGGGGAAGAAGAGGGATCGGAGAAGAGGGGAGAGAGAGAGAGATGGACGAGGGTGTGGGTGGAGAGAAAGGGAGACGAGACTCGAGGGTGGTGGGGACCCACCCTTCGGTGGTTTTCGCTTTTCGCTCCTTCCACTTCTCTTCTTTGGTAGTAGGTCTTTGTATTCTCAACTCGTCGTAAGTACCATGCATAAAGATCAGGGATTTTTACAACATAACCCCTTGTGATTCTTTACCGATTACGCCACAACCTCATGTAATATTTATATCACACCACGATACAATCACATTGGGACAGTACTATGGTCCAAAAAGTGTGACCATATTACTCCCTTTGTGGTTGCACCCGCGTGCATGCACACATAGGCACACATTTCAATCATTCATACACCCGCGTGCATGCACAACTAATAACTATTCACATGCCCGCATATACACACTTGCACACGTGCACAGATGTTGAATTAATTATATGTAATATAATAAATATTTTTGATGTTTTTATTTTTATAGAATCTTCTATAAAAAGATTTGAAGGTTATATCAGCTATTGAAAACAAGAAGAAGAAGAAATGCATTGGAGCTTGCAAAGAAAAGATCAAAATCATAAAGTGAAGCACATGACAAGAAAGATCGAAATAATGACACAGGACATTGAATATTATAAAAACTATGGATGATCGAAGACAATGAAGAATGTTTGAAGTCGTATTTATTTTAGTCTTTATTAAAGAGTCAAAAAGCACACATTCTAATCAATTAATTAAATGTACTAACTGATTAGTATAAATACATTGAATTACGTAAGCTATAAAGTTGATGCCCATAAAAAGTATATAAATACATATTTTTATATGGTTAGTACATTCAAATACCCACTAAATATTCTGTAATTACAAAATGAATATTATCATTTTGTAATTACAGAATATATATGAACCCTAGTCACTTTGAGGTTACTGCTTCTACCATCAGACCATTATAGTTGTTATAATTAATAATCCCATATTCACATATGCTAGTTAGATAATTACAAAAAGATCCGTACTTTTTAAATTAATTAACTCTACTCACACATTTGTCTTACTGTGTTTTATTTTAGGTTCTCCAATATTAAGTAGTATTTTTCAATATTTTTTGATAATTTATTTTATATACTTTTGAGATAAATTTATTCATATACCACATCAAAAACATGTAAAAATAGCAAATAATCCATTAAATTCTGAAAAAAGGAGACATCACATCATTATGAGTTAGACTCGAACTAGTTGCTTTACTCTCTTTTCATTTTTTTATTGTGTGGTTCGGTTTATTAATTGCTTTCGATCTAACATGTTTTGACATATGATGACGCATAATTTCACAATACTAAAATGTCAATTTTTATCTACAATGTGCACTCTTTCTAGAAATATAATGATTTCCTAATGGACATGCCTCCTACATATAGGGAAGGGGTGGTAAGGGAGGAGGAGATAAGATTTTTAATTGGATTTTGCTCACTCACAAGAAAAAACACACCTTTTTTAAAGAAATAATGCTCCCTCTTTTGCCAAGTGTAAGTATGCTTCTTCACCTCCTCCAACTTATGATCATCCTCAAAGTATCATCTTCCTATATTTCCTTTTTTCTATTTGTATTTGACATGTGTCCTATGTTTCGATTTTGTATTATATTGCTAGTAAATGCTGAGAAAGAATTAGAAGGTGAAAGGTGGTGGGATGAAAAGAAGGAACTGAATTTGTTATCAGTAATATAGATACCCAGTTATCACAATTAGACTTCCCCAAATTCTATTTGAAATCGTTTACGGAGAGGAGATGGAAGCGCTTGTATCCAGGCGAATTTGAACCCTAAGGGGGTGTTTGATTCGGAAATAAGAATGAATAAAGATGGCGAATAAAGATAATAAGGACCTATTCTTTGTTCGGTTGGAAAGATAAGAATAAGTAGAATAAGGTGGAATAAGGATGGGCAAAGTGGAATAAAGATAGGAATCGGGGTGGAATAATGTGAAATAATTGGATGTTGATGGGAATAGTTGTATTTTTGGGAACCGCACTAGATGGAGAATTGACCCCTTATTCCCGTGCTTATTCTCCAATCGAACATGGCCTAGTGGTTCCATCTCTTGGTTCCAGGATGGTTGGATTCAAGTAGGGCATTCTAGTAAAGCACAACTCACAACTTAGACTAATTCTTTGCTAGAGACGAAACCAAGTGTGCTACCGTATGAGGGTTCACTCGGGTATAAGAAATTAATGTATTTCGCACGTTCTCTCCAGCGGATCATCCATCGATTCTCTAATTTCTCTTCTTCGTGGAGTTACATAGTAATTGGTCGTCACGCAAGAATGGATGATAAAAAAATGCATTTCTAGATAGAGATCTATAAGAGGTGGTATATATGAAGCAGCTACATAGTTTGAGCTTGAGAGGGAGTACTAGAATATTTTTTATTGAACGAGGCAATTTATGGTCTTGAGTTATGAAACCATATTTTAGAGGCTCTCGAAGGTACTCAAGAGAAATGACGTCACCATGTTGTCATCAGATCACTCTTTCTTTACCGAGAGGATTGGCATACTTGCCATGTCGATCTACGTCGATGACACTGCTCAGATAGTAGGGAATCAAGGAGAAGAAATTTCTAGCTGATTATTAATTTTGCGATGAAAGGAACCGAGACATTGAAGTATTTGCTTTAACTAGAGGTTGCTCATAGGAAGAGAGAACTTGTTTTATCTTGGAGAAAGAATGCGGTTTAACACTACTTGTTGTTGGAATGTTCATGACCAAATAGGTTGAATTCTTAGGGACCATAAGGTTTAATTGTATAAAATGATAAGCCTTTTGATGAACATTAGGAAAGCTTCTTTACCTCTATCACTAGATTTCATATTTTCCATGACATTGGAAAAGCTTAGCCAATTCATGAGCGAGCCAATCGTAGGTCCATTGGGATGCTGCAATAATGGTTCTAAGGTGCATCAAGGCTGTCCCAAGGAAGGGACTCTACTACAAGTTCCCCTCTAGGTCCCTCTAGGTATTGCCACATACTACAATGTTGATCATGCAAGGTGTATAATAAATCAGAAGCCCATCAATATTTTGTACACAACAACTGACGACAACCTAGTCGCAAGGATAAGCAAGAAATAAGCTATGGTCTCTGTCTGCCCGACAAAGAGCAAGGAAAGGGTAATGACCTAAGCGACAGCAATGATGCAATGGATTCAAGCAGTTGCGGTGGCACAATATGGTTGATATACTTATAGCAAACAATCCTATTGTTCACAGGTGTAGTAAGCATCTAAGGTTAAATGCCATGCCATTAGAGAACCCATTCTCATGTCATCTCCAAACATCTAATGTTATTCTATAGATCAAACGACTTCTTTATTCTATAGATCAAACAATATACAAATATTGTTGTAATAAACTAAGGGTGAATGATATCTAATTATCTATGTTCCATCCTAAGTAAAATTATTAGTGTTAGTTCTACCTCTTCATGTTTATTTATTTTGCTTCCATTTGTGTTAACCACAACATTGGACTCTCTATGTAAGGAGGCATAATATTTGTATTCAATTATACTGAATATTATATTATGCATTAACAAAAATTTCAATGTTTCATTTTTTACACGAGAAAAAAATTCATTAATGCATGTAGTGTTGAGGTGACCGATTTTTCACTTTTGTTTTTGATATATTAAAGGTATTTCACTCTCCTTATTCAAAACCGATCTTCTTGATGAGCACCATAAATGTGTCTAATAATCGCAATCGTTCTTCGCTCAGAGGTTAAAGATCTCAAGAGCTTTTTCACATGCATAAGTCCTTTTACATCTGCGTTAAGATTCTTAAGATCATTTACGATATATGTGAATCATGAGTAGATGTCTTCGATTGATTCTCCATCTTCCATAAAAAATTCACGTACCTTACCACCGAAGACTTATGAAGGTTTCTTTTACATAGCTCATACCTTCATATGTTATGATTAGATTATTCTAGACTTCATATATCATCTTGCATGCCGAAACATAGTTGTTGATAGCGTAGAAGATATTGTTCATATCTTTCGAGTTGAACATATCCTTTTTCTTGTCTACATTATCCAGAGTTACATTTTTCTTTGCTCACCTGTACTTTTGTTGGATTAAGTCTCATGCTTCGTAATCCATGAATTTCAAAAGAATATGCATTCTAACTTTCCAAGAGCTATAACTACTTTCATCAAAAGGAGGATGTCTTATTATAGATTGTCCTTATAAGTTGTCGTTGCTCATGTTATTTATAGCGATGATGTGTGGTGAATACAATTACATAGTTCACACGATTGAGACTCCGATACCAAGTGAAGATACACACATGTACAATACACTATTATAGGCGGGAGTGAATAGTAGTTGTAACAAATAATGGTCATTTAAAAATCAAAATAAACAACAAGCACAAAAGATCACAATTTTCAAATAGAAACAACCACTTACACAAGGATGTTTATGGGGAAACTCAACTAAAAGAAAATCACAGCCTAAGGGTCCGTTCGGTTCGGGAATAAGCAGGAATAAGGATGGGGAATAAGGAGAATAAGAGTCTATTCTTTGTTCGGGTGGAGGATAGGAATAAGGAGAATAAGATGAAATAAAGGTAGGTAAGGTGGATAAAGATAGGAACAAGAGTGGAATAAGATGGAATAATGAGGAATAGTCGTACCACTGGGAACCGCGTCGGGAGGAGAATTAGCCCCTTATTCCAGGACTTATTCTCCTACCAAACAGGGCCTAAGTCCTTGACTTAGAACTGTCTATCAGTCGTGCCGGTCAATCAATCACTTTACTGAGTTATTTGTCAGACATATCTCAATTATTTATACAGATGCTTTGCATCACACATCAAACTCTTTTTACACTTTGGATCATATACCAAAGTTTCATATAATAGTAAACTGCTCTGGATCAAAGACCACATACTCCAATGTAGAATTAGACACCAAAGTTCACACATGCTAGAACCAAACACCAATGTACGCGCAATACTTGGATCTAATACCATCACCTATGAAACTTGGATCAAACACCAAGTACTGCAAAGCAAATGTTAAGAGAAAAATAGATATAAATATCATTTTCTTTTGGTTAAGCCACCGATCTTATATACTATGCATGCATATAAACATACGTATATATATATGTATATGTATATATATATATATGGGGTTGATGGGGCTGCCCCCTGGGGGCAACCAACATGGCTGTCCCGCTCTATTTTTCGCAAAATTTTTTTATTTTTTTGGAAAAATATCAACATGTATATTCATCTCTATATCCCTCCAATATGTTATTCGAATTTCGTCAGAAACAGAGACTCCTATTGCCTCCATCTTGACAGGATCGATTTAAAAAATCCTGCGACCGTTAAAAAAATGACGTCTGGATGGAGGCTGTAGGAGTCTCTGTTTCTGACGAAATTCGAATGACATATAGGAGGGATATAGAGATGAATATACATGTTGATATTTTTCCAAAAAAATTAAAAAAATTTGCGAAAAATGGGGTGGGAGCAGCTATGTTGGCTGCCCCTAGGGGGCAGCCTCATTTTTCCCTATATATATAGGGGCTGGGGAAGCTGCACCCGGGGGTGTAGCTAACTAGCTCCACCCGGCCCTTTTTTCATTGGTTTTTTGCGTTTTTGAAATGAAACCTAGGGGGATTTAAATCACCATATATCACCATGATATCATGCGAATTTCAACTAAATTCGACACTTATATTATCTCCATCAAGACTCACATTTTTACGGTCTCAGAATTATTGAAATTGACCCTATCTAGATGGGCATGTTAGGAATGTTTGTTTTGCATGAAATTTGAAACACTTATTCCACTCAATAAACTAAGTAAATCCTCATAGGTTTTCTTCAAAAAAAATCAAAAATCAATGAGAAAAATGCCCGAGTGTAGCTAGTTGGCTACACCTCCCGGTGTAGCTTCCCTTCTCCCATATATATATATATATATATATATATATTATATAAACAAGCATATATATGCATATTGACTAAACAATTATTTACAATTAACTTACATATTACTTTTTAGTTTTCATTATTTATATGTAGGTGTGTTTGTGAGAGAGAGATTATAAATTTAAAGATTACTTTTTAGTTTTCATTATTTATAATTACGTTTAGCTTTTATAAAATACGCATTTATTTGATTCAAATTTATTTATAGTTATAAAGTGACTAAAGAACATATTATGTAGAAATAATTTATGTATAGTGAGCATTTAATTACAACATTTGTTTACTTGAATATTTACGAGAACAAATTTGTAGGATGATTTTAGTATATATTAAATGAACATGTGTGATTGTTCTTGGATGTTTTGAGCAAATTTGCTTGCAATGTAACATGTGAGACGAGGATTGTGCACAAACGTGAAGCAAAAATGGGACTTTTTTTATCAAATAATTATTAATTAAATCATAACTAAAAAAACTACTGAAAAATCAATATTTTAAAAGATAGGTATCAATAAACACCTGAGGTGCCGATTTAGAAACGAATGTCCAAATCAGTACCGATGTGGGGGAAATCCGCCCAATCAACACTCCATGTACCGATTTGGAACATCAAAAAGTTGAGATTGCATTAGTTTATAAACATTTAATAATATTTTATAAAACAAAGGAAAACTCAAGATGATATTTATAATATTATATAATATTTAATAATAGTTTAATTGATTCATGGCTGGTTTGGATAGCTTTCGATGGGTGAAAATATGATATCCTAAATCGATGCCTGAGAGGTGGGATTCCTCTATATCGACACCTCATATGCTGATTGATACATGTTTTTTATAATTATTTTTAAACAACAACAACAAAGCCTTTTCCCACAATTAAGCAGGATCGACTACATGGATTCTTCGCCTCCATTCAGATCTATCTTAGGTCAATCCCGAACTTATATCCAAAAAACTAAGATCCCTTCGTATAGTCTCTTTCCAACACTTCTTGGGCGTTCCTCGCCCTCTCTTAGCCGGCTCAACATCCCAACACTCGCATCTCCTAACTGGTGCATCCGTTGATCTTCTTTGCAAATGACCAAACCATCTTAAGCATATTTCTCGCATCTTATCCTCGATCAAAACTACACCACCTTTCTTTCTGATTGCATCATTCCGAATCCGATCTTTACGTGTGTGTGTGTGTGTCCACACATCTACCTTAGCATTTTCATTTCTGCTACAACCATTCTCTGCACATGTACATGGTTCACAGGCCAACATTCAGATCCATAGAGCATAACAGGTCTCACAACTGCTTTGTAAAACTTTCCTTTAACTTTTAAAGGATTTTCTTATCACAGAGAACAACGGAGGCTCCTCTCCACTTTAGCCAACCTGCATTTATTCTATTAGTAACTTCTCCATCAATTTTTCCATTCTTTTGCAAAATAGATCCCATGTATCTAAAAGAATCTCTCTTCCGAATGTTATTGTCACCAATCTTCACCTCAATTCCTTCACCATTGCTTCCATCAAAGGTGCACTCCATGTATTTTTAAAATTATGATTTAATTAATATTTATTTAATAAAAAAGGTCACAAAAATGCGCGAACTTAATGTCAATGTTAGCCGGATCCAAGCCCTTTGTTGTAATAAATGTGGGACATATCCATCATTTTATCCACTTGCAACACCATTCACTTGAATAAAGGAAAACCCAAGTGATGTGGGATCTAAAAACCAAGTTATGAAGCCCTCATGGTACACATATCCTGTAGGTCTCATTATCGATTTTCATTTGATTTCTAGCATTTTGGTATGCAGGCATGACATGTTCTTGATAGAATCGCCTCTTAATATACTTGTACGGTATCATAACAAGATACTATATATTTTTACCTTTATCTCCAAATTTCACGCTCCTCGATAATATCGTTTTCCTCAGCTAGACCAGTCGACCCCGTAGCTTAGAGACTTCTAACTTCGCCGCGGGTAACTTTCAAGCAAAACAACCACCTTCACATAGCTCTAAACATTCTCAACTAAGAGCTAAACAGAATTCCACTTTGAACAATTGTTAAGCTCCAGAAAGAAAACTGATAATTTTTGATATATTGCTAGAGAGGTTATTGACCTAGAAGAATACAATATGCAAACTAGTAATATAAAGGCACCTTTTCAATCCCATCTTTATCAACATCATAAACAGCATTCTTCCCATTATTACGCTCAAAATCTTCAACACGATTTTGGAAGGCTTTTGCAAAATAAATACTCTCCTCAGACTGCAACAAACACACAAAGTTCTCTTCAGTGACATCAACATCAGAGGGATTTGATTTTGCAGCATTTGCCACCAATTTCTTCGGCATCGAGATTGAGAAGGCCGGATATCCTCCAAGAATTTCAGAGCATGGAAGGCCATAACTGCAACTCATTTTGGTGGCGCGGCTCCTTGCGCAGTGACCTATGATAGAGTATTGGCATGGATATTTTACATCCTTCCTGGAAATTAGGCAAGTGGGGAAGGGATCTTTTACTAGAAAAAAAATTAACCTCATGTCAGAGAAAATATGATCAAGAAAATAAATATTTTATTTTCATTTTGTTCTCGATATCACTCTGTGCGTAAGATCCACAAGCGCACGCCTGGATAGCTTCACGTGCTCGTCGTCACTTTCAGGAAGCGAGTTGATTGCTTTGGCTGCGCGTTCCGCATGCTCAGCTGCTAGATCCCTGGCTCGCTGGATTCCTTGACTCTTTCCAAGGTATTCGAGGGCCTGCAATACAAGAAATCAACCCTATTAATAATAGCATATCTATAATTTAAATCATATAAATGCTTAGTTCACATTATAAAGCCTGGATAGAGTGTGAATTTGTAACATCCATATTCTAACAAACCCGAACTCGTCCGATTTTGGGTCTAATGAACCCAAAAACGTTGTCGCTCAATACTAAACAACTTAAAACGATCAATTAATCGTGAATCAAAAGTTGTTCGGGTGAAATCGATCAAAAATCGGTCGCTTCGTAATGCACGCCGCGAAAAAGCCGCGATGCAAATTCTGAAACCGCGAAACGAACCGAGATCATCATGAGATCCGATTCGACGATACAAGACCAACGGAATCGACCGTTCGTCAATCGGAGGTCGTTTGATATTTTTAAATCGTAAAATTTAACCTTAAACAAAATCCGTATCCGGAAATTTCGGGTATTCAAAACCCGATCGAAAGTATGTCAACATTATACTCAACTTGATCGTCGTCTCGATACGATCAATTCAAGATATTGCGCGTCGAAATCGGAACCTCGATGTGCGCATACGGATATTTTAAACATCTCAAATAAAAAAAATATATAATAACAAAAATTTATTTTTTAGTACAGTCAGCAGAACAGACTGCTGTCTGGATTAGCCATTTGGCTTTTCTTTCTCATTCCACTTGGACCCCAAGTATTTCCACTTGGCTATACCTAAAACCTCCTCATCTTCTATATATAGACACCCAAATTAAACCCTTTGGGATGTCTCGTTCTTTTCCTCTTTGCATCTCCACCGAACCCTCATTTCCTCTTTGCAAGATTTTTGTCCAGCAAACCAAGGAGCTGCTGCTCCTTTCCATACTGCTGGAGCTTTGGAGTGGTCATTTCTTCTCTTATTGTTGAAAGCTACTGCAGGAGATGCTGCAGCCAATTTTCAGCCCTAGAAACTCTTGCTAAAGCCCCAATTCCAGTCCCTTGCTGCTGCATGTTCCTTCTCTCCCTCCAAAGTTGATCCAAGAATAGGTACAACCCCTAACCCTCATCTTTGCTGCCATGCATGTACCTTCTAAACCTCTTTGTACTACCATTCCTATATTTGTATCTAGTCCAAATCTGAGGGTTTATGTCAAAAAAAAATGTAGTATGCTTCTTCCTGATTTATTCCATCTGTAAAAATCTTAGTCTGGAGGAATAACAAACCCTTCCAGAACATGTTCACAGAATTTTCTTCATTTTACTATAGCACCCTCTTCAGATGCTTAATTAAAATCTTTAGTATCCATCCAAAGAGTGGAAAATAACCAATAGGATGCTGGAAAGGGTGGAGGAATTTACTTGAGTGAGAGGAAAATTGATGGGAGAAAGACTAATAGCAAAATTTTGAGAAAATATTGTAAGAAATATATATATGTATAAGAATGAGGATGGTAGCAGTAAACTGGACTAGTGGTTAAAAAAATGATGGAAATACTTCCACCATAACAAACTTCCAGCCCCAATCCAGTACTCAAATTCATTTATCCAGGAATCATGAATTTTATTCCTGGAACATCTGACAGAATAATCACGATTTACGGAGCAGTCTATGTGATCCTCAAAGCAACCAAACTTGTTACTAAAAAGTTGTTTGTTGAGTGTATGCATAGTGAAGATAATGAGAAGCTTTGCCAAAAAAAAAAAAAAGATAAGATAATAAAAACGCTTTGAACAGATCAAAGCTCATACTGATTGTTCCTAATGGTTGTTGCGGTGGTATAATTGGAAAGGGTGGAATCATAATTAAGTCATTTATAAATGGCAAACTGCAATAAGGTAGAAAGCCTAAGAAAAAGTTGTGTGCTTCTCTACAAAAGGTCAATGTGAAATACTCATTCAACTTCCAAATATAAAGTTCCATTGAATTAGGACTCCGACTTAAATCTCATGAAACTATTGGGATCTAATGGTGTACCAAACTATATCCACATTAAGAATTCACAATTTAGTTCAAACTAAAATTTGTGACTGCAGAGGAAACAAGAATGATGTGTTGATATATTAGGCATTCATGATTATGTTGACTACAACTTCCAAGCCATGTATGAAAGGTCTATATATATACATACAATCTCACAAAAGGATCAGATTTCAGATCCTGTAGGACTTGACAACAGTGGAGATTTCATTAGAACTTCTTATTGAAATCATTTAGCTAACACAGAACCTATTATTGTTAAATTGTTTAGTTACACAAAACTTCTTGTTGATGAAATTATTCAGATATACAGAACCTTAAATATTGAATAATTCAATTGCACTAAGACCAATAGTATTCTTTGATTGAGGAAAGAATTCATGTATTGATAGGTTCTTTGTAGCAGGGCGGAGCATGTTGTGAGTTAAAGAAAAAATTGTAATAACTTAACCACTAGCAATTAGACCAAATTGGTTAGAATTTAGTCTTTAGCCATTATAAGTTTGCCCAGCTAGAAACTGCCTTAGAATCTTGGACATTTTAAATGACTTTTACCTTCCAAATTCAGTAACTTAGTCACTTGGACCAAAGATTTGGTCAGAAGATCAATTGGTTAAGTGATCAATAAAATTTATTGAAATGTTGAGTCTTGACTTTTACCTTCCAAATTCAGTAACTTAGTCACTTGGATCAAAGATTTGGTCAGAAAATCAATTGGTAAATGATTTCCAAGTTTGTAGATTTAGAGAGCTAGATCTGTATCAAATATTAATACTCTTCTTTTATGAAGTTTGTAAATGATTTCCGAGATTGTAGATTAAGAGAGATAGATCTGTATCAAATATGAATACTCTTCTTTTATGAAGTTGGTAAATGATTTCCAAGATTGAAGATGAAGAGAGCTAGATCTGTATTACTAATCTCAAAAAGGGAATTGAGAAGGAAAGTAGACAAGCAAATGAAATTGATTGTGAGTCGGTAATGACTTATAAATTATATTGCCGGTCATGGTGGCCTTTTACACCGGACCGTGCGAGGGGGCGGTGACCCTCACCTGGGCGGAAGAAAGGAAGCCTAGTTTGGGCAGCGGCCGCCAAGTGCGCGGGTCTAGGATCCCAGTCTTTTACACGGTTTTTACGCGAGCTCGCAGTGTTTTTACGCCTCGTTGGGATCCTGACTTTAGACCATTCCGCTGACCCTCTGTTTTAGGATACCCAGGCGGGGGATCCTTGGTTTTCAGTTTTACGTACGAGCTCGGTTGCCCGTTACCGGTCGGGCTGTTTTTCTAGAGTGACTTTTCCGGGAAGTCCCTCTCACCCGTCTCAGTGGCGTAGTTGGAGAGTAGACCTATCCCTCTATTGGACCGTCCTTCCAACTAGAGGGCGAGACGGAAGAGCCATTTGCAGGCTTCTTCACCGCTTGAGTTTTCTTTCGCCAACAGGCGGCGATTCTACATCCAGATCATTCGTATCTACATCTATATCTACATCATTGAGAGTACATCTGAGAGAGTTACAGTGAAGGTTTGGAGGAAATCACAATTAAAATTTAGTTGATTAGAAGTGACTTTAATCTGGTTCAAAAACCCTATAAGTTAGTGGACGTGTTGGGAACTTAGTTAGGATGCATTACACAACACCGCATGCCTACGGAGGCCCCCCAACCCTAAGGTACTTTTAATACCTTAGAGTCATAGTGTGAGGTTTCACACGAACCAAGACCACAGACTATTCACTAACTAAAAAGGAGTAAATAGCATTAAGGATCAAATCTATCATCATTATATCAGTCCTATATCGAAAACCATGATATAATCTCAATGACACGAAATTAGCAATTTCATCATTCATGTGCCATCAAGTTCCACGACATGATCTCCAAGACCCAGAATCATGATCTTTATCTACATCATCTGGAGTTATATCTGAAACAATTGAAATTAAGAATTTGATGCCTACCTATTGAACTTGGGAATTAAGTAATCTATAAATATTTCCTATTCCATCTTTCACATCGACAAATCCACAGATTTGATATCTGGTCAATATAATAATAGAGATATATATATACATATATGCATACTCCTATAATTATCAACATTTGATTACAAAATAAATATGTTAAATATGAAAAGTGTTGGGATAAGGGGAGTTTATGAGAAATGCTTACAAGCCTAACTACCTTTTTACTTACGCAAGTAGATGTAAATAGTGCTTATTCCACCCTTCTACTTGCTCTCTTTTGCACATTAAATTACTTGTTAATTATTTAAACTACGGGTTTGTATTCACAATTGTGACTCCTTTTCTTCCTTGCACGCATGGCAGGAAAGGAGTCTGTTGTTCAGTAGCTATACAGGGTTCCAGGAGACAAGGTCTATACCAGACGGTATGTGGTTTTTGTTACAGTCTTTAGTTCAATTGATATTGTAATTGCTTCTTCTCTTCAGTCAAATTTTTGGGATGTTATATGTACTGTCAGACATTGTACATGTTGTAAAATCATATGGAAATTAATGAAAAGAATTTCTGGTGCCATTGTTCTCTATTATCTTGTGGTTGTGAATGTGAATGTCGAATGTCACTTGCAAATATATTCATTGCGAAAAATTTCCCCATAAAATTATGTTTTTAATGCGATGTCATAAATGGAATATTGCGAATTGTAGTCGTAAACGGGTACCCGGATCCTGAGGGGTTCACAGAATTTAAATACATTGTGATGATGATTGCGTACTGAAAAGAGAAGGAAAAACTAATGCAATGCAAAAAGCAAGACCTAATAACAAGCAAGTCTGGAGTATGAGCAAAAGCAAAATACAAAACCTAGATGCAATTACTCACGATGTTGACAGTCTCTGGATTATCAAAGCCCCGATTTACAACATCACGCAACTGAGGAAACTCTTCCATTGCAAATAAAATGGGAGCCGTAATAATTCCCTGCCAACAATGAAATTTTCATTAGGTTTCTTACACAGACTTCAGTATTCTAATAAAAACACATATAGAAGGTCATCTGTACAAGGGAGGATAACATTACTTCCAAACTTAAAGTAATCATTTTGAAGTGGGAATTCAGACGGACAAATACAAATGTGTCATGGACTTTACATATATTTAAATTTGGACATGAATATTTCTCCGGTGCAAAAAAAAAAACATGTTGCTGTATTCTTAAAATTAGATGAGGACAATACAATCACAAAACATTTTATTTACCACTTTAAGTGGGTTCATTGCATGGATATGCTTCCTCCAAGTAGATCTATTTGGTTTGTACGTGGCCAATAACATCCCAGGCCTAGATCCGAGTCCGTATCAAGGAAAACTAGCACCGACAACTTATTCGGTTCGGACCAAAATTTGACGTAGACAACCATGAGTACTAGATGTTGGACTATGTTTAGAGTATTACAACTTTTTTGTAATGCTCCCAACATAGTCCGATTTCTAGAAGTCACGAAGAGTGAGACTGTGTTATGAGTGGGGAATTACTACTTGATAACTTGGTCATAAGCACTTTGGGTAGTGGTCAATGGATCCGAGTGGGGCCCGAACATGACAAGTTGTCAGGACCAATTTTCCTCAATAACAACTTGATTTTAGGACCGGGATGCTATAAATGGTATCATGTTCTATCTGATAGTGGAAAGGGCTAATCGAAAGGTAAAACCACCCCTACAAAGAAATAAGAAGAAAAAGACTACCTGGAAAAAGAGGTAGAGGAGGAAAAGGCTACCCGAAATGTGCGGTCGTCATTATTACAGGAAATAAGCGGCGTACCATATTGCAACGATGACGTTGCGAGTATGAGTGGGGAGGATTGTAACACCCTAAACATAGTTTTACATCCATGATGTGAAATATTGGTAAAATTTGTCGATATTTCGATATTGTCAACTTGGCGACATCGAAAGGGGGGTTGATGCTCTTTTCCCGATGTTAGCTATATGTTGCCATTTCGGCGTTATATCACAATTTCTCTTAAATTTCAAAGAGAAACGCGATTAATTTAGAACCCAGTTCGCTCATATCTTTTGAGCTTCCTTCTCATTGAACAAATATATTAGTCATTCTATGTGTATATAGCGAGACTCGTCTAGATAGTGGGCATTCGAGGTTGCGCAATAAGTTGCTCTACAATGTGTCTGATTGAACATACATGTTACGGTTAAGGTGTCTCAAGATCTCAAAACAAGTTCATGACATGTAGTTAATATAGTAAAGCATGTGGTCATTATATATTTTTTACTGTTATTTCGAAGTGTTTGAGTATGTGATAGTGTTATCATTATTTCAACTTAGTTTTGCATTCTGGATTAGTAAACTTCTTACTACATGCCATACTGAGTACTGGATATCAACATGTGCAATGATTACGATGATACTACTACTACAAAACTTGTATTTAGATATCTATCTTATTAAATAAATGTATATTTTTATCTTAGTTATTGATCTAAACATATTTAAAACCTTAAAAAAGAAAGAAAAAATGAACATCAAAATTTACTAGATATCCGTTGAGGATACATATATAGATTGCATTTTAGACGAATATAGATGTGATAGCGGATTGGATGGAGATATGTGTAGCATTTCACATGCCCAAATAGGATCAACATGAAACCACTCCAATTGCACTCATAATTCAGTCCCCAAACTAACAGAATACATACACAAAATCCACATGTTCACCAAGTCCAATAAAGATGAATGATGATTGAAGCAATTTTTTTAAAATTCAAGGGGAAAAAAGGAAAGAATAGTATCTTAAGTATAATTTGGAATAGAATCCTTATGATCTCAGTTGTGTTATATAGCCAGTATGTTAACATGATATGGAATGGTATAGCTAGCCAACATGAAGAAACGTCCTAACTGGAAACTTACGTGGCGTATGTCAGATAAAGAACCTTTTCCAAGCGAAGCAGATGTACCAGTGAAATCGAGAACATCATCAATCAGCTGATAGGACAATCCCTGCATCCAGAGCAGCATTTGATTACTACATGATGAAAAGTAACTCAGGATCATTGACTACCGTTGAATTTACAAATCTACCAACCAGATTTTTTCCATAATCAAAAGCAATCATTGAAACTTCTGCAGTTTGCCCAGCAAGTAGAGCAATGGCTTTGCAACTATTTGAAATTAAGGAAGCTGTCTTATAGTATGTTTTCTGCAAGTAGTATTCCATGCTGTAAGAAAGATAGGAAACCATACATGTGTCAGAAACAGTCCGTGTTTCATGCATTCGTACACATACATATATTGGAAATTTAAGTACATACTGACAAAGTATTCTAACTACATTAAGTAGAGGGGGAGATAAAACCGAGGTTTTGGCATTTGCGTTCCATAGCAAGCTAGATGTAAAAGATAAGTTCATGGATACGTAGATGAGTGGAATTGGCATCCGAAATATGCATTGAATTAATGCACATGGAGGACTCTTCACAGAGAAAATATACAGGGGACACACATTCCTTGGAGCACGAGCTTACATATCATGGATGCTAAGATTTTTTTACTTTTTAAAGAACAAGAGGGGAAAACACTCAATGTTCACCTGTAAAAATATTAAAAGATCAGAAAAATTAGTCCAAACGTCCAGAATAAAAAAAATGACTTCCATGAACTCAAATGTTTTCAATATAGAGTTTTTCTTCCAAAAAAAACACCACTCCAAGCTAACCACAAAACCCTGCAAAAACGAAAGACACAAAAAGCTTTTCCTTCTCTCTAGAATGAAAAGCAAAGCCCGCAAAAGACGTCCATGTATTAAGGATTGCACTTAACGAAACGAAACAGAAATCTATATCAGAGACCAAGATATTCTCAGAGCCTGACTGGAATATCGTGACTCGTGAATCATTGAAGGCATTTGTCACTAAAACAAGACTATCCTTTTCAGTGTTTAAGTACGATGAACATCAGTTAAAAAGTAATACAGAGTGGTTGGATCTGAGATAATGCTTATTGTTAGAGTATGTAATGAGATGGTGTTGAAAAAAATAACGCGGAAGCAAAATCGAAGAACAAGTCAAGAACATAAAAATATAAAGTGGAACGCTTAGGATTTTACATGGAACGCTACTCTGTGACGAGCGGGATGAAATATAATGTAGTGGGCCCGTTAGACAAGGCCCCTTCTTTTGTTCTTCAGCGGTAGTAGAGGGCCCATTGGGCCAAAAAACATAAAAGCCACAAACTAGGCCAGTTGGGCTAAGCAGGCTCCCCCTGATTTTTTTAAATAAAGGAAAGGGTATCGACCTTAGGGTTCGGGGAACCCAAATATCGCCGCTCCTGGAAACCTTAGGTAGCGCCACTTATCGTCGAACCCAAATATCACTGCATGGAGATGGAAGATATGCAGCCATAGTGCTTGTGGTCGAAGGGGGGAGATATTCGGGGACTTGGAAAGCCTTCTCCTGTGACGAGATGCCTCGGACTAGAGAAATAGCTCGCTGGAGAGTGTTGCTTGAAGAGAGTGCCACCATCGGCCCGGAGATAGATGCTTGGAGAGCGATGGTGATGATATGGAGCAGTGCAGGTGTGCTCCAATGGGGTTGGTCTCCTACGCGATGGAGGATCTCGCCAATGGGGGGGGGGGGTCGGGGGGTCTCCTGCATGATGGAATTGCACCTTAGTATGCGCGAGTGTAGGGCCACCGCATATAAGGGGCATGCCTACAGAGTTGGACCTCTGGGGTTTCAAGCATGCGCTTGATCATAGTAGGCATGATCATGCGTAAAGATCGCTTGTGGTTGCTTCTTCAATGTATGTCGGCAGATTATATGCATGGAGATTTATGGTTCAAGTAAGGAAACCCTTGTCGTTGCATGCCAGGAAATGCACACGTTGGAGAAGAGGCCACTGGATCTGGAGCCGTCGTGAATTACGGTTTCAAAAACCCTAGTTATGTTTGAACTTGGCAATGACATGATCTTCAGAACTTGAACGGGGACATAAACTGTCTTCCATAACTCATATATTTAAGCGAAATGTATATTTTTATATATTTTATGCATTAATAATTATGATATCTTAGGTATAATATTAATGATTAACAGTTTAATTTGTTATATACTCACCATATAAAAAAATCGTTTCAAATGGGTTATGGTGTGTCAGGGAGATGCATACAACGATTCTTCTACCGGGTTTAACTAATCGGATGGTTAGGATTCAAAGCACATCAATATATATATATATGTTAGTCCCCATGCGATGGAGGTCATAATATACTTTGCATTGTATATGAATGGCAATACGAGTTAGGATTCAAAGCAAACCATGCAAAGAAAATTATATGTTCTCATGTTTATAACATATATGGTGAATATGTTAGGGAATATCTAAATTTATGATTTTATAAATATATATAAGTATGTTTACTTATATTTTATGCATATTTTCCTATATAAATCGAGGCTTGTGCCTCAACCGACGCGGTTGTCGACATTGTCTCATTAATCATTATCCACATTTTCCTATTATATATAGGTATGTTTATAACATATACGTCGATCAATCATTATATACATTTTTGAATTAAATGTCTCATTTATTTTATTAACAAAGATGTGTTCTAAGTGTGGTTAACTTAGTTATTTTGTTTCCATTTCCAAAATCTATCAGTCATCAATCAACATTAATAACGATATCTTCGATATGACCGATATATGCGATATAAGAATCACAGATGATCGGTATGTGTGCTATAAATGTATATTTATAAGTTATTTATTGTTTTAAGAACTTGGATGAACTCCATTTCTAATATATATATCAGTCAACAATCAATTTAGCATCGATATGACTGATGTGTTCAATATAAGGGGTATATATGAGCAATATGTGTGATATAAATGTGTATTTATAAGTTATTTGTTGTTCTAATAACTTCGATAATCTTAATTAGCGAAAAACGATAAAAAATGAATTTTTGAGCCATTTCCGAGGGAGCCTAAACGAAATCGAGATTTCGAACCTTGCATGGACCTGAGCATGAAGTTGTGTGATGATGATACGGATGAGCATCGATCCCGCTCTGACACTATATTATAAATATGAAATGCGGAAGCATAATCAGAGAAAAAAATAAGAACACGAAGAACACTAAGATTTTACGTGGAACCCTACTCCCTAAGGAGCGGGATGAAAGCATGAGAGAATGCCTCACATGACTGTTGTTGCATTCAACTTTCTCTCATCTGATACAGGAGGTGTGGAGCTTCTTATATAGCTCACACCGAGTTTCCATGTCCCACCACTGGTAGATGTGGGACTAAATCACTGGATGTGGTAATTGGACACTGGAGGGATCCAATTACCCATCTATACATGAGTGAATCATATACACAAACAATATTATATGTCTGTTAGATTAAATTATTTCATCAATAAATATATTTATTATACTTTTTGTAATTATTTTCCTATACAAACTGAGGCTTACACCTCAACTGCATCGAGGCTACGCCTCGTCTCTAGAGAAAATGCCTCATTTCGCCTTTCGTTTTTAAAAACCTTGGGTGCCTCTTCCCATGCATCTCCAATACAACAACTAGGATGCTCTTTTCATTGTCAACAACCCAGCCTCCCATGAGAGGATCAAGCATATCGAGGTGGATTGTCACTACACTCGTTACATGGTTCGGAGGTGGTTTCATCTCCACCTCTCATGTCAACTTAGGAGAACAGACAACAGACATGTTCACCAATGCCCTAGCTAGAGGGTCATTCCAGAGATGGTCTTCCAAGCTGAGCATGATGGATATCTACACACTAGCTTGAGGGGGGTGTTGAGATATTAGTTATCTTTTCTTTATTCTGTGTATTTAGTTTTCCAATTTATATTATGTAATTCCACCTCATTATTTTCTCTCCACGGAATTCAAACAGCAGCAGCCACAGCAAGTGTTTCCATCACGCAGCAGCTATCGGATCCACAACCACCTATGCGACAACAACATCAGATTCTACATGTGGATTCACAAGCTAAAATGATCAGGAATAGAGTTTTGCTGATATTAGATGGACAGGATGTGTCCAAGTCAATTGATCAGACTGTCGAGAGTGATGATCTAAGATATGCTCTTAAAGATTATGAATCTTTTCAGAGATACATTTACATGAATGAAAATGTTGTTGCACCTCTCCGCAATCCAACAATTCAACGTCTTCCCAAGAATGAAGAGAACACTCTTTTAAAACAAACCAAAATGAGCACATTGTCAGTGCCAACAAATAGCACATAGAGGAGAAGTAACATGTCAGAGCTCCATATATATCCCAGAAAAAGCTAGAAGGATGCAACATCAATGGCAGCTTGTTTGGAAGAAGAAAGAGAGTAAAACCCTTGAACGAGAGATAATTTGCTTATTGTTGACGCATATGTTGACGCATATAGAGTACCTCTTCGTTATTTTATTTTATGTTTCAGTTGTCTTCTTTATGTAATTTACCCATAGGCTACTCTCCAATATAAGAGAGCCTAGGGCTTATGGAATAAAGTAAGTCATTCATTTTTCCCAACATGGTATCAGAGCGACGGTCCTAGACCGGAGTTCTCGAAACCCTAACCCACCCCACCTGCCGGCCTCTCTCTCTTCTCTCTCTCTACTCGGCGCCGCCCACCCCCGATTTACTGCGTAGGTCGTCTTCTCCAATCGCGGCGGTGCTACAGCCCTAGCGCATCGCCAAACCTGCGCGTCTTAGCGACGGTGCTCCAGCCCTGCGCGCCTTCGCCCTAGCGGCGGTGCTTCACGCGCGAGACCTGCGCGTAGCGCATCGCCTGCTCTCGCGCGTAGGTCTGCTAGCCAGTTCTGCGCATAGCGCATCGCGTGCGCATGCCCACGCGTGCGCCTCTTCGCGCCCAAGCTTGAAGGTCTGATCGTGCACACACGCGCGCCCCTGCGCAACTTCTCCCTGCAGTACTTGCGTGCGTGCCCCAGTTGCACACGCACGTAGCGTGATCTTGCCTGCGCTAACTGTGCGCCACTGCGCGCGAACATCTGTGCGCCCCTGCGCGTAACTGTGCGCCCTTGCGCGTGAACATCTGTGCGCCAGCCCACTGTTTGCGTGCGTCTTTGTGATTGTTTGCGCGTGTAAAGACCGTAGCGCGCATATTCATGGGGATAGTTGCTTGACGTCTACACATGCAACTAATCCCGTCTATGTCATTGTAGACGAAGATCATCTTCTGTCAATCGCTCCAGTCTTCCATCTCCAGTATGTCAGAAAGCAAGGCTGATATCCCATCTATTGGTGCATTTCGTGGTCCAGTGCCCATTGTCAAGATGGATGGTACTAACTATGAACTGTGGGCAATGCAGTTCATGAGTATGATGAAGTCTACAGGTAAGAAGCACATTCTTACCGAACCTGAGCCTGCAGAGAAGACTGGAGTCCATGCCTCATGGGAGGCCGATGATGCATACGTCAAGGTCTGGCTATCTGGTACATTGGCTATTGAAATTGCCAATGACATTCTACATCAACCCACAGCCAAAGATATGTGGGATATCCTGGCGGCAACATATTCTCAGGCGAAGAACGAAACAAAGTTTCTGCAACTTCAACATGATATATTCACAATAAAGCAGAATGGCCGTCCTTTACATTCTCTCTACACATCACTGAGAGGGATGTTCGAGAAGCTCTATAGCTTCATGCCTCTTACCGCCACGCCAGAACAGCAGAAGACATACAGGAATGCGACGATGGTGGGTGTGTTTCTCGCTGCACTTGATCTAGAGTATGAGGCAGCAAGGTCTCAGATTTTGGCAGACTCGAAATTCCTCCCATGGAGGAAGCCTTTCATAGATTGAGTAGGATCACAGTTCCTTCAGCAGCTGCGAGTCAGAATTCCTCAGCCATGGCGGCAAACAGAGGCCGTGGATTTCATCACCAGGGCCGTAGACGTGGACCTCGGGGAAGGGGTGGCCGCACTAGGCCAACATGCACATATTGTCACCGAGTCGGACACAATGAAGACACATGCTATTCGAAGCACGGATTCCCTGCATCTGCACGAGCTGCTGAGCAGATAGAGCCCCCATCTGCTGCTACCTTGGATCAACGATTTGATGATCTAGTTGCCCGTCTCAGGGGCATCATCCCACCATCTGGTCCAGCACCGACTACAGAGAGTCATACTGATGCTGCTGCTTCTGCCTCTGCATCTACTAGTACTTCAGGTAGTATACTTGCACTCCATAGTAGTAGATCTGATACACTGCCATGGATCATGGACTCGGGCGCTACACATCATCTATGTGGCGACCAGAGTCTACTTACAGGATACACTCAGATCCCTCCAGGACGGACAGTAGTGATTGCCAATGGCACACATTCCCCCATCACTGGTCAGGGGGAGATTAGACTAACATCTTCTATGCAGCTCAAGAATGTGCTACATGCACCTGATTTTTCTATGAATCTGTTGTCAATTAGTCAGATTACGAAGGATCTCCATTGTCGAGCTATTTTTGATCCATCTTCTTTGATTTTTCAGGACATCCGTACGGGCAACGTGATTGGTCGTGGCTATGAGCAAGGAGGCCTTTACCGTCTGAATCAGACCCCATTTGCCGGAACCACATCCTCTCCTGCTGGACAAGTATCTCCTCTCCTATGGCATCTGCGTTTTGGTCATTTACCGCTTCAGAAGTTGCGTCGAGTTCTACCCTATGGTCTCTCTCACACACCTATCCAGTGTGAGGCATGTCAGTTGGGAAAGCATCACAGGTCGTCCTTTCCCAGTCGTCCAGGTCGGAGTAGTAACTCCAAGTTTGAGTTGTTTCATATCGATGTCTGGGGTCCGAGTCGTGTTCCCGATCATCAGGGACACAGGTTTTATATTGTATTTGTGGATGATTTCTCGAGAGTGTCATGGGTGTTTCTGATGAAAAATAAATCTGAAGCAGGAAATATTATTATCCATTTTCTTAATGAAATTCAAAATGTTTTCTCCACATCTGTCAAACTTGTGAGAAGTGATAATGCTTTAGAGTTGTGCACCAACATTCTGGCCAATTACTACTCCTCAAAAGGGATTATTCACCAAACATCTTGTGCTCATACATCTCAACAGAATGGGATTGCTGAAAGAAAACATCGTCGCCTTCTTGATGTCACAAGATCACTTCTTATACAGAGTCATGTTCCCTACTCCTACTGGGATGATGCAGTTCTTACTGCATGTTACCTAATCAACCGTATGCCTTCGTCTGTCTTGAATGAACAGATTCCTTTTTCACTCATTTATCCTGACAAGGATTTGTTCACTCTTACTCCTCGTGTGTTTGGGTCAGTCGCATTCGTCCATCAGTTGTCGCCTGGTACTGACAAGCTCTCTCCTAGGGCTGTCAAGTGTGTCTTCGTTGGGTACTCTAGAACTCAAAAGGGGTACAAGTGTTTTGATCCAGTGCGTCGGCGGTATATGATCAGTGCAGATGTTACATTTTTTGAATCTGTTATGTATTTTTCAGCATCAGGAGACAAGCAGCTACCACCTATACCTCCTGATGCCATATTCATGACACCACCACCTCAGATACCGCCACCACCACCGCCACAACCACCACCACCGCCACCGCCACCGCTAGTCTCACCACTACCATTCCATTACACCCGCAGGCCTCCTCCAGCTCATGGTCCTGCCCGTCAACTAGCTCGCCTATGGTATGTAATGAAAATATTAATGTTGATGGATCTGACGAAATTTCTCAGCAGGATGTATTGCAGGAGCATGATGAGAATACAGATGATTTGGATGTTCCAATTGCTCTACGGAAGCCGAAGAGAAGCTGTGCCAAATATCCATTATCAGCAGCCGTGTCTTTTGAGAGGCTATCTGGAGACTTCAGGACATTTGCGTTGGCACTTTCAGCCACAGACATTCCACGGAATCATCATGATGCTTTGCAGGATGCTAGATGGCGGCTAGCAATGGAAGAAGAAATGGCGGCACTTCGGTCCAGAGGCACTTGGAGCTTGGTTCCTATACCTCCTGATGTCAGCCCGGTGAGCTGCAAGTGGGTGTTTACAGTGAAGCACAATGCAGATGGCTCTATTGACAGGTACAAGGCACGCCTTGTTGCACGTGGCTTCACACAGACATACGGGGTGGATTACCTTGACACATTCTCGCCTGTGGCGCGTCATTCCACTCTGAGGATCCTGTTATCAGTTGCAGTTGCTAGAGATTGGTCGCTTTATCAGCTGGACGTGAAGAATGCATTCCTATATGGCGAACTGCAAGAGGAAGTCTATATGCAACAGCCACCTGGGTTTGCTGTTGAGGGGGAGTGTTCCAAGGTATGCAGGTTACATAAGGCCATCTATGGCCTTAAGCAGAGCCCCAGAGCGTGGTTTCAGAAGCTTTCAGATCTTTTTGAGAAACAAGGATATAAACGTTCCAATGCTGATCATTCCTTGTTTGTGCAGAAGACGGCTAGAGGTATCATTGTAATCATGGTTTATGTTGATGATATCTTGATTACAGGAGATGATGAGCAGGGCATTAAGCAGGCAAAAGAAAGGCTGGGAACCGAGTTTGTCACCAAGGACTTGGGAGTTCTTAGATATTTTCTGGGGCTGGAGTTTGCTAGAAATCCATATGGATTAGTAATGTCGCAGAGAAAATATGTTACAGATCTATTAAGTGAGACAGGTATGCTAGGGTGTCGACCTGCTACGACACCAATGGATCCCAACATGAAGCTCTATGATGATGACACAGAAGAGGTGGACAAGAGAAGGTACAGAGAACTGGTAGGCAAGCTACTGTATGCCACGATCACTAGACCTGATATATCATTTGCAGTGAGTCGTGTGAGCCAGTTCATGGAGCAACCACGTCAGGTCCATATGGATGCAATACACATGATTCTGAGATATCTAAAATCATCTCCAGGTGCAGGCCTGCTATTTAAGAAGGGAAAGGAGATCTCTATCACAGCATGCGCTGATGCAGACTATGCAGGATGCCCCAAGGACAGGAAGTCCACCTCAGGATTTGCAGTCTATGTTGGAGATGCCCTAGTCTCGTGGAGGAGCAAGAAACAGACAGTGGTAGCTAGATCCAGTGCTGAATCCGAATACAGGGCTATGGCCCAGGCTAGCACAGAAATGATGTGGGTGAAATCTTTACTTACAGATCTATGTCTTGATATACCGCTTCCTATGATGTTGGAATGTGACAATCAAGCCGCCTTGTTCATTGCAAACAACCCAGCCTTTCATGAGAGGACCAAGCATATTGAAGTTGACTGTCACTACATACGTGACATGATTCAGAAGGGGTTCATTGCTACATCTCACGTCACATCAGAGAATCAGACTGCTGATATTTTCACCAAGGCATTACTTCGAGGCCCATTCCAGAAGTGTGCGTCCAAGCTGAGCATGATTGATATCTATGCTCCACCTTGAGGGGGAGTGTTGACGCATATGTTGACGCATATAGAGTACCTCTTCGTTATTTTATTTTATGTTTCAGTTGTCTTCTTTATGTAATTTACCCATAGGCTACTCTCCTATATAAGAGAGCCTAGGGCTTATGGAATAAAGTAAGTCATTCATTTTTCCCAACACTTATTGATAAGGTACTTTTGCCAGATGAATGGTCCACAAATGGTAAGGAATGGGAAGCGGGGATGAAGAGACTGGAGGGAAAAAGGGAGCCCATATGGGGGAACACCAATCAAAGTGGGTTGATCTCACTTTGTAGCTCACTAGATCAACTTTTTGCAAACTGTCAGAAAAGTTTGAATTTCTGTGAACTCCAAAATGAACTTCAAGATATGAATGAGAAGAACCAATATAAGACTCAAGAATGGAGGGAAGGCTCTTAAAAAGAATGAGGAAGATAAAAAGGAGTTTGATGTGAAGGACAACACTTCCTTCTCCAATGTTGAGGGGGAAGGCTCTTAAAAAGAATGAGGAAAATAAAAAGGAGTTTGATGTTTAGGACAATACTTCCTTCCCCAATGTTGAGGTGGTGAAGATTCGCAATAGGCACATTAATCATTTAATGATTAAGGTCATTAAGATAAAAAAAGTTTTGATTTTCGGATTGGAGAAGACTTTGTTGTTGTTGTTTTGGGTTGGAGATGATTGGCTGGTAAAAGGAATGAAGTTCATTCAATAGTTGATGCAGAGGTGAAGAATGAACCCAAAGTTGCATTTGGACGGAAGAAGAAATGATGGATTTCAAGAGAAGGCTAGCAAGAAGGGATCCAAAGCAAACTATTATTATATGTAAAGAGTTAAGGAATCCTATGAGACAAAGAAAAGGAGAGGTGGTGTGAAGACACGAGCGGCATCTCAATATAGAACTACTTCACATTCATGGGTTAAAGTTTTTTCTTGATTTGAAGGCTTGGAGTTACTTGAAGATTTATTAGCCTTTACTTGCTCTTAGCTAATACTTCCATTTTTCAAGACCCAAGGGCCATAGCACGCACATAGTTTGCCTTCTTCAAGGCCATGTTGGCTATATGCGTTGTTTACCTTTGTTGGTTCAAGGCCATGCCGACCACTTTGAAGTTGTAAATGCTATAGTGCCTCCACTTAGATCTTCATGTACAATTTTTTCTCAGTTTAGAAAAAGGTGTTACCCATGACGCATGAAATCAGGCTTATTAGAACCCACACGTCCCCTTGATGCTACATCAACTTCCATTATAGTAGACCACAGTAAAAATTAGTCTTTGGTAATCCAATCGTGGTACCTTGGGTCGGTACGTTATCCATCTTGACAATTGTGGACTCCATAGTTTATTCAAAATGCATAAGAAAATAAAAAACTCACAAGGATAAAGTAATAAAGCCCTCGGAGAAAAAAAACCATTCACACCAGAGAGATCAACACATCTTTCCAACTCTTTCATGCACGGAGAAGGTGCTTGAGCAACAAAAGCCTTAAGCATGAAGAACACACAACGCACGCCTGGAGAGATCGTGTGTGAAGATCTTTTGCCTCGAGATCGCCCGTGGGGATCGCGCATGGGATTGCATGGAGTCACATGCTTGGAGAAGAGTCACGTGCTTGGAATAGTGTGCCTGAAGAGTACTATATTAATGGTGTATTTGTAGTACGACACTTAATTTTTTTATGTGCAAGCCTAATAAGACATCTACGTAATCCAACTGGGCGACCTCTTTTGACCTCCATAGCTTCCTCTCTATGATGAGCCTAGTTTTACGAGAGAATGGATCCCCGAGCTCTTGTGCGAGCTTCTCGAGTCGATTCATCCCGTGTTACAAGGATCAGACCAGAGTCGACCAGAGTCTGATCAGTCTACCACTCCAGGACTTTGCTTCAGACTCGTGGATGAAGTATAATGTGGTTCCCATCACTCAGCACTTTCGTAGCATAGGACTCTCATCTCAGATACCCCAATCTGAGGACCCTGTGTTGGGAGAGCTAGCTCAGCCCATCCAGGATCATTTGGAGACTTTTCAGACATAGATAAGTGAGCCACACTGCCGGATTGACTTAGCTGCAGCAACAAAAGAGATCGTGCCCATGTACAGTGATGAAGATCATGAAGAGATGCAGGCAACACAACCCGCGAGTTATAAACCCCCTTACTTAGCATAGATACATTTCGTGGCTCCCACTCCTCTGTTCTGAGGCTTGCCGACTCTATATAACTTTACTACCCACCAGGTTTAGAGCTACCGTGTTGTTTTACATGCTAATGATCAATCACATAATTTTCTGCCACTTATTGCCTCTTTTCCAGGCCAAAATTCAACAGTGCCAATTCATCAAACATCCTCCGATCTCCTTCATCCTTGAAATCTGTCCCAAACCATCCCATCGTAGCCTATTGTCAGTTGCTCAATTCATGTGATATAAACCTCTTCGAACCAATTTTCTAGCTTCTCTTCAGCCATACTATAACTCTGCTACCCACTGGGGATCCAAGCTACCATGGTGTACACAGACCAATGAATAGTCACAAGGCATCATTTATTGCCTCTTCCCAAAGCCAAAACTCACCCGTAAATGGTCCCCAGGTCCCCTACAAACAAGTCGGAAAGTTGAGATCACATATCGATTCAATGGACAACCTCTGCTCTCATTTGTCCATGTTTTTATGTCCCTGCATATCTGCTGTAGCATGCGTCACCTGCTCGAGCTGCGCGCTACAAGCCTATGTTCTAGCTAACTCCCCTGTCTACTAGCTAAACATGGTTACTTAATTTCAACAGCTGGAAAAGTGGTGTTCCATGTCAAATCCTCAAGCTTCGAGACCCATGTCCAACCCCATTGGCAAAACTACAAACTTTTTGCAGCTTCCCATGGATCGCCTACTTAAGGGCATTGAACATCTAAGCCCTGGTGACAAGGTCCTCCACTCGGATGATTAAATCATCACTTTTATTTGACTAAATTCATATTCACTTCCATCATCCCGTGCAATCATTTTAATGTGTACGAAGTTCTTTTCAATTTTCCTGCAAAACTGAACAGTCAGCCAACAAAATCAAATGGGGATGAAATTGTTGGTGCATACCAACTTGAACGTCACTCCCTAAGTCTGCCTTGGAGATTAAGGGTAAATAATGAAGAAGGTGAATAAATTGTTGTACAACATCACTCTCATCAAAGCACCAAAAGAATGGAACACTTTAATTTTACGTGGAACTTTACTCCCTAAGGAACGTGATGAAATCACGGACAACGCCACCAAGGGCTGATTCTTTTATTCACTTTCTCAATGGATACAGGGGGTATAGGGCTCCTTATATAGCTATGTAGATAGACCGAAATCCCACTTATAGATGATATAGGACTAAAACATGAGAATGGGTAATTGGACCTTGGAGAGATCCAATGCCCATCTATTACATACTCCAACACTCCCCCTTAAGCTGGAACTGTGGAAGTTGCAGCTTGCAACAAAATAATCATACATCTTCAATCGATACATCTGAGAGATTGAGAGGAGGCCCACTTGGAGTAGTCGCTCCTCATAGAAGACCTCGCATGAGGACAATTCTACGATGATCAGTTTGTGCCAGTAGTAGAGTCGATGCAACTACAATGGCATGCATGGTGTAGGTCGTTAGAAGAAGTCCAGCGTGGAGAGTAGCTGATGCTCGGGAAGATGGCTGGTACGTAGTAGTAGTCTGGAGTGTCGACCTGTCTTGCAGTAGATGGGTAGTAGAAGTTCGAGACAATTCCAGGTAGAGAAGTCAATGTTGATGTCAGGGATAGACCCCCAACGATCAGGGATAGGCACCCGATACAATGGCCATCCTTTAGATGTCGAGGATAGACACTTGACGATCAAGGATAGGAACTCGATGCAGAGTGATCAGGGATAGGCACCCAATCACTTCTGTTGAGGACCTACAAGTATATGATGGACTTGATCAAGGTTCGGAAATGTGGTCTATGCGGCTGCATATGCAGCCGCATATGCGTATGCGGTCACCCCTCTGAACCGCTTATGAGATATGTGGTCATATGCAGCCTAAACGCATATGCGGGCCACATAAACCGCATATATTGCCGCATATTAGGTCCATATGTGGTTTGGCCGATTACGAGATTCGGAAAAGAATCCAATTATCCAATCGAACCCCACTCCAAGCGAAAAACCTTTCGAGCCTTGCCATTTCCCTGATTTCGAAACCCTTAGAGCTTCAAAAGCCTTATTCCCCGACTCCTAGCCATCTCTTCATCGCTTCTTCATTGCCTTCATACTACACCACCTTCGTAGTAACTTTGCATCCGTTGTGATTCCTCTGTTGCAACGCCTTTAATTTCGTAGTGCCTTCGTCTATGTCGCAAGTCCTCAGTCGCGGTGACTCCTCTTCCGTAACACCTCCTCCTATGTGACTCCTCCTCCTCTTGGCCCATCCTTTGCAGTGATTCCTCCTCACAGCTTGCTAGGTGCTTCCTCCGCTCGGATCATCTTGCCATTATCAATTGTAAGCATTCCAGGTATCATTCTGATTTCATGTTTTTTTTGATAAAAATAGTTTGGAATATGTTTCGATATATATAGTACATATAAAATGAATTGGATTTGTTTCGTTAAATTGAATTCAACTAAATTAATTTGGATTTTTAAAATTAATTTCATTAATTTCTGAAAAAGTCGGTTAAATTGAATTCATTAATTTCTGTTCTCTTAGAAAAAATTAAAATTACTATGCAATTATAATTACCATGATGCAGTACATTTGATGTTACTTTAATTTGTCATATATCACTTTGAAATGAGCTTGATAATGAGCTCTCTTTTTGTTGATTTTTATTTATATTAGTTTTTGTATGTCCCATTTCATTTCATGAACTGATGTCTCTAATTTGATATCCTATTTTGTAGCTCATACTAGTAGGCTTCTTTATATGATTGAATGTTTTTATCTTTGCTTACCATTATTCCATCAAGAATTATGATTATCTAATGGGGGCTATTAACTACCATGTTATTTCCATATTATGTTGATAATACAAGTTATGTTGATAACAACCATAGTATGCTTCTATATTTTGTGGTCCCTTTTTTATTATTAAAAGTATGTGTAGAAAATCTAAAGGAAACATGTAGTTTTTTTGTAATGCGAAATTATAATTAAATATATTTTATTAATATTTTTAATTAAAACAATGCAAACCACATAATCTGCATATACTTCTGCATATACTTCTGCATATCTATTTACTCACCCCGGACCGGCTGACCGAACGAATACCGAATACCAACTTTCTAAACCTTGGACTTGGTAGAAATCATGTAGAGACATCTCAAGTAGAAGAAAGTGTCCTCTCTCACTCCCTCTTTCTCCCATACTTGCCAGAATAAAGAACGTAGATTTCAAGTTGGGAGATACAAAATGGACCATACATTTTTTGCAGCTTTTCTCCTCTTCTTTTTTAAGCCATTTGTTTTTTCATAAGCCAAACCTCTTTTTTTGACTTCTTTTTCTCTCTCCTTTTTTATCGCAATCAGTTCCTTTTTTATCAACCATTTCTTCTTATTTTTTCTAATCAAAGCCCTCTTTTTTGCATGCTAAATTCAGCCCAATTGGGCCCAAAAGCCACCCCTTTCCCTCTTTCTTTCTCCCACACACTCTCTCTCTCTCTTAAGCAGACGTGACCGACTTGGACCCAAAAATATCTTCTTCCCATTTGTTTTTTCTTGAACTGGGCCACCAACCTGAATAGCATATTGCTCCCTCTATTTTTATTATAAAAGAACAATCATCCCTCCCTAATTTTCCCATCCTTCGCGTTGCATAGGGTTCATGTATCCATAGGAACCTAATCACGGAAACTATCGTCGCCGCCTCCTGGAGTTGGAAATAGGGATGGGGAGGTGCCACCTGGAGCTGGATATAGGGGTGAGGCGATGTTGAAGGTAGAGAGCATCGTCAAAAAAAGAGGGCCATCCATGTGGAAGCTTCACAAGAACCCATCGTGCGAAGAGGGCTCGTTGGAGGCTGGAGAGCATCATCCTTTGAGATCGCAGGAAGAGGAGTCGATGCTTGCAGGAAGAGGAGTTGGGGTTCGCTTGGAGATTTTTGCGGACCTTATTCAACGATTCTGGAGATTGGGTCGCAAGGACTTGTGTGCTGACATCGGCCTTCGGTTCGAAATCAGTGATGGAACCGTGTGATGTGTTCTTGAGTTGCAGTTTCAAGAAGAGGTGCGTGCAATCGTGACGATCAACGGTTGCACATGAGGAGATGCATGGTGGAGATGCTTCAGATCTGAGGCTTAAAGATGCACGTTGCCTCTTAAGAATTCAGGGAGGTAGATTTGTGCTTGAGGATGCCTTGGATTATGGTTCCAAGGACTCTAAGTTTTCCTTGAACTTCACGATTTTGGAATAATTTTGCAGTACCTTCTTTGAGAATAAATTTTGAAATATTGCAACTTAATCTTCATAATTGTTAGTGAAGATAGAACCACGTCGTGGGAATCGCAATAGCAAGAACTTGAAGAAATCGAGAACCACATCGTGGGAATCGCAACATCCAGAACTCGAAGGCTGATTGGTGTCCTGAGTAGGCTTGGATAGGTTTTTGGAGGGGGGTGTTTGAATCGGGTACCCCTTCGGGTCTTCTTTTTTGTTTGACCTTTTTAACTCTTTTGTAAAATCTCTTTACGTTTTGTTTTTTAATATATTGGGGTGAACACCGTTGAGTGTATCCCCCTTTTTTTGAGCGTCAAAAAAAACATCCAGAACTCGAAGAAACCGTAAATAAACTTAATGAACAAACCCTAAAATCGACTGCTCCTATACCATGGTGAAGCATTATCCAGATTTAAGTAAGGTTAGCTACATGGATTCTTATTCAAATTCATGTTGAAAGATGCTGCAATTTACAATGTTGGCTATCACCTACCTAATGCAACCCCCACAAGGAGGGATTTGAACCCCGATCTTTTAGGTGATAGGCACAATGCAATACAACCAGACCATTGAAGTGGATACTTCTCTGATACTATGTAAAAAAAAGAATGTGGTAGCTAAAAGATAATCAAAGCAACAAAAGAATGGAACACTTTGATTTTATGTGGAACCCTATACCCTAAAGAGCGGGATGAACCACGGGAGAACGCATCTAAGGGTTGATTCTTCTATTCACTTTCTCAGTGGATACAGGGGAGTAGGGTTCCTTATATAGCTCCACAGACAGACCAGAGTCACAATTATAGGTGGTGTGGGACTAAAACATGAGTAATTGGATCTTGGAGAGATCCAATTACCCATCTATTACATACTCCAAAAATCACCACAATAAATTAAAGAGTTTCCTCTAAATCACCATACATGTCATCTATTAAAGATAAGAAATACTCATAACTACTTGTCAATGCAACTTATCTCTCTCTTGTCAATACATGAGACAAGGGAGGGGGTTGCTAGGGCACACAAGAGATATTAAAATATCCACTTCTCTCCCTTTTTTTGTTCCTTTTGTTCCTCAATTACTTCTCCAACAACAACAAAGTCTTTTCCCACAATTAAGTATGGTTGGCTACATGGATTTTCTACTTCCATTCAGATCTATTTTGGGTCATTCTCGAGCTTAAATCTAAAAAAGTAAGATTCCTTCGGATAGTCTCATTCCAACACTTCTTGGACCTTCCTCACCCTCTCTTCACAGACTCAACATCCTAAATCTCGCATCTTCTAGTGGATGTATCAATTGACCTCCTTTGCAAATAGGCAAACCATCTTAAGTGGTTTTCTCTCATCTTATCATCTATGAGTAAGATCTCACCATCCAGTTGCAAAATAAATCCATGTATCTAAAGAATCTTTCTTCTGAATGTTATCGTCTCCAATATTCGCCTCGAGTCCTTCATCGTTGTTTCCATCAAATGTGCACTCCATATATTCGGTCTTAACCATACTTATATGAAATTCTTTAGTCTCTAAGGCATGTCTTCAAAAATCCAGCTTCTCATTTACTCCATCTCTTGTCTCAACAATCAACACAATATCATCGATGAAAAACATACACCAAGGTGTATCATCCTGAATGGGACTAGTCAACTCGTCCATGATCAAAGCAAAAAGGAATGGACCCAAAGTTGAATCTTGATGCAAACCGGTGTTGTTGTTGAAATAGTCAGTCTTCCCAAACTGGATCCTTACACAACCCATCATACATATTCTTTATAAGGTTAATGTATAGGATGTGTGACATCGAATAACCTAAACCCGACCCGATTAAGGGTCTGAATGATCAATTTATTCAAACACTGTTGAATAAACCCAGATCGAATTTTGTTAGGACGCAACCGACCAAATGTTGATCGCATCGTAATGCGTGCCATCGAAAAAGCTGCGACGCAAAACCTAAACTGCAAAACAAACCGAGACCATCAGAAAATTCGTTTCGACGAAATATGACAAACGAAATTGACCGTTCGCCGATCGGAGGTTGTTTGGTAATTTAAAATCGTAAAATTTGATCAAAAATCAAGATCGTATTTCGTCAATTTCTGTATCCATTTTGGATAGAAAAGTATGAAATTTATATCGTTTGATCATCATGAATAGGTGGTCAAGATATTGTGCACCTGAATCCGAGACTCGTGGTGCGAATGCGGACGACTTTGATATTTCAAATAAAAGAGAGAAAATGGTTTTTTAAAAAGAAAAATTATTTTTGTTGAACAGTATAACATTCAGCAGCCACTGGGTTGCCCTTTCCCTTGCCACTTGGGTGCCCTTTCTCTTCCACTTGTTAAACAATTGAGGCCCTCTTCCCTTTATTTATGTCAACACAAAAGCCCTATTCATTCTACTCATTCCCCTCCCAAGTTTCCAATTTTTATCTCCAATGAAGGAACCCTCCATCCTCCCTGTTCTGTTGCAGGCCTTCATCCTGTTGGAGCTGCTCCAAGCAGGCCTAACTACTGCTACAGAAGCTGTCCAAGAGCTGTGCTGCAGCTCTTCCATCGTGCAGCAACTGTAGATGCAGCTTCTATCATGAGTCGCTGCTGTTGATCCATCCAGCAGCTGTAAGCTGCTTCTATCCAGTAGCTTTAGAAGTTGCCGCTTCAAATCAAAGGAGCTGGAGTCACCAGCCCTCTTTGCTGCTCTTGGATATAACTGTGACTACAACAGCAGCTCTGCTGCAAACCTTGGAGCTGTTGTTGTTGCTCCTATTGGAGTCACTGCTGCTGCTTCCAGCAGCTGGAAGATCCAATTGGAGCTGCTGTTTTGGGAGCTCTTGCATGCAATTTGATCCTCCCATCGTAGAGGATCCAAAGGTACAATCACCCCTCTCCTTGTTGTCATCCATGTTCTCCCACAATTTTTAAATCTTTTATATAGCCATCAATTCTATGCCTTTAAAATGAAATATTAAGGGTGAATGCATGCATATTAAATCCAATTTCAGTCCATGGTTATACTTGGATTGTTATTTACTTTACATATTTTGATGTCAATGTTGGGGAGAACTGTTTTGCTAAAGATCTATATTGGCACAATGGCAGCACGTTCTTCACTAGTAGATGACATCTAGCAATAATAATATAAGACTCTCCATGAATCTGATAGATGTGAGAAAATTATGGATTTTTGAAAATTTCTAAGAAAGAACTATATATTAGCAAGGTCCTTATAACCTACAACAGTGCTTGAACAAACTTTGGGATCCATGTTAATATCTTTGTGCACATATCTTGTGTATCCTTTGAGTATCTTTAAGTATATTTGTGCACAACCTCGAAAGCAAGGTTCGAAATCTCGATTTCGATTTCGTTTCGGTCATCTCCAATACCGAAATTTCGCCGATATTTCGGGAAATTTCGACGATTTCGGTGGAAATTTCGGAAATGGCTCAAAAAGTCAATTTTCGAACATTTTTTTGCAAGTTAAGATCTTTCAAGTTATTTACAACAATAAATAACTCACAAATACACAGTTCCATCATACATATTGCTCATATATGCCCCTTATGTCGCACATATCGGTCATATCGGTCATATCGATCATTTCGTTGTTAAGGCTGATTATTGATGGATACATATTGGAAATGGATATCATTAAATCCAAGTTCTTAAAATAACAATAGCTAACAAATGCGTACTTATATCACAAATATCTCTCATCCATTACATATGCCTTATATCGCACATATCGGTCATATCGATCATTTCGTTGTTATGGCTGATTATTGATTGATACATATTGGAAATGAATATCATTAAATCCAAGTTCTTAAAACAACAATAGCTAACAAATGCACACTTATATCACAAATATCTCTCATCCATATGCCTTATATCGCACATATCGGGCCATATCGTTGAGCTGACTGATAGATATTGGAATCGAAATTAAAATGAGTTAAAAATACTTATAAGATGTCTTTTTGTTCAGAAAAATAGATGAGTATTTTTTTATTCTAAAATGTAGATAATGCTTAATAAGACAATGTTTAGTTCATAGAAATAACGGTCGTAGGCGCAGTTCTTGTGATTTACATAATTAATTATAGACTTACAACATGATGATATATTTTTTACAAAGACAAATGACAAGGAATGAAGCAAAGAAGCTATAGCATATCTCTAGAATTTATAGAGTTGTTTTCATCTCCATTTGTAAGGGAGGTGAAGCTCCCTACGTTGAAGAAACATTGTATGCATCCCCCCTGTTGCACCATACCCTACCCGAAAAAAATATATAAATCATGATGTGTTTTGATATAGAGAATTAATAAATAGTTAGTAAAATGACTAAAATTAAAATCACATGGTTAATATCGTTGATTTACATAGGTATCGGCGAAATTTCGCCCATATCGGTCGAAATCCGAGAAATTTTGAACTGAAAACATGAATTTTGACCGATATGGGTCGAAATGTCAAAATATCACCGATTTTTCGACCCATTTCGGTCGAAATCCGGGCATATCGATATATATAGGTGTTTCGAAAGACCCTCCCTGTCGAAACCGAAATTTCGGCGAAATTTCGCCGAAATTTCGCGAAATTTAATACCATGCTCGAAAGTACAATCGATTCAACCTTCTTCCTTTGAATACTTTGAGTAAGAATAGGGCCAATGGGCTAAATATTGAGGGGTTCTGTGCTGGAAGATCAAACTCTGGGATTATAGTATATTTACACAGCTTGCAAGTGTAAGATCCAGCCAAAATTAACAGCTCTTGAGTGTGAAGGCAAGAGAAGCACAATGCTACTTCATGGCTCATATGTCTATTAGAAAGTTTTAATTGAACATACTATTGTTAGAGATTGGATTTCAAGTAATGTTTCTGAGGTGAATTGCATCTATGTCGAAGAAACGTCCTGAAGAGTTACATCCGAGAGGGTGCGTCAGTTTATGTATGGATGTGGGCCAAAAATAATTGTAAAATGTGGATCGTAAAGGGACAATTGTTCTTTATTCTTGTGGCACATTTAGATTTGCAAGGGTGGAGGATATCCCAATGTTATCCTCCATCTCCCGAAATCCAAATCTCTACGTGTCCAACATTTTCAAATAAGTTGTGATACCCTTGCTTACTCTTTCCAATAAGCATACTCATCTAACCAATAGTAGGGGTGCTTTCGTTATTTTCTTATTTCCCAGACGTCCAAATACATCTTTAAAGAAATGGAGTTTTACCCATGCCCTTCCAAGTTTTTTTCAATAACACTTGTGTTCCCAACTTTTTTTGCAATTACACACGTACCTTTGTAGTATTATAAAATTCGCAGTAGTGCCCTTCCAATAGTATAAAATTGGAGCACGAGTGGGATAATCATATACTTGGATTTCATGAACAAAATTGGAGATTTGAGGGTGATTATCACGTATTTAAAATACAAATTCAGATCCAATGAATAGTTGCTAAACTTATAATTTAGAAATAATAACCTGAAACCTCAAGGACCGATCATCTACATGAATTAATCTTTTAGATATATACTACTAACTATAAATCACTATTGATAAAAAGACCTAGATCTGTGCAGTCAACCACAGAAAGGATTGAGTAAGAAATGAGTATTCAAACAAGTGAAAATGTTGGAAGTCAGAGATGACTGATAATTAAGAGTGTTGGTCACGGTGACCCTTACACCTGATTGTGTGAGGGTACGGTGACCCTCATCTGGACGGAGTATAGGAAGTCCAGTTAGGGCAGCGACCGCCAAGTGTGCGGGTCTAGGATCCCAGTCCTTTGTACGGCTTTTACGCGAGCTCGCAATATTTTTACGCTTAGTTGGGATCCAGGTTTTTGACCAGTTCCGCTGACCCTATGTTCTTAGAGTACCTAGGCTGGGGGACCCTCGATTTTGGTTTTACTTTACGAGCTCGTTTGCCCGTACCGGTCGGGTCGGTTTTTAAACTAACTCTTCCAGAGAGTCTCTCCCACCCGTCTTAGTGGCATAGTTTTGGAGTAGGCCAAACCATTTACTGGACCACACTTCCACCTAGAGGGCGAGACGGAAAAGTCTCTTAGGAAGCTTCCTCACTGTTGAGATTCTTATATGTCGTGATCTTTATTTATATTTGTTTATCTTTCAGTTTATCTTAAGCAATTTTCCCATAGAGCTTTTCTCCTATATAAGAGAGCTCTAGGGCTTCGTGAAATACAATTTCAATTTTCCCTTTCACATATCAGAGCGACGGTCCTATACCGGAGCATGTGCCCTAGAGATCTACCCCCACCAAAACCCTACTGCGCTCCCACACGCCTGCGCCGCCCACGACCTGCGCCGCCGTCCCTCAAGCCTGCGCCGTTCCTGCGTAGTCGGCGCTGCCTGCGCGTCACCTCGAGCGGCATGTGCATCGACGCGAGCCTCCGACGCCTTCGCCTGTGTGTCACCACACGCAGCTTGCACATCATCGCGCGCCTCGCGAGCCGCCAGCGTGATCATGTCAGTACCGCACCATGTGTGGTTGCTCGTGTGCCGCTGCCTGTGAGGACTGAGTAGTCCCTGCCCTTGCACAGCCAGTAGAGATTGGACACCATGTTCTTGGGTATCTAGGGGGTAACATGAATATCTAAAACACTCAGTTACCCAAAAGAATCTCCAGAACAATGGAAGAGGTTATGGTATGAGTCTACACCCACAACCATCTTCTTGTATGTCGGTGTAGATGCATGTCTTTCTTGTTGTTGACCCAATCTTCGAGATAGTTGTTATCATGTCTGACAACAAAGCAGAAGTCCTATCCCCAGGTGCCTTCAAAGGTCCAGCACCCATCATCAAAATGGATGGAACCAATTATAAACTACGGGTCATGCAGTTCATGAGTTTAATGCAATGCAATGGCAAGAAGCATGTCCTCACGACAGAGGAGCCACATGACAAGACTGGGACAAATGCCTCATGAGAGGCAAATGATGCATATGCACGTATGTGGCTATTCGGGACCGAGTCCATGGAGAGAGCTAATGATATCTTGAGTCAACCTACTGCAAAGGCTATGTGGGATATTCTTGCCGCTACATACTCTTCGGCGAAGAATGAGTCGAAGATACTGCAGCTCTAGCACGATATCTTCACATCGAAGCAGAATGGTCGCCCCCTTCATACCCTCTATACTTCTTTGAGGGGTATGTTTGAGAAGTTGCATGGATACATTCCCTTGACTGCTACACCAGAGCAGCTCAAGGCATACAGAGACTTTGTGATGGCTGGGGTCCTTTTAGCAGTCCTTGACCCTGAGCATAACGCAGCTCGTGCCCAGATCCTTATTGATGCTACCATACCTCCGATGGAGGAGGGATATTGCAGATTGAGTAGACTATTTATACTCTCTGGTAGTACATTACAGTATCAGACATATTTAGCTATGGCGATGTCATGTGGTAGAGGAAGCCCTACACCATATCGTGGTAGAGGAAGCCCTAGCCGGGGCAGAGGAGGGGGTGGTCGACCCCATCAACCGTGCACCTACTGCCACAGGCAAGGCCACTCTGAGGAAACCTGCTATTCTAACCATGGGTTTCCTGCTTCAGCTCGAGTTGCAGAGCAGACACAACAGGTTGGGAGTTCATCACCTGCATCTGACCAGAGATTTGGCGAGCTTGTGGCGCGACTAAGAAAGATTATGCATGTTACTTCTAGTTAAATCAACTCTCCTTCAGAATCCTCAGAGGTAGTTGCTTCAACATCAGCATCTACGTCAGGTATAGAATATGCCTTTACTAGTTGTTACAGGGCAAACTTGTCAGAATGGATCATGGATTCCGGAGCATCTCATCATCTATGTGGTGACAAAGACCAGTTTAATGTTTTCGTCTGACTCAACCTGGACGATCTGTTGTGATAGCAGACGGGACACACTCCCCCATTACTAGTCAGGGGGAGGTGCAGTTGACTCCTGCACTAAGGCTTCAGAATGTTCTTTATGCTCCTGAATTTTCTATGAATTTACTTTCAATTAGTCAAATCACCAAAGATTTACATTGTCGTGTCATATTTGATCCATTTGCTATTGTGCTTCAGGATATACTCACGGGCAGGGTTATTGGAGCTGGCCGTGAGCAAGGGGGTCTCTACAGACTAGTGCAGTCTCCATTTGTTGGTGCCTCTTCTCTTCGAACTGGATCTGTTTCTCCATATATGTGGCATCTTCGATTTGGTCATCTTCCTCTGCAAAAGCTGAGTCACGTTTTTCACAGATTTCTCCTCGCTCTGCTTTTCAGTGCGAGGCTTGCCAGCTTGGCAAGCATCATAGGTCCACTTTCCATAGTCATCAGGGTCGAAGTAGTCACAGTCTGTTTGATTTGCTCCATTTTGATATTTGGGGTCACAGTCGTGTCCCAGATCATCAGGGACACATGTTTTATCTTGTTGTTGATGAGTTTTCGAGATTGTCTTGGGACTTTCTTCTCAAGAACAAGTCTGATGTAGGTCTTGTTATTCAATCCTATATTAATGAAATAAGGAACATTTTTTCTACAAAAATCAAGTTTATGCGTTATGTAATGCACTACAATTTTGCAGTACTCAGCTTTCTAATTTCCTTAGGTCTCATGGTATTGTGCATCAGACATCTTGTGCATATACTTCCCAATAGAATGGGGTGGCTGAACGAAAACACCGTCATCTTTTTGGACATTACCAGAACTCTTTTGATCCAGAGTCGTGCTCCTCATTCATAGTGGGGGGATGCGGTTTTAACTGCTTGCGATCTGGTAAATCGTATGCCCTTTTCGATGCTGGGGGAAAAGATCCCATTCTTGATTGCGATTCCCGAGACGGATCTTTTCTCGCTTACACCTCGTGTTTTCGGTTCACTAGCTTTTGTTCATCAACTGTCTCCTGGTCATGATAAGCTCTCTTCCAGAGCTGTCAAATGTGTGTTTGTTGGGTATTCCAAAACCCAAAAGGGATATCATTGCTCTGACCATGTTCGACGAAGGTACTACGGCAGTGCCGATGTCACCTTTTTTGAGTCCATTATGTATTTTTCTCTCACAGGTGACAAGCTTACTCCTTCACAGGATAGAGAAGAGGTCTATATGCCTCTTCCTCCGTCATTACCACATTCTACTCCACCTACGCTTATACATCCACCACCACCTCCACCGCCACCTCCACCGTCTTTCTTTCCGCAGGTTTACCAGCGACGACCCCATGCTCATGTGCCTCCTCCATCATCCAGCACACCCAAGGTATGTACCGAACATTTGAGTTCTTCTAATGGCACTGGTGATTTGCATGTACAGACTGAGATACAAGCATTGAAGATCTGGACGTACCTATTGCTCTACGGCGGCAAAAGCGGACTTGTACTATGCATCATCTTGCTTCACATGTTTCATTGGATCGTCTTTTCAAGGATTTTCAGAGGTTTGTTGTAACATCCGGTTTCCAATCAAACCCGAACTCGACCCGATTTGGGTCTGATTAACCCAATAAAGTTGTTGGTCAATGCCAACCAACCTAAAATGATCAATTGATCTTGAATCAAAAGTCGTTCGGGAGAAATCGATCAAAAATCGGTCGCTTCGTAATGCGCGTCGTGAAAAGCCGCGACGCAAATTCGGAAACCGCAAAATGAATCGAGACCGTCATTAGATCCGATTCGACGATATAAGACCAACGGAATCGACCGTTCGTCAATCGGAGGTCGTTTGATATTTTTAAATCACAAAATTTATCCTCAAACAAAAACCGTATCTCGAAATTTCGGGTATTCAAAACCCGATCGAAAGTATATCAACATTATACTCATTTTGATCGTCGTCCAGAGACGATCAATTCAAGATATTATGTGTCGAAATCCGAGGTCCGATGCGCGATTACGATTAATTTTAAGTACATTAAATAAAGAGATATTTGTAAATATATATAATATAAACTAGAAATTTATTTTTAAAACAATTACAGGCACCAGCCACTGATTCCTGACGTTGTTATATATATATAACCTTTTTTTTTCTCCAGCCACATGGTTTTTCTTTCTCTTCCACTTAGCATTTGCCTCTTCACCACTTGGCAAATAAATTAAGCCCCACTTCCCCTATATATATACTTTCCCAATTCCCCAACCGAGACCCCTCTCTATTCTCTCCCCCTTTCTACAAATACCGACCCTCCACCCTTTCTTTCCTCTCTCGTTCTTCTCCAAGAAACCCAACAACCCCTTCTTTTGATTCTCAAAATTTCACCAAATTATTCTAGCTGTAACTCCAGCCGTAGAACCCTCTCAAACCCTTCTTCCAAGATTCAGCTGCTGCCTTTCCTCCTGGAGCTTACTGTTGCTGCTACAGATCTTGCAACCCCAAAGATTGGAAGTCCTGGAGCCCCATTTCTTGATTACTTCTCCCCTGGAGCTGCTCCTGCATACAAACAAATTTTCATTTTGAAAATTTTAAGGTACAACCCTTCTCCCCCTTCCTTTGCTGCCATACATGTGCAAATTCAACTTTTGTTTTTCTCTTCATGGATTTTTCAACATGCACATCAAAAAAATGATTGGATTTTGGTATCTGGACTGTGAATACAAGATGTATAAATCTTGTATTATCCTTACAATCATCAATTTCATCTAGTAACAGTAACATTTAAATGAATTTATTTCATCTAATTACCATAATATTTCAATATGATAATCTGGGATCTTCCATGTAGTTTGAGTTTTTTTTTAAAAAAAATATTATGATCTTTCTTGTCTCTCAATGGCCATGTTAATGGTATCCTAATAAGGGTTAAAATCACTCTGGTTATGACAATGTCACATGGATAGAATTCCGCTGATCCACACGGCTTAAATAATCAATTTAAGAAAATTCTAATGGCAGTAACTGAAGTAGAAAATAAATATACTGTTACTATTTTAAAGTGAGATAAGAAGCCATCTATGCATGTTATGGCTAAAGAATATAAACCTCTTTGGGGATCGATCCCAGTGAAGTTCTAATTATAAAGAAAAAGGTTAAGGTATATATGTTCAATTAAACCTTCTGGCACTGCGTGCTAAATGATAATTAATTCAATGACTTAAATTTCAATGAGAAGCATACAATCCACCAGTTTCATGAGTTGCTATACCATTAATTCCAGAAATTTTCTTCATATACTGGAATCTGTTCTGAACCTTACAGTTGAAAATGAGTAATAATTTATTTCACATATCCTCTTTTTTGGAATGATTTTTAATTACCTATAAAAAACCAAGCCTTTTTGAGGCATATCAGAATTATATAAGTTGTACATTATAAGCTAATATCAATCCAGATGTTATTATTTATGGTATTATAACAAGTGACCAACTAAATTCCTGTTCTTGTGATAAATATATAGTTTGGATATTAGTAATGTGGCTGTATCAAAAATGTTATTTTGTAGTTAAATGGTATAACTTTCCTTTATCAGTGTTACATTAACTTTAAGATCCAAATAGAGTCATAGGTAAGGAAAGAGTCCCACAATATCATTGTGGTAATTGGTCAAATCGACTAAAGTCAGCCACCAACACCAGTAAATTTTTTTATGTTCTTTAGAAAATATTATTTTTGTAATGGACTGAAATTAATAATTCCCCACTCCTTGACCAAACATGGAAGGTCTTCTTGAAAATAATATCAAAATAAGTAGTAAATCGATAATCAAATATACTACCTGTATAAGCAAAACAAACTGAGAACTATGTGGTCACAAAGTTCAATAAGATCGTGTCAATTTATTAATACCTAAGGTGAAGGGTAAAATAATTAATATAAACTCCATATTCCCAGGCCTTTCTCATACATCCTTGGGACTCTGAATATCATAATAGTAGGTTTAGTCCAAAATGATTCATTCCATCTTAATCATCTCCTTTGGTACTGGAGTCAGAACTGGAGCCTCTCTGTCTAGGATTCTTCCAGTTCTTTGATTTAGTATCCAATCTTTTAGGTTCCTAGAGTAAATATGAAATTGTTTTTTTTAAACTAAAAAAATTTTGAAAACAACAAATGATTCCTAGGATCATATTGACTACGTGACATAATATTTAAAATTGAAAGGTTAATTACAGTTTGAGGAAAGTTTGGGTATTTAAGAAAGTTGATAATGAACCAATGATGACATATAATATGAAGCCGGTCATGGCAACCTTAATGCCTGACCGTGCGAGGGCGCGGTGACCCTCAACTGGGCGGGAGAATAGGAAGCCCAGTTAGGGCAGCGGCCGCCTAGTGCGCGGGTCTAGGATCCCAGTCCTCTTTCGGTTTTTACGCGAGCTCGCAGTGTTTTACGCCTCGTTGGGATCCCGACGTTAGACCAGCTCCGCTGACCCTCTGTTTTAGGATACTCAGGCGGGGGATCCTCGGTTTTTCAGTTTTACGTACGAGCTCGGTTGCCCATACTAGTCAGGCTGTTTTCTAGAGCGACTTTTCCGGGAAGTCTCTCTCACCCGTCTCAGTGGCGTTGTTGGGGAGTAGACCTATCCCTCTATTGGACCGTCCTTCCAATTAGAGGGCGAGACGGAAAAGCCATTTGTAGGCTTCTTCACCGCTTGAGTTTACTTCGCCAACAGATTTGACGATTCTATATCCAGATTATCCATATCTATATCTACATCATCTGGAGTTATATCTGAAACAATTGAAGTTAAGGATTGGAGAAGTTACGATCAAAAGTTGGGATTAGTAGGAAATGACTATTCTCTAGATCTAAGAATTTAAATAAATTAAGAGATCTTTCCAATCTCAACTTTTCCATTATCACTCGCCAACGTGATCTCTGAAGAAAATGATATATAGGCTTACACTCATACACTCATGAATACTCAACTACTATATAAATATGTCATATGTGGGAAATGTTGGGATATGGGACAATCATCTGAGACGCTTACAAATAGCCTGAAAACCTTTTTACTTACGCAAGTAGATGTAAACTTTACTTATTCCACCTTTCTACTTGCTTGCTTTTGCACATATTAAATGTCTATTTATTTTTATAAGTTCTTGGGAGGTACCAGCAATTGTTGACGCCTCTTCTTTCCTAAACGTGTTTTGGCAGGCAAACAACCTGCTATTCAGTAGCCGTTCATGCTTCCAGGAGACAGGGTATACACCAGACAGTATGGTTTATTTTGTCTCAGTTTTTTATTCACATCATAATGTAAATGCTATCTCTTTTATATCACATTTTGAGATATATGATGTAAACTAGAAGATCCTTGTACATGTTGTAAATTGATATGGAAATTAATGAAAAGAAATTTTGGTGCCATTTGTCTCTTTTATATTGTGGTTATGTTTTGGATATGAATGTCATGTGAAAGTATAACTGCGCGAAAAATTTTCCCTGTTTTTCCGCCACTTGTGTGATCTCATGTGAATAGAATATTGTGAATTATGTCGTAAACGGGTACCCGAATCCTAAGGGGTTCACAATTTGGTATCAGAGCAGTGGTACCCCGATATGCACATTCGCAGTATTTCAATTCCGATCGCATTATGTTCTTGGATAGCGGCAGTCTTCCGACTTGTCGTGAGTCCGAGAAGGGAAATTGGCATTCTAATTCAATTACCACAGATGTCATCAATTTCATTAATTTTCATACTATATCCCAAGAAGAGAAAAAGCATATATGATAAGTATCTGCGAATGGTACTTTTATGACAAAAAAATAGTTCTCATGAAGAACCATGTCATCCCGACCAGACCAGGAGATGACTAACCAACTAGCACACATACTGACTACTCTTATCAACCTTTCCGTGTTCTATTTGATTCTGGTGCGACGCATTCTTTTCTTGCTTCGAGGCTACATGCTTCTTTAGGTAGAGTCGCAGAGACTCTCTCTTCTCCATATCACATCCGAGGGCCAGGTGGCCAGTTATTTACCATTTCCCTGATAGTCAGGCACTTGTCCGTACTTATTGGTGGTCACGAGATGATCGCAGATTGTCTACTCCTACAGCTCGATGAGTTCGACTTGATTTTAGGCATGGATTGGTTATCCACTCATCATGCACTTGTTGATTGCTTTAGGAAGACAGTTGTCCTCAGGATTCCAGATCTACCCGAGTTCACCTTTGAGGGTACTATACATGACTCCACCATGGAGTACATTTCATTGTTGCGAGCCCAGCGACTGGTTGATCAGGGTTGTGATTCATATCTTGCATTTATTCGGGAGGTATCTGATCAGGAGCCGATGACACAGGATATCCGAGTAGTATCAGAATACCCTGACGTATTTCCTGATGAGGTACCAGGATTACCTCCTAAGAGAGAGATCGAATTCGAGATCACATTGCTGCCAGGTACACATCCGATCTCTATGGCACCATATCGCATGGCACCAGCCGAGTTGAGGGAGCTGAATGTGCAGTTGCAGGAGTTACTTGACTTGGGATTCGTGGGGCCGAGCACTTCACCTTGGGGTGCTCCGGTTCTATTTGTCAAAAAGAAGGATGGATCCACGAGACTGTGCATCGATTACAGGCAGCTGAACAAGAGAACAGTGAAGAACCGTTATCCTTTGCCACGTATCGATGATTTGTTTGACCAGCTCCAGGGATCTCGCAGATCGATCTTCGCTCAGGCTACCATCAGCTGAGGATTCGCGAGTCGGATATTCCGAAGACAGCCTTCAGGACTCGCTATGGACACTACGAGTTTGTGGTGATGCCGTTTGGGTTCACCAATGCACCTGCGGCTTTCATGGATATGATGAACCGTATCTTCCGTCCATACTTGGACAAGTTTGTAGTGGTGTTCATCGATGATGTGCTCATCTATTCACGGAATGAATGGGATCATGCGAATGATCTATGGATTGTTTTGGACACATTGCGAGAGCACAAGCTATATGCCAAGTTGAGCAAGTGTGAGTTTTGGTTATCCCATGTCTCATTTTTGGGGCACATCATTTCTAGAGCAGGTATCGCGGTTGATCCTGCGAAGATAGATGCAGTTATGTCTTGGGAGCAGCCCAAGACAGTCACTCAGATTCGGAGCTTCCTCGGATTAGCGGGCTATTACAGACGCTTTGTCAGCGGATTTTCACGCATTGTTCGCCCTCTGACACGGTTGACGCAGAAGGGAGTTCCATTCATTTGGGACGATTCATGTGAGCAGGCCTTCCAGACACTGAAGGAGAGGTTGACTACAACGCCTATTCTTGCTCTTCCTTCAGGCACTCAGGACTATGCAGTCTACACAGATGCATCTGGAGAAGGTCTAGGAGCAGTGTTGATGCAAAGAGGACAGGTGATTGCTTATGCATCACGGCAGTTGAGACCGCACGAGCGGAACTACCCCCATGACTTGGAGTTGGCGGCAGTTGTCTTCGCCTTGAAGATCTGGCGTCACTACCTATATGGGGTGAATTTCGAGATCTTTACAGACCACAAGAGTCTGAAGTACATCTTTGATCAGAAGGAGCTGAACATGAGGCAGCACAGATGGCTCGAGCTGCTGAAGAATTATGATTGCACGATCTCTTACCATCCCGGTAAGGGAAATGTGGTAGCTGATGCACTTAGCAGGAGAGCACATGCAGAGGGTACAACGAACTGGCTATACACGTGGGATACGCTTGCAGCTTTAAGCGATTGGCATCCTCAGGAGAGCGCATCCATTTCTACCGCCGTGCCTCCACGATACAGTAGTCTTTGGGATCGTATTGTAGAGGGCTAGAAGACCGATCCTTGGATTCATGATAAATACATGCGCGCCATCAAGGATGAATTTGATGATTTTGTCGTGGCAGAGTCTATTTTATGGAAGGCAGGACGGGTCGTTGTACTCAATGACGAACAACTTCGCAGAGATATTTTGGATGAGGCACACAGTTCACGGTTATCTATTCATCCAGGTAGCACAAAGATGTACCGTGATCTGCGTCGACATTTCTGGTGGGATGAGATGAAGCGTGATGTGGCGCAACATGTCAGCAGATGCATGACCTGTCAGATGGTCAAGGCTGAGCACAGGAGACTGCCAGGATTACTGCAGTCTCTCCACATTCCCGAGTGGAAGTGGGAGAGCATTTCTATGGATTTTGTCACAGGATTGCCGAAGACACCAGGTGGCCATGATTCCATTTGGGTCGTTGTTGATAGGTTGACCAAGTCAGCCCATTTTATACCTGTCAACACGACTTACACTCCATCCAGATTGGCCAAGCTGTATGTGCAGAACATCATCAGACTACATGGTATACCACACGAAGTGGTGTCTGACAGGGATTTGAGATTTACTTCACATTATTGGCATCAGTTCATGTCGGCACTACAGACAGAGCTGAAGATGAGTTCTGAATATCATCCACAGACTGACGGTCAGAGTCTGCATATCATCCACAGACTGACGGTCAGAGTCAGCGCACCATTCAGACACTAGAGGATTTGCTTCGCGCTTGCACTTTGGAGTGGAAAGGGTCCTGGAAGGACCATTTGCCATTGGTGGAATTCACGTACAACAACAGCTATCACTCCAGTATTGGTATGGCACCATTCGAAGCCCTATACGGGCGGAGATGCCTCACACCTCTCAGTTGGCGTGAGGTAGGTGATCATGCTTTATATTCCGTGGATCTCTTGGAGGAGACTGCGAGAGCTGTTGATCTTGTGAGACGAAGACTTCTGACGGCACAGAGCCGCCAGAAGAGCTATGCGGATCGTCGGAGGAGAGACATAGAGTTTCAGGTAATCTAATTATTTCCTCTTCACTCATTCAATTATAACTCATATATTGTCAACTTAATCACATACTAATGACACTCCTGTAAATTACAGGTGGAAGATTGGGTATTTCTCCGTGTATCTCCCATGAAGGGAGTACAGAGATTTGGTGTTCGTTGCAAACTGGCACCGCGATATGTTGGACCTTTTGAGATTCTGGCTAGAGTGGGGATGGTTGCATTTCGAGTAGCACTTCATCCACATCTTTCTGGTATTCACGACGTTTTCCATATATCCAACCTGAGGAAATATGTGCACGACCCTCGGCACATCATCAGTTATGAGAATCTCGATGTAGAGCCGGATCTGACTTATGAGGAGAAGCCAGCCCAGATACTTGACCGTGCTGTGAAGAAGCATCGCAACAAGGAGATTTCATTGGTCAAGGTTTTGTGGCACCGACACGGCATTAAAGAGGCGACTTGGAAGACCGAAGCGGACATGCGCGAACGATACCCGCAGCTTTTCTGAGGTAATAATTGAAACAAGCTTTTGTAATTAAATATATGTTAAAATATATGGCTTGTTTTCTTTTTGAGGTTTTTATGGGTTCCAAACCCTTTGAGGTTTTTATAACCATAAGAAATCTAAACAAGACACCTAATGACCTTGACTCGAGTCTCGAGGACGAGACTCCCTTTGAGGTTTTTATATTTGTAACATCCGGTTTCCAATCAAACCCGAACTCGATCCGATTTGGGTCCGATTAACCCAATAAAGTTGTTGGTCAATGCCAACCAACCTAAAATGATCAATTGATCTTGAATCAAAAGTTGTTCGGGCGAAATCGACCAAAAATCGGTCGCTTCGTAATGCGCGCCGTGAAAAGTCGCGACGCAAATTCGGAAACCGCAAAACGAACCGAGACCGTCATTAGATCCGATTCGACGATATAAGACCAACGGAATCGACCGTTCGTCAATTGGAGGTCGTTTGATATTTTTAAATCACAAAATTTATCCTCAAACAAAAACCGTATCTCGAAATTTCAGGTATTCAAAACCCGACCGAAAGTATATCAACATTATACTCATTTTGATCGTCGTCCAGAGACGATCAATTCAAGATATTATGTGTCAAAATTCGAGGTCCGATGCGCGATTACGATTAATTTTAAGTACATTAAATAAAGAGATATTTGTAAATATATATAATATAAACTAGAAATTTATTTTTAAAACAATTACAGGCACCAGCAACTGATTCCAGACGTTGTTATATATATATATAACCTTTTTTTTCTCCAGCCACATGGTTTTTCTTTCTCTTCCACTTAGCATTTGCCTCTTCACCACTTGACAAATAAATTAAGCCCCACTTCCCCTATATATATACTTTCCCAATTCCCCAACCGAGACCCCTCTCTATTCTCTCCCCCTTTCTACAAATACCGACCCTCCACCCTTTCTTTCCTCTCTCGTTCTTCTCCAAGAAACCTAACAACCCCTTCTTTTGATTCTCAAAATTTCACCAAATTATTCTAGCTGTAACTCCAGCCGTAGAACACTCTCAAACCCTTCTTCTTCCAAGATTCAGCTGCTGCCTTTCCTCCTGGAGCTTACTGTTGCTGCTACAGATCTTGCAACCCCAAAGATTGGAAGGTCCTGGAGCCCCATTTCTTGATTACTTCTCCCCTAGAGCAGCTTCTGCATACAAACAAATTTTCATTTTGAAAATTTTAAGGTACAACTCTTCCCCCCCTTCCTTTGCTGCCATACATGTGCAAATTCAACTTTTGTTTTTCTCTTCATGGATTTTTCAACATGCACATCAAAAAAAATGATTGGATTTTGGTATCTGGACTGTGAATACAAGATGTATAAATCATGTATTATCCTTACAATCATCAATTTCATATAGTAACAGTAACATTTAAATGAATTTATTTCATCTAATTACCATAATATTTCAATATGATAATCTGGGATCTTCTACGTAGTTTGAGTTTTTAAAAAAAATTATTATGATCTTTCTTGTCTCTCAATGGCCATGTTAATGGTATCCTAATAAGGGTTAAAATCACTCTGGTTATGACAATGTCACAAGGATAGAATTCTGCTGATCCACACGGCTTAAATAATCAATTTAAGAAAATTCTAATGGCAGTAACTGAAGTAGAAAATAAATATATTGTTACTATTTTAAAGTGAGATAAGAAGCCATCTACGCATGTTATGGCTAAAGAATATAAACCTCCTTGGGGATCGATCCCAGTGAAGTTCTAATCATAAAGAAAAATGTTAAGGTATATATGTTCTATTAAACCTTCTGGCACTGCATGCTAAATGATAATTAATTCAGTGACTTAAATTTCAATGAGAATGATACAATCCACCAGTTTCATGAGTTGCTATACCATTAATTCCAGAAATTTTCTTCATATACTGGAATATGTTCTGAACCTTACAGTTGAAAATGAGTAATAATTTATTTCACATATCCTCTTTTTTGGAATGATTTTTAATTACCTATAAACAACCAAGCCTTTTTGATGCATATCAGAATAATATAAGTTGTACATTATAAGCTAATATCAATCCAGATGTTATTATTTATGGTATTATAACAAGTGACCAACTAAATTCTTGTTCTTGTGATAAATATATAGTTTGGATATTAGTAATGTGGTTGTATCAAAAATGTTATTTAGTAGTTAAATGGTATAACTTTCCTTTATCAGTATTACATTAACTTTAAGATCCAAATAGAGTCATAGGTAAGGAAAGAGTCCCACAATATCATTGTGGTAATTGGTCAAATCGACTAAAGTCAGCCACCAACACCAGTAAATTTTTTTATGTTCTTTAGAAAATATTATTTTTGTAATGGACTGAAATTAATAATTCCTCACTCATTGACCAAGCATGGAAGGTCTTCTTGAAAATAATATCAAAATAAGTAGTAAATCGATAATCAAATATACTACCTGTATAAGCAAAACAAACTGAGAACTATGTGGTCACAAAGTTCAATAAGATCGTGTCAATTTATTAATACCTAAGGTGAAGGGTAAAATAATTAATATAAACTCCATATTCCCAGGCCTTTCTCATACATCCTTGGGACTCTGAATATCATAATAGTAGGTTTAGTCCAAAATGATTCATTCCATCTTAATCATCTCCTTTGGTACTGGAGTCAGAACTGGAGCCTCTCTGTCTAGGATTCTTCCAGTTCTTTGATTTAGTATCCAATCTTTTAGGTTCCTAGAGTAAATATGAAATTGTTTTTTTAACTAAAAAAATTTTGAAAATAACAAATGATTCCTAGGATCATATTGACTACGTGACAGAATATTTAAAATTGAAAGGTTAATTACAGTTTGAGGAAAGTTTGGGTATTTAAGAAAGTTGATAATGAACCAATGATGACATATAATATTAAGCCGGTCATGGCAACCTTAATGCCTGACCGTGCGAGGGCGCGGTGACCCTCAACTGGGCGGGAGAATAGGAAGCCCAGTTAGGGCAGCGGCCGCCTAGTGCGCGGGTCTAGGATCCCAGTCCTCTTTCGGTTTTTACGCGAGCTCGCAGTGTTTTACGCCTCGTTGGGATCCCGACATTAGACCAGCTCCGCTGACCCTCTGTTTTAGGATACCCAGGCGGAGGATCCTCGATTTTTCAGTTTTACGTACGAGCTCGGTTGCCCGTACTAGTCGGGCTGTTTTCTAGAGCGACTTTTCCGGGAAGTCTCTCTCACCCGTCTCAGTGGCGTTGTTGGGGAGTAGACCTATCCCTCTATTGGACCATCCTTCCAACTAGAGGGCGAGACGGAAGAGCCATTTGTAGGCTTCTTCACCGCTTGAGTTTACTTCGCCAACAGACTTGGCGATTCTATATCCAAATTATTCATATCTATATCTACATCATCTAGAGTTATATCTGAAACAATTGAAGTTAAGGATTGGAGAAGTTACGATCAAAAGTTGGGATTAGTAGGAAATGACTATTCTCTAGATCTAAGAATTTAAATAAATTAAGAGATCTTTCCAATCTCAACTTTTCCATTATCACTCACCAACGTGATCTCTGAAGAAAATGATATATAGGCTTACACTCATACACTCATGAATACTCAACTACTATATAAATATGTCATATGTGGGAAATGTTGGGTTATGGGACAATCATCTGAGACGCTTACAAATAGCCTGAAAACCTTTTTACTTCCTTTTCTCATGTTGTGCGTCACTCTACACTACAAATTATTGTTGTCGTTGTTGTGGTACATGATTGGTTGCTTTTCCAATTAGATGTAAAGAATGTGTTCTTGTATGGTGACCTACAGAAGGAGGTTTACATGCAGCAGCCACCAGGATTTGCTGCTGAGGGGGAGTCCAGTATGGTGTGCCGTTCATAAGGCCATATATGGTCTTAAGCATAGTCCGAGGGCTTGGTTTCAGAAGCTCTCAGAGTTGATTGAACAGAAGGGGTCCGTCCGATCCACTGCAGATCATTCTCTTTTTGTTAAAAGAACTCAGAGAGGCGCAATTGTTGTTCTGGTTTATGTTGATGACATCATTGTTACTGGTAGTGATGAACAGGGCATTCAGCCAGCTAAGGATTTCCTTGAACAACAGTTTGTGACCAAGGACCTTGGTACATTACGTTACTTCCTTGGCTTCGAGTTTGCAAGAAATCAACAGGGTATGGTTATGGCGCAAAGGAAGTATGTCACCGACCTTCTATTTGAGACAGTCATGACAGGATGCAGACCTGCTACTACACCAATGGATCGTAATGCTAGGCTCTATGATGATGACTCTGAAGAGGTGGATAAGAGACGTGACAGAGAACTAGTAGGAAAGTCATTATATGTTACTATTACTAGGCCTGATATATCATTTGTTGTGAGCAGAGTCAGCTAGTTTATGGAGCAGCCCTGACAAGCTCACATGGATGCAGTGTGCATGATTTTGAGATACCTGAAATCTTCTCCAGGGGCAGGTCTTCTTTTCAGAAGAGATATAACTCTCACAGTTACTGGATGTGCAGATGCGGATAATGATGGGTGTCCCAAGGATAGGAAGTCTATCTCAGGCTTCACTGTGTTTGTTGAGCTCACTGGTCTCATGGCGGAAGTAAGAAACAGACAGTTGTTGCTCGATCCAGTGCTGAATCAGACTATAGGGCTATGGCCCAAGAGAGTACATAAATAATGTGGGTCAAATCCGTTCTGACTGACCTAACTATTGAGGTGCCCCTTCTTATGCACCTCAAATGTGATAATCAAGCGGCACTGTTCATTGCTAACAATCCGACCTATCATGAGAGAACAAAACACATTGAGGTAGATTGTCACTACACTCGTGACTTGATCCAGAAGGGGATGATCTCCACTCATCGCGTTGCTTCAAGAGATCAGATTGCAGACATGTTTACCAAAGCTCTAGCGAGGGGTCTTTTCATCGTTGTTGTTCCAAGCTGAGCATGATAGACATATATGCTCCAGCTTGAGGGGGAGTGTTGAGATTCTTATAGCTCGTGGTCTTTATTTATATTTGTTTATCTTTCAGTTTATCTTATGTAATTTTCCCATAGAGCTTTTCTCCTATATAAGAGAGCTCTAGGACTTCGTGAAATACAACTTCATTTTCCCTTTCACACTCATCGCTTGAGTTTCGGTTATTGTTCCGCCAATAGGTCTTGACGATGAAAAGGGCTTTCTCTTCTATTACATTTTGGGATACATGTACAATTGTCAGTTTCTTTTGTCACATGTAAATATATATATATATGGAAATTAATGCAATGTGAATTGGTGACATTATTATTGGTTCTGTGGTTGTTTACACTAATTGTGAATGTCATTTCGAAACGCAAGAATTTTCCCTCACTTTCAGGTGACCTAATGCGATCGATATCGAATATAATATTGTGAATGATGTGTAAACAGGTAACTCAGATATGTGGGCGTCACAGCATGGACTTGTCTCTTCTCCAAAACTCTCAATAATATCTCCCTTGGGACTGAATCATAAGCCCTCTCTAAATCAATAAAATTATATGGAGGTTCTTTTTAGCTCTATAAATGAGAAGAAAATTCCACTTCTCTCCCCCTTTTCCCTTTGTCTCTTAACCACCTTTAGCAAAGGTCTCTTTCTCTTATACAAATAGTGGAGAAATTAACGACGCCCGACCTCTCAACATAATAAGGTTTAGGATAGGCATTAAATAAAATTATCCAAAGATCTGGATCCCTCCACGACAAAATTCTGTTATGAGAGGGACATCGATGAGAGGGACATCGATATAACTATAGATAGGGAACATTTCTGAATTTCTTTAATATTTCTCCGTTTGATATTTAAAGACGTCATGCATAGAAACATAGTCCAGATATATCCCAATTAAGTTGAGGCACACTCTTGGAAACAGAGATGGTTTTTGTTTTTGACGGAACGACTGGACAGGAATAGAGTACTGGGGGAGCGATACCCGAGGCTGATGCAGTTGGCGGCGAACATAGAGGAGTTGGTGCAGCAGGCGTGGGACACGGGCTCTTGGTCTCTAATTTTTTCCTTAGGTCTTTCGGAGCAAAGGGTTGAGGAGTTCATGGCTTTGCATTTAGAGCTGGCGCAGCAGGAGGGACCACAAGGGGGAAGAGATATATAGGGAGATGGCATATTCTCGTTCAAGAAAGCACGCATTTTTGTGGAGGGGGAGGAAGAAGTCGAGGAGGGGATGGGTATGGACATGCGCATGATTTGGTGAAGCAACCTCTCAATCAGAATCAAGATCTTTTTACGGTTATTTAGGTTGGGCAGAATACTCACCAAAGGGCGTAGGGGGCGGTTGATAGAGGTAGAGGATGTCACTTGTGATAGATGTGGGATGGCGACGGAAGATCTGGAGCATCTGTTTTTCTACTGCTCGTAATCAGCTCAGGTTTGGTATAGGGCAAGCATACCTTGGCTTGTCGGACGGAGCTGCCCGAGATTCTGGAGAGAAATGAGATCTGTATGTGGTTTTGGGTACACTGACAACACTTCTCCGTTTACATTGGTTTAGGCAATTTGTTGCACCAGAGCATTGTATAAAGCATGGACCATATAATTTTTTGTAATTTTATAGTTATTTATATATAAAAATACAATTGTCTTGTTGTGGGTCCCAGAATGGGACGACACCCTTTTACTTTAAAAAAAAAGCCCAGATATATCCAATCACATGCTTACACCAAAAAATAATTGGATTCTGTGACACACCATCTAAACCCACATGCTCAACAATGTGGCATGCATCTATGTCTATAATCATCTCTTTTGTAAACGAAGACTCCAAACCTAGAATTTTATCGCATCCTGTCACTTACAACTACATCCAATGGAAATAGTTATAGTGGATGCTTAATTCGACAACAACAAAGCCTTTTCTCACATTAAGTAGGGTCGGCTACATGGATTCTTTGCCTCCATTCAGATCTATCTTGGGTCAATCACGGACTTAGATCCCAAAAACTAAGATCCCTTCGTATAATCTCATTCCAACACTTCTTGGATCTTCCCCGCCTTCTCTTAGCTGCCTCAACATCCCAAAACTCACATCTCCTAATGGGTGATTAGCCGACCTCCTTTGCAAATGGTCAAACTACCTTAAGCGGTTTCTCGCATCTTATCCTCGATCGAAGCTACACCAACTTTTCTTCTGATTGCATTATTTCGAATCCGATCTTTATGTGTGTATCCGCACATCCACCTTAAAATTTTCATTTTTGTTAGTGCTATTCTCTGCACATAGATTCTATGGTTCACAGGTCAACATTCATAACATCATGCAATATAAAATATTGTAATGCAAAATTTTCCACTAACAATATCCATATAGCATAGCATGTCTCAAGGCTGCTTTGTAATATAAAATATTGTAATTAACAAGGAAAACAAAAATTATAGCTACAAAAGGATCGTCTAGTTAAGATCAAGGAATATAATTTACTATATTTAAAATAGGAAGCAACCAAAGATAGATCTTTTGAAAAAGCATGTCATCTTTCTTAACGTTAAGAATATTAGAACCTGCAACGTTGTTCAGATGTAGTCGTCATTTGCATTGTTTCACCGGTAACTAGGTGCTCCACGACAGTTGCTAGCAGGCTCACCACCTGCAGAGAAACGATTTTAATAATTAGACGAGAGAACAAGAAAAGAAAGTAATCTGGGAGCTGTAATTGGTGGAAATCTTCACCAATGAAGGAAGTTTACCTAAAGGACCATGGTAAGAAGTTGACTAGAGATTTGGAGTAAGCAAGTAATTTTTAATTTATTTTTTGGGAAGAGGTTACAATACAAAGAAGGGTGCCATATGTTCTAGACAACATCAAAAAATATACCAATAAGACGAATGCAATTTATACTTTTCAGAAAAACGAGGCACAAGAAATATTATCGGGTTAGCAAATGGATCTTGTTTACATTCCTTAAAAAGATTGGGTTAGGAGATTACAACAAATAACTGATGCATCTCTTCTGTACAATTTATATGGTGATAAATATAACTGTCTATAAAACACTTTATAGTGCCAATTTTAAGGATTCTTAATGACTTCAATTCTCTTCTTAAATCCTCAAAATCCATCATGGCGCAATAGCTTGTGAGGGCCAGAGCATGCCATGTTAGCAAACTCAACTTTGCTCTCCCTCAAGGCAAGTCTGCAACAGTGCAACTATCCTTGTTTTTTATTACCCGGAACATTGTCCATGTTCTGCAAGTAAGACTAACAAAGTCCACATGCTAGCATTGAGGATAATCCAGTCCTCAGGTATCTTGGTGCTCCCTGTCAAATAAAATGACGGAAATAGGTTAAGATGCTATTTCCAGGTGGGAGTTTTTCCTTTTCTTCCCTCTCTGTGCCCATGAGAGGAATGTTGTGCCAGGAAGAGAAACGATGGAATAATATGATGTGTTTTTGCATTGGACTGAACCTACTCACAACGCAAAATTTCAATTTATTAGGAATCTGCAAGAAAGGCTAGACGGGCAACTTCAATGACTACTTAAAGACAGAGATATCCATGCCTATCCAGAGTACAGTTGGCTGAGGTCAAGTCAACATATAGCATGGTGAATTTATATATGAATATGCTTTGAGCCATAAGCTGATGTTCAGAGCGCCTTCCAACAAAAAATTCCAAGAGTCCATCAAGTTGCATACAAAAGGACTTCTACCGTTGAATTCAAAAACTCTGCGAAAAGATTGAATGCATTTTTTTAAAATAAAATGATGAGCAAATGCATCCCCCCCCCCAATTTCCTTAGTTGTGCAACCTCCACAACAAACAAACCAAGACTTACCTTTCTTTACATGTACGACTTTGAAGTTGATTACAAAAGCACACTGTGGACTCTAATGGCATCAGGAAAAATGTCCAGAAGCAGGTTTTCGGAGATAGTTTTCAATTGGCAATTGTTGCACTTTGTCCTAACGTCGTTTGGTTGTTTCATTCCCATAGGTGCAATGATACCCCCAGTATCTACAAATACCAAACCATATGACTATCTACGAACTAAAAATGTATAATTACATACTAGTTAGATTTGTCACCTGAGAACTTTGTGTTATCATCAAATGGATATGAAGTTATATTAGATAAGTATACAAAATGTCCAATTATTTCCAGCATCAGCATAAAAATGAAAGAGGTTGTCCATAAGCATTTTTTAACTACGGAAGGTATTGACATGTAAAACAAACCTCTGTATTTTTCAGTGAAGCAAGTGCAACGCAAGCTCTAGAAAGTAGAAAATCTCCAGCAAGGACGGAAAGCTGGAAAAACAGATGAAACAGCAAGTGTGATATTACGGTTAGTAGTTAAAAACAAAAGGATGGCAAATTCATTAGCAACCAAAAATCTTCTCCATCAAACTGCAAGAAGAGAGTTTTTAATGAACTCTGGAACCCATAGATCAATCAAACATGACGATCTGAGTAAAAAGTTGGACTACAGCTCACTATAAACTATTTCTAAACATTTGAATGCAAGTGTTTCAAGGTGCTATATAATATTGACTTAAAAGGAAGTAGTGAATTGTTTTCGGGGAAAATGGATCATCAGTGACTGTTTTCTAGACTTCACCATTTCCAGAGGCTGCTCCCACCTCAAACCTTTGAATCCATTGACGATAAATACAATTGATATATGATCCAATGAGCTCCCCAAAGCTGATCTACTGATATCAAAAACACTATTCTTAACGAGAAACATGCAAAAACAATCCTTTCTCCTTGACTTCATATTAGCATTAACCATTAAAACTCGGTCATCCTCATTCGTCATACACAGCGTTAAATCTCGATCTTGGGAGCCATTTCACTCAATCCCAAAAACTATGGGGAGTTCGGCACAAGGCCTTAAATGTCGGTTTCGGTCACCATTTCGGTATCGATCAAAACAGAATTTCGATGGAATTTCGACCGAAATTTCGATCGTTTCGGTCATTTTTTGTACTAGCACCCCCATATTTCGGTCGAATTTCGATTTCGGCTGGATATCGATATTCGACAGAAATTCGACCGAATTTCGCTGAAATTTGAGGCCATGGTTCGGCAATATTTGGTTGGCATCACCAAAAAATCGTGGAAATAACTCTGAAACTCATTTTTCGTAAATTAAGATTTTAAATGTCCTTTAATCAACAAACAAGATAAAAATTAACACTTATTTGATGAGATAGGGAAAAGATGGATGCAAGACCCCTTCGGTTGGGATGATCCGGTTTTGTAAACAGAGCATTACAAGCTCCACTCAGAGTTATATTGGAAAGGAACTGAGGATCAAAGGATACAAAAACAATGATCCAAGATCATTGCTCGAATACCAAGTGGGATAAGATGCAATTTGTTTTATCATGAGAGCTAGACCTTCTGATGGGTTGATTATTGAGTTGATTATTGATGTTTCTTGATCCTTTCACTTTTATATTTTTGTGTACTTTGTTCACGACTAATTGAGCCATATTTTTAATATAGTTATGCTTCCTTCAAGGTCATCTTGACTATAGCATAGTTTCAAGGCCAAGTTGAACATTTCTTAGATTTTAATGTTTCCTGTTTGTAAGGCTTTAAGTTACCTCACTTCTACAATTCATGCACATATTTCTGGAGCTAACAGAAAGTAGTTACCAAGCTTAAAGGTGTCTATCGAGTTGAACAGGTCGAGTCAACCCCCACCCAGACCGAAACTCGATAATGAAAATCAGACTCGAGCTCAGAATCAACAATCTTCAAGTTCAGGAATTTTGACTCGAAATTGAACACGTTGATTTCAAGTAGGCTCATGAGCCTCTTAACAAGCCTTCTGTAAGTGGAATTCTATATTAAAAAATTATTATTTCACTTAGGAAGTTCGGAATGAACCGAGAATTCCAATCGAAATCGATTAATTCAGTTGTTTATGAACTTGCTTTAATGAACCGACTTTAACTCGTTAGAAATCTCAACGATAATGAAAATGTTTGAGTTTTTCGTACATAATATATAAATGAACTTATTCTTGGCCACTCTTGTCTATATATTGCCATTATTTTTTGTATTGTGTTATCTAATATTATATTTCTGTCTTGATAGTGCTTCCCATTTTTAATGGCATGCCACTTTAATTAGATATAATATAGTGCATGTCAAAATTTCATGTCAAATAAATCCACATTGTAACCCACTTAGACATTATTATATTAAATTAAACATGTAATTATGACCTAAATATCTGGAGGACTAATGTGATTAATCTTTAAACTCTTTGAAACAAAGTATTGCTACTTTAGTCTTGATTTGCAATGTTGATATGACTTGAATTCTAATTATATGTTCCATTGACCCAGTTGAAGAAATGTTTTTCTACCCTCTTTACAAGTTGGGTGGGAGGAACAAAATCGTATAAACAGTTTCCTTTGTATTTGGGTAATTGGATCCGTTTTCTTTGGGATCCACTCATACCAAGTACTATAAACTCATGGTTAAGTTTTTTTAGTATACTCTCTAATTTTCCCTTTCCAAATATAGTGAAATCGATCACCGTCTTTCGAGGAGGTAGCACAATTAAGGATGAACATCGTAAATCCGTGTGCATGTGTTTACTTGTTTAGTTTGTGTTGTGCTTCCACTACTTGCAACAAAAAAATTATCACGAAATCAAAAACATTTTTTTATGAAATGAAATCAAAGACATCTTGGACATAAAGAAAAGTTGCCAAAACATAGCTTATGCATAACTGTGTTTTATCTACCAATAACCACTAGACAAAATTTTAAGATCAGTATGAGATATAGTAGAGGGATTATTTGTCTGACCCATGCATTATAAGATCTATAAGAAAAATACCGTACAGTTTTGACTTTTAAAGTAGAAGAAAAACTGTTGAAAAAAACAAGAAATCAAGCAAGTACCCTAAACTTTTGATGAAGATAGAAATCAAGAAGGGAAAGAGGAGAGAATGAACATTGTGCGTCTCATGAGTTGAAAGGACAAGATTGAGAGAAGAAACCCTAGAATAGATAGGGGAGGGAGAAGACAATGGTGGAGGCACTTCCCAAGCCAAGACCCAATTTTTAATTCATAACATAACTTCCTTACATCGGCTTACTCATCTCTCTAAATAAATAGGTGTGGGATTACAAAAAAATAAGGAAAATAAAAAATCAACGACACATCGGACCCTAATTAACTTCCTAAAATGACTAACTGGCATTATCTACCATAAATATTAAGATTACAATCAATCTTAATTTATTTAACGTTAATAAAAATGGACAATACTCGAAAAAAATCTCATTTCCTGATCATTTGTTTGATCGTCGAGGTCAGCAATGGAGAATCCCATCTGAATTCATCGATAAAACTCCCAATTTTGATTCGATTTTCTTATTTGCAGTATTATGTTTATATTATATTTGATTGGAGGGCATCGATGCAATAATTCCACCGCTCTACTTAAATATTCTCCCACCAACATGTTTCTCCCAAGTTTCCCCTTTCGATGAAGACCTTTTTTCTCGGAAGGTCTCCTTCAAAATACTCCATAACATGCCACAATCCCCTTTATCAAGGGATTTGATTCTCTGAGAGAAGCCCTCCACCACTACATCTCATACCTTAAGATGTCGACAGCAGCCTTTCTTGGGGTTAGGGTGCTAACTGCAGAGACTCCAAAGGTTACAACTATGAATCCCCTCAAAGGTTTGCACGTGGGTTGGGAGATGCCTGTGATGGCGATAGTGCATTGAGCACCTGCACTCGATGGTGCATAAGATCGTGCAGTGTTGAATGCATCTCGTGGCGCTTAATGTGGCATTACAACATCATCAGTTTGTTGGTGCTTGGGGTTGGGGGAGCCGAGCACGCCTTGAGGTACCAGGGATGGTCTAGTGGTATCATTAGTTGCTCCAATGGTGAAGCACAAGCCGCAGACAAAAGAGGAGCATCCAACCGAAGTTATGGTGGCCAACGATCATGCACAATGTACGTTTGTGGCCTCCTCAGAACAAACAGCAACAACAATTCCAAGAACACTAGTAAGGGAGTAAAAAAAACCCTGGTGGTGGTGGTGGTTGCTCACCTGTCGGTTGCAATAAATGTTATAATGTCAGCTCGTCTAGGTTGAACTCAAAGAGGAAGAGCATGCGGTTTCAACGACTACTACATTAGTCCCTAGTGGTGACACCACTAGAGCAATAGGTGTTAGCATCAGGGAAGGTGGTGTTGAGGCTGGTGCTGGAGGTGGTGGTAGAAAAGATGCATGCCCTCCTTTACAGCAACTTCGAATGTGAACAAATTTGAGGAATTCGGATCCCCCCTCGCTCAACTGACACCCTACTCATCCAACGAATCAATGAGCAGAGACATGACTGATTAAGAGACATCATCGGACTCGACAAACATTTATAACATGCATGTCCAAGCGAACTATAAGCTAGAGATCTTTTGATTTTTATTTGGGTCATGACCATGATGGGCAGTGCTCCTAAGATCATAGAATCCATGCTGCAAAGGATTTGTTCACATTTCTTGCACCATAGATGACTCCATATTGTTCTAAGCATGAGAGTTATTGTATCGATTCCCACAATTTTCTGGATGTTGTAGAATGTATTTTTCATGTTGTGATGCTCTTCCAAAGGCTTTTGCCTTTCCCTTACACATTAAATGAGATGTTCTTCCATCTCGTGCTTGAGCGATTATGACTTACATTCGAGAATCCTCAATTTCATGTACTTGATAGGACTGTCAAATCGTAGGGGTGACCTGATGGCAATGCTCTGATACTGATTGATGCATATAGAAAATCGAGGATAAGGGAAAGATGCGAGAAGGAACACAATGCACCTCGCGAGTTGAATGGACATGATTGAAAGAAGAAACCCTAAAAGAAGAGGGGAAGATAATGATGACGGTACTCTTTGAACCAAGAATCAAATTTTAATAAGATAACTTTACGGCCATCATCTTCGATGGTTTGAGGCATGGAGAGCTGCTCGGGTGCTGGTGATGGGGGAGGTACTCCCTCGACCTTTGACACTGTGGCAGCAGATACGATTTATGTGGGTATCCTTCCGTGCGGAGATCTCCGAGGTCGGGCCGGTCAGAGAGGAGGAGGTGTGGCTACCGGAGTTGAGTGGAGCTCGGTCGGGGAAGAGGATCATGGAAGGGGAAGGGGTGCCTTTCCAGGGGTGAATCATTCGACTTTTTTTCAACAAAAGGGACATATGGCAGGGCTCCAAGGCGTCGCTGAAGGATTTGGGCTCCGTTCCCTCCATGGATACTTTACAAGTTTGTGGATCTAAGTCGGGTCGAACGGTGGATATTTTGCATGGATCTGGGTCGGGTCAAACGGCAGCCGCTTCCGTTATAGAGCCGGGTGGGCGTGGATCCGAGTCGGGTCGTATGGCAGCTACGGTTGGGTGAAAGGCCTCTAATGGATACGACAAGTGGTTCGATGGCAGAGCTTTTTGCTTTTGCGGATCGGGTGGTGGATCCGAGGGGCCTCATAGTAGAGGGGGAGTATCCGATTTTAGGATGGGTGGAGCCCTCGCTGGTGGATCGGGAAGGGAAGGCTCCTGCGAATCAACTCAAGGGTCCGGTTTTCTATGGCGCGGCGGACAAGCATGCCAATCAGAGCGAATTCCTGGGGGGCGAGGCGAATCCACTCGTTGTATCGTCTGTGAATGTCTTCCCTCCGACTGTAGTGGACCCATTGGTAGAGTCGAGGGAGTCATCCTGGAGATGCTTCTCAGAGGTGGCTCGACAGCGGGATGTGGGATCGGAGCAAGCAGCTTCCACACCGAGTCTCTTGGCAGAGGTGGCGGCTTCAGGAGCGTATTTCGTGGATGAGAAGTCAATGGTGCTACCGGAGGGAGGCAAATCAAAGGTGATGGGGTGCTCCGGTGGCCGTCAGGGGTTGCAACGGCAGGTTGGAGGAAGGTTCGGGCGAAGCTACTCCCACCACGATCTGAAGGAACAGAGGCGGAGGCGTAGGATGGAGATTTACCCATGGTTTCAGATTTCGTGAAATTTCGACGAAAATTTGATTTTGACATGGTACCGAAATTTCAAGCGAAAAGCAATATATCGGCCTTTTTTAGGTCACTCCTTCACAAATGATGGATGATATGGTCGAAATTTCCACAAAATTTCACCAAAATATCATATCGATATGGTGTTGATACGAATCATACGATATCCGAAATCTATATTTAAGCCTTGGAATTTACCATAGGTTGGGGATGAATGGGGGGTTGAGATCGGTTGCATGCAACCTCAGCACCCGATCTCGATCTGAACTCGAAAGGTGCACAAGTCGTTGGTGGGTGGGTTGTGGCAGGGGAGGGGGAGATAGAGGGGGGGTGGGCTGGTAGAAGGGGTTGACCTACGGGAGGTTTTGGAAGAGGATATGTTGAAGTGTCTGGAGGTCGTGCGACCAAAGGGGAATCTCGAGGTTCGCAAATGAATGTGTTCACTGGAACGTAAGGAGTATGGGTAGGCTGTAGAAGAGGACGACTGTGCGGCATTTGGTTTTGGAAACAGTACGGACTTGGTCATGTTGCAGTAGACGAAAATTGCGCAATATTTTATGTGATATGGAGAGAAGTTGGGGCAGACAGACTGAGAGAATATAGAGCTATTACATCTGAGGGTACTTCTGGAGGTTTGATATCAGGATGAATGCGGATAAGTTCGCGTTGGAGGAGGTTGAGCAGCGGGGAAGGTACTCCCTCATGATGTTGTTGCGGCGAAAAGCTGACAGGGTAAAGAATTTGGCTACAAATGTGTATGACCCATGTAATGGGCTTGGCAAGGCTCAGCTCATGGAAGATTTGGTCTTGGCCAAGGCGTTGGCGTCCGACTCTGCGTGGATCATCGCTGGGGATTTTAATGCGACGTTATTCTCGAAGGATCGTCCTTGGGACGTGGGGGAAGACATGGTGGCTCGTTAGAGCTGTTGGGCACGGTGGAGGAGCTTGGTTTGCAGGTGATCAGTGCGACAGGATATTTGTACATGTGGCGGAACATGAGATCCAGATCTCACATTGATAGATTCTTGGTATCTGTTGAGGCATTAATGACTTTCCCCTTGGCTAGAGCCTGAGCACTGCCCTAGGTGCATTTGGATCACACGTCGTTGCTCTGGTCTTATGGGGAGGGGATGTGTCCCCAGTCATTCTTTCATTTCGAGCGGGCGTGGTAACTTGAGGATGGATTTCGGGAGATCGTGGTAACATTCTGGGAAAGTTGCATGCCTAGTGCTTCAGCAACATGCAGGTTGGCGAGCAAGCTGGCCTCGCTCAGGAGGCACATGATGGAGTTCAATAGAGTCAACCAGATGCATCGCAGAGGTAGGAGGCTCAGGGCTCAGGATGAGGTGAGCAGGCTGGACAAATTGGAGGGTGAGAGGGCTTTGACGACGGAGGAAGTGCTTGAGCAAAGCGGTCACTTGGAGGAGATTCTTTTGGAAGACAAAAGAAAGGAGGTGGCTTGGAGGCAAAGGTCCAGGCAACGTTGGTAGAGGGAGGGAGACGTGAACACGAAATTTTTTCATGATATGGCTAGCGGGAGAACGCGCAGGAATTTGATTCACTCGATCTCGGTTGGAGGGAGGGTGGTAGAGGGGGAGGAGGAGGTAGGAGATGCACTAACATCACACTTTCAGGCTTTTGGCAGGTGGCAGATTTGTTCTGTCTAGGGATGGCAGGGAAGATTGGTTGCACGAATATCCGAGTCGGAAGTGGGGGCATTGGTGAGAGATTTTACGGAGGCGGAGGCCAAGTGGGCACCTTTTCAGCTTAATGCAGACGGGGCACCAGGGTCAAATGGCTTCCCGGTGTTTTTCTATAGGGAGTTCTGGGAGATGTTCAAAGGGGATGTCATGGAGGTATTGGAGTTCAAGGAAGAAAACATGGATTTTGAGAGGTTAAACATGGATTTCAAAGGGGATGTCATGGAGGTATTGGACTTCAAGGAAGCAAACATGGATTTTGTGATGGCAGCGGAGGTGGTGACGGACTGGAAGCGGTGCAAGACCAAATGCGTGTTGTGGAAGTTGATTTCTCCAAGGCATATGATTCTATGGATTGGAGATTCTTGTGGGCGTCGTTGGAAAAAGGAGGCTTCCTGGAGTTGTGGATTGCCTGGATCAAGAGATGTGTTACTATTGCATCCTACCCGATTCTTTCCAACGTTAGAACAGAGGGAGGGTTCTTCCAACCACAGAGGGGAATCAGACCGGGGTGTCTGTTGGCTCTGCTTCTCTCCATGATTGTGGTTGATGCTTTAACGGTGATAATGAGGTTGGCAAATGGGGAGGACTTGTGTTCTGGGTACAGAAGGAAGAAGATATCTATCCCGCTCTTACAATATGTTGATGATATTGTATTATTTCTGGGAGCTGAGGAAAAGATTCAGAGAGCGCCTCAAATCATGGATATATTTGGGATATTTCGGGGCTTCATATCAATAGGAAAAAAATCTACGGTGGTTCCTTCGACCTTTCGGAGGAGTTTCGACATGTGGTCGCGGTGCTGGGATGTCCTATTGTCGCAATGTTGATCATGTACCTAGGGCTCCCATGGGTGGCGGGGAAGCTGAGAGCTGAGGATTGGAAGGCGCTCTTGGAGAGACTGGAAGGGAGATTGGCGGGCTAGAAGACGTCGATGCTCTCGAAGGGTGGGAAGTTGTTGCTATTGAAACATGTTCTTTCAGTTATCCCGCTTTTTTCTGCTCTACGAGGACGTTGCTTGTGGGTGTGCATGCCAGGATTGAGACTATGATGAGGAGTTTTTTTTGCTAGATGGACGTCAAGGCAAGAAGGGTTTCCATCTGGTTGACTGGACCAAGGTGACGGAATCGAAGAGGAAGGGCGATTTAGGAGTACTGTGGATAAATGAGATGAATAAGGTGTTTATGGCAAAGTGGGTGGTTCGGATATGGGGAAAGTCTGAGGACATGGTTTCTCGATTGCTGAGGAAGAACTACGAGGTCACCATGTCGTTGGTGGCCATCCCAGGACGCCTTCTGTCCTCGTTGTAAAAGGGGATTACCACGGTCATTCCGAAGATTGCTTTAAAGTTAAGACCGATGCTTGGGGATGGAGTTGTTTTCCGGTTCTGGAGAGACGACTAGATGGGGGGATGGTGCTTTGGGGGATCGCTACCCACGCCTCCTTGGGTTGGCCCGGGAGGGTGAGGAATGTGCGCAGCATGTGTGGGACGGTGGGGTCTGGTCTCCGATGTTCGCTTCGCCCCTGTCGGATCAGAGGGTGGAGGAGTTCCTTGTGCTTCAGACGGAGTTGTTGCGAAGTGAGGGCCCAACTTCAGGTAGAGATCACTACATATGGGGTGATGGTAGGTTCACGGTAAAAAAAGGTGTATCGTTTTCTGGTTGAGGATGGGGAGGAGGTTCAGGAGGAGGTCAGAGTGGACATTGGTCTGATTTGGAGATGTAGGGTGCCGAACTGGGTTAAGGTTTTCCTTTGGTTATTTAAGCTTGGGAAAATTCTGACCAAGGGCCGCCAGAGTCAGTTGCTGGGCTTGGAGGATGAGACATATGACAGGTGCAAATCGACAGTGGAGGATGCCGACCATTTATTTTTCTCGTGTCCATTCTCTGTTGAGGTGTTGAACCGAGCCCGCATCTCTTGGCTTGGGCGGCATGATTGCTCCTCCTTCTGGAGAGATGTTAGATCGGTCAGCGGCTTCAAGCATGAGGACAACTCCTACCCCTTTGCTATGTTGTGCTCGATATGATGCGCCCAGAACATGGTCATCTTTGGAGGATAAAGATTATATACTGAAAATGTAATTGAGCATTGTAGGGCACTTTATCTGTCATGGTGAATGTAATATGATGTAATTCCTGCTCTTTGATATATATATGTATATATGTATTGAGGTGGGTCCCAAATTGGGACGCCACCCTTATTCCTCAAAAATAATAAGATATTTTCCTTACATTAGCCTATTCATCCCCTTATTTAGGTAAGGGGTTTACATAAAAAACAAATAAAAATGGTGAAGCCTTCTCCCACTTTAAGTAGGGTCGGCTACATTGATTCTTGCTCAAATCTATGTTAAAAGATCCAACTTTTTTACGATGACTGTCATCTACCAAATGCAACCTCCACAAGGAGGGATTTGAACCCCCGTCTTTTTGGGTGGTAGGCAAAGTCTTCCTAAAATGACTTCAACTAACATTATTTAACATAAATATTGAGATCATAATATATCTTATCCTACATAAAAATACTATATTAAAACAATCAATTAGGGACAACAAACTCAAATTTATCGAATTCCCAAAATCCATGCTTACATCAACTTTAGAGGAGAGAGATGGAGCGGTTAGGGAGAGGAGTTTGGGATGAGCAACCTTAACAGAACAACATCAGAGGAAGGAGTCGAAGGACATTGTGCAAAATTCTTCCATGAGAGGATGATGTTGCTGATTTCATGAGGGAAAGAAAATTGAAAAGATGGTATTAGCATGATTACGATATTGGCGGAGCTAGGAGTAATTGCATATGGGTGGAGGATGGAAGGAGAAGTTTAGGAGGTGGGAGGATGAGAAGATGTAGGTAGGAATTAGGAGAGCCAGAGTGGTCTTGCCATGTCATAGAGGAGGGTTTGTATATGCGTCAAAATATCCCTCTCTTGATGGGAAATGAATAATGGACGGCTGTAGAATCTGTGTAGTTAACGTTCTTAATAAAAAAACTAACGAGCCAAATCGAGCAATCGAGTTTAGTTAGCAAGTTAAGCACCACTATACTCGAACTTGATTCAATAAGGAGAATGAGTCCATTATCTGAGTCAAACTCGAACTCGTAACCTTTTCTAGCATGACTCATGGGTTATCATCAAGTTGAGTCCAATCCGAGTTTATCGATCCCATGTTTTCCTGTCACCCCTAACTAAGCTGCGTAGAATGATTAGAAACATACTAACTAGTAAAAACAAAGAACCGGTAAACAATGATAATTTTGGCACAAGCAAAAGGCCTACCAGGTAGACCTCAGAATAACTCTGAGATTAAATGTCGAAAGATGTCAGTGCTAGCCATGTAAGGTCACAGTTACTGTCCCTGCTCAATCAGTGCCCCCCACCCCCCCAAAAAAAAACACATGCACACCATCTGTGCAAATAGTTAATATACATGAAGCTTAAAGATTTTGTCCTAGTATTTATTAATCTCACAGACTCAGGACCTACCTAAAGATTTTTTCTGGACCCTCCCCTGGATTCTGCTTTTCTGGGGTTCCATCCTCCGTTTGTTTTAAAAAGGGCTTTCCTCATGTGGTACTTGTTCCATTGTGCTCGAAATTTTATAGTATCTACGTTTTGTAAAAATGAAATAAGATAATATAAATGGTCAGTCATTGAGGTCAAAAAAATAGTATCAGGCCGTGAACCTATTTTAACGTGCTTAAACGTGTCTATATGCCCTCAACAACTTGATTTTTAAAAACCTCACTTTACTTTTACTTACATTGGAAAGCATTGTTCAAAAAAGAAAAAGAAATGTAGGATAAGGTGTATAAATACTTTGAATGCCAATCAACAATATACCATACCTTATTTCCCATTACAAAATTCAGAGAACCTATGCCACGCCTTGTTTGTGCATCATCCAGCACATCATCGTGAAGGAGACTTGCCACCTGGTTAAAAAATTGACATTGAAGGTTCATGGATCTCGGATAACTTAATTTCATGTACAAGAAAAAAACAAAATCCTAACAAGATTAGTCATCTACATCCATAACTTACATGAATCATTTCTGTTATCTCAGCAATACTCTGCTGCCTAGCACGCAGTTCTTTTGGAGTACTCGCAAATGCCGTGCTCGACGATCCATGTATAGATATATTCAATGCAGATGCCATAAGCAATAAAACCTGCACATAGCAAAGATAATTAATTTCAGCTATGATGGAACAAGATAGCAGGAATAGTTAACATGTTTAATCATCAAAAAAGCCTATGATATGTATACAGCAGGGACCTGCGCTATGCTGACAATGCAACCAAAATAATGTCTCCATTTATATATTTGAACTATAAAAGCGAGTCACTTTGGTACATCATAACTAAAAGCGAACCAAAAGCAACACAATCTTGCAAGAACTGTAGAGATAGTTTCTACTATTATTATATGTTTATGTACCTTGTTTCTATTTCTCTCTTCTATTTAGACATCCATGTAATTTACCCTTACGGTCTCTCCCTATATAAGAGAGCCTAGGGTTTTCTTATTATTATAACGAAGACTCCTTTCTTCTAACATGGTATCAGAGCCGCCTTAGGGCTCTCCTCCCTTCCCACCCGCCGCCCCTCCTCTTCTCTCGTCTAGCCGCTCTCCTCCCAACGGCGGCTCCCAGCCGCTGCACCTCCGAGCGCCCCCCTCCGCTGCCGCTGCACCACCCAGCGGCTCTTCGAGCCCCAGCCGCACCCTCCAGCCGCCCCCGCGGCACCCTCCAGCCGCCCCTGCGGCCCTTGGCGCACCAGCGGCACCCCCCTCTGTCGCCGTAGGGCTTTCATAGCCTCCAGCAGTCCATAGGCGTCGTTTTCGATGCGATTCAAGGGCTGTAAGCTTCTTTCGAGGCGTGCCCTAGACCCATCTTCCTCCGGTTTATGGATTTGAGTGCGTAAAAGTCTACACACGTACTCAAATCCAATGCAGTTGGTGTAGACATTCATCACAGTGTCTATTATCCCCTCGTCTTCTTCGAGCAGCAGTATGTCAGAATCGAAAGTCGATTTGCCCTCCACCGGCGCATTCAAAGGTCCGGCGCCAATAGTGAAGATGGACGGGTCTAACTATGAGCTATGGGCTATGCAGTTCATGAGTCTCATGAAATCAAATGGTAAGAAACACATTCTTACCGAGGATGAGCATGCGGAGAAGACAGGGATCTATGCCTCATGGGAGGCTGATGATGCTTACGCAAAAGTATGGTTGTCTGGTACGTTGACGATGGAGATAGCTAATGATGTCCTCCATCAGCCCACTGCTAAGGCGATGTGGGACATCCTAGCCGCTACATATTCGCAGGTGCGAAATGAGACGAAGATGTTGCAGCTTCAACACGACATCTTTACGATGAAGCAGGCCGGCAGACCTCTCCATTCTCTATACACATCCCTAAGAGGGATGTTCGAGAAGCTTTACAGTACCATTCCTCTGACTGCTACTCCGGAGCAGCAGAAGACGTTTCGGAACGCCACCATGGTGGGCGTTCTACTTGCTGCCCTCGATCCTGAGTATGATGCTGCACGATCACAGATTTTAGCAGATGCAGTCATTCCTCCAGTGGAGGATGTCTACAGGAGGCTCAGTCGTATTCCAGTTTCATCCAGCTATCCTACTCCACCCCCATCTGCGATGGCAGCTTCGCGGGGGAGAGGTGGACCACCTTCTGGGCGTGGTCGTGGGCGTGGCCGTGGACCTCCAGGAAGAGGCGGCCGAGTCAGTCAGATGTGCTCGTATTGTCACAGAACTGGACACTCAGAGAAGACATGCTACTCAAAGCATGGGTTCCCAGCATCGGCACGGGTTGCAGAGCATTCACAGTCTCCTTTACCGTCTACGGCAGATCATAGATTTGACGAACTCGTGGCCCGTCTCCGTGATATTATGCCACATTCTTCTGGTGATTCATCTGGTGGCTCTTCTGATATTGCTGCCACAGCCTCTGCCAGTTCATCTGCCGCAGCCAGTTCTTCAGGTAGATCATCATCCCTCATACCTTCACATGATATATCTGACTGGGTTATAGATTCCGGAGCTACACATCATCTCTGTCGAGATAGAGGAAGACTACATGCCTACAGGGCTATTCCTCCAGGTCGCTCAGTACAGATAGCAGATGGTTCCCACTCACCCCTTGTTGGCCAGGGGGAGGTTTTCTTATCCTCCACTATGCAGCTACAGAATGTTTTACATGCCCCTGAGTTCTCACTGAATTTGCTGTCTATTAGTCAGATTACAAAGGATTTGAATTGTCGTGCTATATTTGACCCGTCTTCTCTCATTTTTCAGGACATACTCACGGGCAAGGTGATTGGCTGTGGCTCTGAGCAGAACGGTCTATATCGGCTGGTTCGGGAATCCTATGCTGGCATCTCCACTCACTCAGCTGGACCAGTCTCACCTTACATTTGGCATCTTCGTTTTGGTCACCTTCCGCTCCAGAAGATGCGCCATCTTCTGCCCCAGATCTCTCCAAGTTCGTCGTTTCGTTGTGAAACATGTCAGTTAGGAAAGCATCACAGGTCGAGCTTTCCAGGTCGTCAGAGTCGGAGCAGTAGCTCCCCTTTTGAGTTGTTACATATAGATATATGGGGTCCGAGTCGTGTTCCCGATCACCAGGGGCACAGGTTTTATCTTGTGGTAGTAGATGACTTTTCTCGTGTCTCTTGGGTTTTTCTTCTGAAGAATAAGTCTGAAGCAGGAGATGTTATCAAAAATTTGATTAATGAAGTGCAGAATGTTTTCTCTTCATCTGTCAAATATGTTCGGACTGATAATGCCCTGGAATTTTGTACACGTTCTCTTTCTCAATTTCTGTCATTGAAGGGTATTATTCATCAAACCACCTGTGCATATACGTCCCAACAAAATGGTGTGGCGGAAAGAAAGCATCGCCATCTCTTGGATATCACTCGTACCTTGTTGATTCAAAGTTGTGCTCCTATTTCTTTCTGGGGGGATGCCGTCCTTACTGCATGCTATCTGATCAATAGAATGCCGTCCTCTGTCCTTGGAGAGAAGATACCCATTTCACTTATTTTTCCGGACAAGGAGCTATTCTCACTGCCACCACGTGTCTTTGGCGTTGTGGCGTTTGTCCATCGTCTATCTCCTGGACTTGACAAGCTCTCTCCAAGAGCAGTCAAATGCGTCTTTGTTGGGTATTCCAGAACCCAGAAGGGATACCGGTGTTATGATCCTACAACCAACAGGTACTTTGTTAGTGCGGATGTCACTTTCTTCGAGTCGGTTATGTATTTCTCACCAGCTGGGGACAGAATGGAACCATCCACCACCACTGATGATATTTTGGTCCCACCACCACCTACTTGTTTGTCACCTGACTCGTCTCATGTGTCAGTTCCCATGCCAGCACCACCGCCACCACCACCTCCACCTCCACCCATTCCACGGCGAATCATATCACCATTTCCTATCCACTATACGCGTCGGTCAGGTCCCGCTCAGGCAGCTCATGAGCCAATCACTACGCCTCAGGTATGTTCAGATGATGTTACTAATGACGGGTCAGGTTTGGTACATATGCAGGATGACTCCTCACAGGCGGACCCAGATGATGATCTTGATGTTCCGATTGCTATTCGGAAACAGAGACGACAGTGTGCATCCTATCCACTTGCTTCACAAGTTTCCTTTCACCGACTCACAGGTGATTTCCAGAAGTTTGCCACAGCTTTGTCTTCCGTGGACATACCACGGACATACCAGGAAGCCTTGAAGAGTGAATGCTGGAGGTTAGCTATGGAAGAAGAAATGGGGGCCTTGCAGTCCCGTGGCACATGGTCTTTGGTCCCTGCACCTCCTGATGCATCCGTTGTGAGCTGCAAATGGGTCTTCACAGTCAAATATCACGCAGATGGCACATTGGATAGGTACAAAGCACGCTTGGTCGCCCGTGGATTTACGCAGACATATGGCGTTGATTACATGGATACATTCTCTCCAGTGGCGAGACACTCGACTCTCCGTATCCTCCTGTCTGTTGCTGTGGTTCGTGACTGGAGCATTTCTCAGCTAGATGTCAAGAATGCATTCCTGTACGGGGACTTACAGGAGGAAGTCTACATGCAGCAGCCACCCGGGTTTACTGCTGAGGGGGAGAAGCATATGGTCTGTAGACTTCACAAGGCTATATATGGCCTTAAACAGAGTCCACGAGCGTGGTTCCAGAAGCTGTCCAACCTAATTGAACACCAGGGATTCAAGAGGTCCAATGCTGATCATTCGTTGTTCGTCCAGAAGTCCTCGGGAGGTACGGTTGTCATAATGGTCTATGTGGATGATATTCTAGTTACAGGAGATGATATTCAGGGCATAGCGAGGGCGAAGGCATTCCTAGGTCGTCAGTTTGTTACAAAGGATCTTGGAACCCTAAGATATTTTCTGGGGTTGGAATTTGCAAGGAATGCACATGGTTTGGTGATGACACAAAGGAAGTACATTACAGACTTCCTGGTTGAGACTGGTATGGATGGTTGCAAACCATCAAGCATCCCCATGGACCCCAGCATGAAGTTATATGATGGTGATACTGATGAAGTGGATAAGAGGAGATATAGAGAGATGGTGGGAAAACTCCTCTACATTACTATAACCCGTCCAGACATTGCATTTGCATTTAGCCGGGTGAGTCAGTTTATGGAGCAGCCCAGACAGGTTCACATGGATGCTATACACATGATACTGAGGTATCTGAAGTCTACTCCTGGATTAGGGCTACTATTCAGAAAGGGTGCAGACTTATCCATCTCAGCGTGTGCAGACGCAGATTATGCAGGATGCCCTAAGGATAGAAAATCAACCTCAGGGTTTGCAGTCTTTGTTGGAGGCTCTCTGGTTTCTTGGAAAAGCAAGAAACAAACGGTGGTGGCAAGATCCAGTGCGGAATCCGAATACAGGGCAATGGCCCAAGCCAGCACGGAAATGATGTGGGTTCGCTCCGTATTAGAAGATCTACATGTAGCAGTACCTCTACCTATGAAGCTTCAGTGTGACAATCAGGCAGCATTGTTCATTGCCAACAATCCAGCTTTTCATGAGAGGACCAAGCATATTGACGTAGACTGTCATTACACTAGAGACCTGATCCAGAGAGGATTGATATCCACGGCCCATGTTAGCTCAGGAGATCAGACTGCCGATGTATTCACCAAGCCATTGCTCAGAGGACCTTTCCAGAGATGTTCATCCAAGCTGAGCATGATCGACATCTATGCTCCACCTTGAGGGGGAGTGTAGAGATAGTTTCTACTATTATTATATGTTTATGTACCTTGTTTCTATTTCTCTCTTCTATTTAGACATCCATGTAATTTACCCTTACGGTCTCTCCCTATATAAGAGAGCCTAGGGTTTTCTTATTATTATAACGAAGACTCCTTTCTTCTAACAAGAACCATGTAAAAAGCATGCTTTCAACTTAAAACACTGCTTAAAGTGGTCATTAACACTCGAGACATGAATCATGGAGTTGACAACCACAGAAATTCCTCACTTTAAAAAGACTTACCACTCACATCAGTTTCTAGAAAAAGCAATTAGCAGCTACAGAAGGGCAAAGCAAAGACAGAAGGTTTTTCAGTTCAAAATAAATAAATAAATCCTGATTTACGTAGAATCGGAGAAAACGGAGCAACAACCATTGCCTCTTTACTCCTAGACATCATTGTCGGTGTATAATTTCCACGCAAAATTGCTATTGATAGATGTGCGCTTAGCATGGCCCTAAAAGATGACTGCATATAGCCAAAATTTTGGTTTCGTCCATCCAGTGGTATCCCTACTCCATCTCATCTTTGTTTTCCAAGATTTTGCCAATATAGTCTATTATAAATCTCTCAATGAGTAAAAGGTGTGGGGCTCTGTATATAATCTCACACATAGACCCGAGCCCCACTAATAAATGATGCGGGACTAAACAAGAGAGTAATGTAACTGGATCATAGAGGATCCAATTATCCGTCTATTACATACTCTAGTACCCCCCTCAAGTTGGAGCTGAGAAAACTTCAGCTTGCAATAAAAGAAAATATACACAACACATCTTAAAAAGGGGGCTACATTCCGAGGGAGACCAGAGGAGACCCACTTGAGGTGGTCGCTAATAGGACGAGACTCGCGCAGGAGTCGCACTAGGAGACCTGTAAGCTGATACTTGGTGAAAACGGCTGGTACATAGTAGATGTCTTCAATTGTTGATCTTCATGCACTAAATTGATGGGTAACATAAGTTTGAGAGGATCCCAAGTAGTACAAGTCCATTGTTCATCTGAAGAGGTGCACATCGACTCCTAGCTCTTCTTCGCTAGTCTGTGTAATTGATGTCAATCATCAGAAGTGGAGTGGGCGTGCCTCATACGCAAATCTCGAGAGTGAGGTCTCTCCTAAATGTGAATCCTGGGAAGAGCCTCTCCCATATCTATGGGGACCTCGTGTCGGTTCTATGATATAGGGAAATTTGAGATGAGATCTCTTTCAGAGGAGCCACAAGCGGATAATGATGGACATGACGCAAAATATGTAGAAACTCCTCAGACATAAGAATATGCCATGTGCTCTCTTCACCATTCTCCCATACTTGTCAGAATAGGGGCATAGATAATCAAGTTGGGAGAAACAACGTAGAACAAGCACCTTTTTTCTCGGATTTTTTTATAAGTTGTCCTCTCACTCTCTTTTAGAAGCCATCCTTTTTTGCCCCCCCCCCTTAATAAGCCTCCATCTTTTCTCTGTTTCTTTTTTTCTCTCGGCCTCTTTTTTTGACTGACGAACTTGCTGGGACCAAAAAATAAAGCAATACAAAATTATTTTTTTAACATAGATGCAGCCCAACAGGGCCCAAAACCTCCACCTTTCTTTTTTTCCCTTTTCAACCGAGCTCTCTCCCCTCATATTCCCTTTTCAACCGATCAGCCCCAAATTTTGTCTTCACACACGATTAGGGTTCCTCAAAGGGAATCAAGGCATCTGCAAAAAAAGAGGGAGTCTCCTACAGCTTGGGAGGAGATGGGGGCGCATCTCCTAGGAGGAGATGAGGGAGCATCGCTGTCGTCTACCAGTGGCTGGAGGGAGAATGACATGTTGGGTGGCTCCTCCTAAATGTGGAGGTGATGGGGACGCAAGAGATGCGTAGAATGGGCGTAAAAATAGCATATGCGATCGGATACGTTGCCTGCTAAGAATCTCAAAATTCCAAAGGGCACTAAGATCGCGTATGGAGCCTAGAGATGTACATATTGACTGTAATTACATGAGGTGCTCATCTGAGAGGTGTTCATCTTCATCGGAGACCTTGCCATCAATGGCTAGTAGAGACCTAGTCGTCACTGATCTAGGAGGTACTCATCGGGTCTCCCGTGTCCCCCTTCTTCTTTAGGCAGCATTGCACCTTAGGGTAGAGAGATCACCTGGGAATTACGCCTGGAGGTGGCGTTGTATGATGTGGATCTGTACTCTAGCTACGTAAGATGATTTAGGGTTCTTGAAACGTAATTGTTTCTGTGTAGATACTGTGTTCCGTCAAAACCGTACTGTACTTGTTTCTTGATATTGGTGATGAAGATGCTTGCTAGAACTCACATATGAACGCATATAAACCTTGAAATCTTCGAAACCTAAAAATATGGTATTTATGATGATGTGATCTTTAAAACTTGCCCATATGCACAGAACCAAACTCAGATTGAAATCTTCAAAATAGTTATCGAACAAGAACATAATAAAACTTTGAGAACAAACCCTAGAATCAAACACGCTTTGATACCATGTAGAAAGCATAACACGAAAGCAATAATCAAATCAAGAACATAAAAAATAAGTAGAACACTTAGGATTGATGTGGAATTCTACTCCTTAAAGAGTGAGACGAAACCACGAGAGGTCTCTAAGGCAAGATATTCTATTATAAATCTCTCAATTAGTATACAAGGTGTGGGGCTCTTTGTATCAGAGTCTCACTAATAGATGATGTCAGATAAATAAGAGATCAGTGTAATTGGATTCTAGAGGATCCATCTAATACGTACTCTAACAATTGAACTCATGAACAATGAAAATTGTATTTAACTTTTATGGGATTTTAAATGATATGGGAGAAATCCTTTCCCAACACCTCCGGTTCAATCTTGACAGAAGCAGTAAGTAACTTAGAGCCATAAAGGATCTCTCGAAGATCTCGGGGACTTGGAATCCTCGCTAGTATCGACGATTTGCAATTTTTTTATCTCAATCCTCACTTTTCATACAAAGAAAACATGCTCATAAAATCTCTCTACTTCTTAACTTCTTCCTATAGTGCATTATTAATTTGTTTTATCTTAATGCTATAGACCTTCCACACAAATAGTACTAGAAGATTTGCCTAGATTGCAAATATCCATCACTATAGGCGTTATGTTAAAACGAAGCTATTTATCAAGTCCAAAATTTTTGTATGTTGAAGTTAATCTGAATTTAGTACAAGTTGACTGGTCACATTTAGTACGAGATACCTTGGTGTATGTTATTTGCTAATGATATTGTGTTAATTAATGAGACTAAAGATGGAGTAAATGAGAAGCTTGAGGTTTGAAGACATGCCTTAAAGGCTAAAGGATTTCGTATAAGTAGGGCTAAGACAGAACATATGGGGAGCATATTTGAAGGAAGTTGTGGTGAACGAATTGAGGTGAAATTAGTGACGATAACAATGAGAAGAAAGATTCTTTTGGATACTCGGAATCTATTTTGCAACATGATGGGGAAATCGATGAAGATGTTACTCATAGAATTAATGCAGGTCAATTTAAGTGGAGAGGGACTCTATTGTTCTATGTGATAAGAAAATTCCTTTGAAAATCAAAGGAAAGTTTTATAAAACAGTCGTCAAACCTGCTACGCTCTATGGATCTGAATGTTGGCATGTGAACTATAGACATGTGTAGAGAATGATAGTAGCAGAAATGAAAATGTTAATGTGGATGTGTGGTCATACACAATGATGCGATCAAAAGAAAAGTTGGTGTAGCTTTGATAGAGGATAGATGAAAGAAAATCGCTTAAGATGGTTCGGTCATTTGCAAAGGAGGTCGGATGATGCACCAGTCCGACTAAGAGAGGTTGAGGAAGGCCCAATAAGTATTCGAACGAAACTATCCAAAGGGATCTTAGTTTTTTGGATCTAAGCCCAAGAATGACCCAAGATAGATCAGAGCGAGTGCAATGAATTCATGTAGTCGGCCCTACTTAAAGTGGGAAAAGGCTTTGTTGTTGTTGTAGACCTTAGATGGCCCGAGTAAATTAGTTAGATTTCCAAGCTGCATAATTTTGATCCAATTTGTTTTACAGAATATTATTGTTGTCTTTTTATAATTCATATTGTTGTAAATATTTTGGTTTTTACGTTATTTTGCATGTGCCACCCCATTTATGTAACACATGGCAAAAGTCGTATATTCTCCTTCAGGTTTTGTATCTAATTCTACCAATGGAAAACCTAGTACGGAGAGGTTGAATGGACGTACGCAAGTGCTCCTAATAGTGACAAGTTCAAGCATCGGTGCACTTTATGTGGGAAGAGAATTAGAGAATTTTTGTGGGCAGAGAATGTGTATACACTTATTGAGTATAAAGTGAATACATATATGTATTTGCAAATGTATACACAATTATATATGTATACATACACATACAGAAACATACATATATATTGGATTAATAGTCAGCAATATCGTGATATATCGGCGATATATCGTCTATATAACTGTATGATGAGATGTGAGTACTGATTTTCATATAGATATCCTTTTCCAGGATATTGATCAGTATCTCGTGAGATATCGACGATATATCGCCATATCGCTTGAAACTAAATGGTTTTAGTATAAAATCTCTCAGATATCGATCGATATATATATCGATGATATTACCCTTGTAAGCTTGATTTCACTACTTATTTTACTACTCCTAGTATTAAAACACGTTATGAAGTATAAATTTTGTTTCGGGTCGGGGGTGCTGCCCTCACATCCTTGCAAGGGGAGCCCACCTACTCCCCCTTGACCCCCCCCCCCCCCCCGGCTTGTTGACCCCCGTCTGGTAGGATATGGTGCTACAAGGTGGAGCATACGACTGTTCTTCAAGTGGTGGACTCCACCCTTTTTGGCAATAGAGATAAAAACAAGTCTAATGCAGATCAAATTAGAATAACATGCCCAAAATACATCTAAGCAGTCAGTTCAGCCGTCAGCGTTAACAACTAGCGATTTGTGTGATATAATGTGTATTAATGTGCTAAATACATCTCATCGTTGCATATAAATGTGTATTTTGTATGTTATTTATTGTTTTAATAACTAGGATGATCTTAATTTGTAAAAATTTGCTTTTTACGTCATTTTAAACTAGGCGGACCGATACGATATGGATATTTCCAACCTTGTCCTCCACGGAACTCTTGATTCTAAACCCCTCATGACTAGGTAATCTCGTTTACAATATTACATTAATTTACATATTTTCATTTATTTTTGTGAATAGATAAATCTTTATACCAAAAAATATTGTCTCATTAATCATTAAGTACATTTTTTTAATCAAATGACTCATCTCGATACCATTCATTGTCTTCCATGCGCAAAACATGTATTCTAAGTGTGCTTAACTTAGCTAGTTTAATTCCAATTCCAATATTAATTAATCACCAATCAACATTAACAATGATATGCTCGATATAATCGATATGCGAGATATAAAGATCATAGATGATCTATATGTGTCATCTAAGTGCATATTTGTAAGTAATTTAATGTTATAAGAATTTGGATTAAATCATTTTCCAATATCTACAAGTCAACAATCAACATTACCCTTTGATATGTTCGATATGATCAATATGTGAGATATATGGGGTTTAAATAACCGATGTTTGCAATATAAGTGTGTATTTGTAGGTTATTTGTTGTTTTAATATCTTAGATAATCTTAGTTTCTGAAAAAATGGCAAAAAAATATCTTTTTTGAGCTATTTCCAACATTTCCACTGATATCGGCAATATATCCTGATATATCCTTTTCCAAGCGGGCCGATACGATTGAGAAGGAGGTGGAGGCAAGTGGTGGAGATCTGATCAGGGAGATTGATCAGATGGTTGTGGTAGAAGCACCAAAGGACAGCCAGGATGGAGGCGAGGAAAGTGGATCCAACGGCTAATGGAGAGGTCGGGCGGCAAAAGAGGAAGCGGCCATGTGGGATGCTCCAGAGAGCGCTACGTGGCTGCTCCAGAAAATTCAATAAATAAGAAAATAAAGAATAATCTAAAAGAAATAGTAGGAGGTTGAATTAGGAAAAAGTCAAAAGTTGTAGATCTCGATGAGATCTACAAGTTTTATGTTGGTCAAAAACCCGAAAGAAGTCATTTGCATAAAGGTGAATTTCTGCAAGTATTTTTAATAGGTATAAACACTATTTTGTGGTTTTGAGATTTTTTTGTATTTTTTATTTCTTTTAAAACTAAAATAAATATAGACAATATTTAATTTAATTTTTAAGGGTTTTTATTAATAAAGAAATAAGAAAAAGGGTTAGTAATTAAATATAATAAATTAGGGTTAGATATAGGTTAATTATATAGAGAGTATGTACAATATAATACAAGTTAATAATAAGGATTTAATTGTGATTTTTTATTGAATTGTGTAAGCAAGGAGAATAATTAATAGATTTTAACATGTTGTATCTGAGATCCATTATACCCCTATATTTAAACTATGCTCGTCCTCGAGCATCTAAAGAATGAATGAGTCATATTAATTCCTGACAATGCATATGAAATTTCAAGGCTCAATTCGTCGAAGACCTTTAATTTGAGTGATCCAAAAATTCTGGGCTCAACCATACTCTAGTCAAAATGAATTCAACTTCTCTAATTATCAGACTCTCTGGAAGGATATGAAAATTAGTGTACTGCAACCATGAGAGTCGAGTCGAGACATCCCCCAAAGTTCCAATCCAAGGGACTCCCCTCTAGACCTGATCCTCAACAATAGGGAACAAGTCGGTTCTTGCTTCAGTCAACTGTCTCATTAGTTTGTCAGACTTGAAAGAGTAGATGGACGGCCAGATGATGGAGGGCATAGGTTTGTGTATATTTTTCTCCCCCTCAAATTGGAACAAGGGGCCTCTTGAGTGCCTTATTACTCAATACATGTATATTTCTGATTTGTTGATCAATGTGTCGTCAAAAGAATTTGGAGTTGTCTACACTTGTTTTCCTACGAGTACACCGGGGTGTGTCTCTTTTGAGTATCTAAAATACCTTCAACACCCAGACTTGTATCGCTATATGATGCAGAGCCTTTTTTTTGTGCTAGCCCAACTCCTTGGTCCTAATAGTGTTTGGTCCAAGTGGACACTTTGAAATGGTTGGGAGCGCTCGTCTTTGGTGGAAGCTTATAGGGTTTCTATTTGTAATAAGCTTTTCTTTGAATATTTTTTTATTCTTCTCTTTTTGGCTAGCTCCACTGTTTTACCAAGAGTTGGCGCACACTGATCAACAATTATTTAAGTTTCATCACACCCTGGCACATAGGTAAATATCAAAGATAGCATGCGAACTTGTTCACATCCTGGCTAGGGTTTTGCAGGCACTCAGGTTTCTTGAAGCACTCACTAACGTTATCCCAATCCTCGAGCATCATTAAACTAGGTCTAAACTCAAATCACCAGTCCTAGTTCCTCAACTGATAACTCAACTCATCTCATCAATCATGCAGTTGTGAAAGTGATGTGTTGATCATATTCTTTAGAAGGTAGAGATGAAGAGTGCAATATAGCGCTCAAATCTTTCAAACTAGGGAAGTGTAGAATATTAAGTTCCAAACCCTAATGATTAAGGCTGGCTAATTCAGTCTCTCAAGATCGCAGAAATCAAGTGTCTTTAAATCCTCAAGCCTTGCGTAATAATGAATGTGTCAGGAATATACCAACTCCTTGGTTAGTGAATTTTGTGATTTTTATCTTTTGCATTTTTTATGAAATTCAATTTTTCATTTTTTTTAATTCTTCAGAGAGATAATGACTGGCTCAAGCTCATATGAACAGTTGCAACTACTTCCAGCCAGTATAGGCGTAGGTACGGACCGTTAGACGGTTACCCATGTTATTTGAGGACGGAACCATAGACAGTATCCTCTAAACCATACACTCTGCTAAGGGAGACCGAAGTTCCCTCACTGAAGAGTAGCTACTCATTTTTTTCGCCTAGTAGTCAGATTCTCTACCAAAGAAAATTTTAACTTTTTGGATTTTTATGAAGTTTTGAAAAAATGTTAATTTTATTTACAAAAAGTTAATCCATTAATTTTTAGAAAGATTTTACAAGAATTTTTACAAACATTAGTGTAACATCCGGGAATTCGCGTAAACCCGAACTCGTCCGATTTTGGGTCTAATGAACCCAAAAACGTTGTCGGTCAATACTAAACAACCTAAAACGACCAATTAATCATGAATCAAAAGTCGTTCGGATGAAATCGACCAAAAATCGGTCCCTTCGTAATGCGTGCCGTGAAAAGCCGCGACGCAAATTCGGAAACCGCGAAATAAACCGAGACCATCATGAGATCCGATTCGACGATACAAGACCAACGGAATCGACCGTTCGTCAATCGGAGGTCATATGATATTTTTAAATCACAAAATTTAGTCTTAGACAAAAGCCGTATCCGAAAATTTCGGCTATTCAAAACTTGATCGGAAGTATATCAATATTATACTCATATTGACCGTCATTTTGAGACGGTCAGATCGAGATATTGTGCGTCGAAATCCAAGGTTCGATGCACGAATACGGTCAAATTTTAAGTATGTCAAATAAAGAGATTTTGTTTTAAAAAAATATATATAATAAAAATATTTTTAGTAGCAAACAGCTACTGTTTTCCAGAAAACTCCAGCCGTAGTGTTTTTTTTTTTGGGTCTTTTTCTCTTTCTAGCCACATGACTTAGCCCTCTTTCCACTTGTCAACTTCAAGGGTTCTCCTTGTTTATATAAACTCCATATCTCCCCATTAATTCCCAATTGTTTCTCCTTTCCAGCCGAGAGGAGATCCCCTCTCCTTTTTCTTGTTGCTGAAAGCTACAGCTTTCTTCTTTCTTTCATATTCCCCTCCCCATTCCCAACGTTACCCTCTACCTTATCCCCCAAATTTCCACTCAATTTCAGTCAAAGGAGCCCTAAACTCCATTGTTTCTGCTCATCTTCTTACATTAAAGCTACAGCAGGAACAACTACTCGTTGTTGTTGTATTGCTGCCCCTGGAGCTGCAATTGCATGCAAAAATTAAGATCAATTTCCCCATTAGATTGGAGATCTTAAAGGTACCAATTTTCCTTCTCATTCTATTCATCAAAAATCAACATTTAGGCTCTAATTTATATTTTTCTCCTTTTATGTTGCTGTCCAGCAGTGGTTTAAGCCACTGTTACATGTCAAATTTCATCTCAAAACTTAGGATCTAATCAAGGTACAATCCCTCACCATCTCTTGCTGCCATGCATGTCTCTTTTCCTTTAATTAAACACTTAATTCTATGGGTAATCATAGCTCGGATCCTATTGTTAGCAAAATCTGACCTGGCTATATAATTGAATTGTGCATAACTGGAAATGGATCTACCTAAACCGGGTGATTGTGCACTGCAGGGGATGTCAAATTGGTGTTAAATCATGGTATTGGAGGTAGTTAGAATATGTTCTTGGGGAAAAGAGAGATTACATAAGATTAAATATAGCCATCTATTATTTACTCAGTTTCACATGAAACGTGTGATTTTATTCTCATCAGTGAATAATTAACAACAGTATCTAATTTCAGTTTGTGGTTTTATGAAATCCTCAACACATGTGGTTGCCTATTTCAATTGAAATTAGACGTAGTAGTAATTTTTCAAATTTTAGACTGATATATATATCAGGTTCTGGCATTGGATTTATTTTATCTTTTAATTATACTGTACGTAAGAGTTATGGAATAACTCATGCAGATTGTGTAAAATGATAATACTAAATTCTTACTGAAAAAGTAAATGGTTCTTATTATTATTATTAATTAAATATATTAGTGGCAATTATCATTTGGGCTGAGTATAATGAGGTTATAATAGTGATTTCAGTATCATATCAGATTTGTTTAGTTAAATTGATCATCACCACAGCGAGAAAATAGCCGCATAGAGTTTTCATAGAAAATTTGAATCGAGTACTTCGTTCTATGACTCTTTCTAGCATCCATACTTGGCTAGTTGGATCATATGAAAACTTGAATAAGTCTAACTTTATATAAACTCTTAAGTAGAAATTCAAAACTACCTTGCAACAAACAGTATTGCTAGCACTCAAATTATGTGAGGGGATAAAAGAAAAGTTTTTCAAAATTTACCATAATAAGAAATATGAACTCCTGAATAACGGTGTTGAATGTGAAATTTTTGGGATATCATGGATCAAATGCTAGGCGTGTGAGAGTAAATCAAAAGAAAGAAATTGTTTCTCTGTTATTGAGATTATGCTCATTTCATGTATAAAGAACACCAGAGATAAATGTTCTGTTACCTTTTCTATCTTTATAAAAAGAGAGAATATATATATAAGCAATCAATCTATTGAAATATAACAATATTACATAAATTACTTACATCCTTGTCAAGTTACGTGTAGTCTTACTGTAGGATTTGTAAAATCCTATTTGCATATGGATCTATCTCAGTCAGTGTACTTTCTAAATCCAGATAGCAAATTAGTTTCTATTATAAATGTTAACACAGGAGAACTGATAAGCCTCTAACATTATGTATTAAATAATAACATGCAATTACAAGGAAAGATCATCTTCATTAATTATCCTTTAGATATACTATACTAATTCTGACTACTATTAATAAAGTCATTTACTAGGGACCTTGAATCCGGAAGTTAATTACATTGGAAAATTAAGGAAGAATGAGATCTTGAAAAGGCCGGTGAATCAATAAGGCCTAATAATTAATCATGCCGGTCATGATGACCTTTTACACTTGACCGTGCGAGGGCGCGGTGACCCTCAACTGGGCGGGAGAATAGGAAGCCCAGTTAGGGCAGCGGCCGCCAAGCGCGCGGGTCTAGGATCCCAGTCTCATTTCGGTTTTTACGCGAGCTCGCGGTGTTTTTACGCCTCGTTGGGATCCCGACTTTAGACCATTCCGCTGACCCTGTTTTAGGATACCCAGGCGGGGGATCCTTGGTTTTCAGTTTTACGTACGAGCTCGGTTGCCCGTTACCGGTCGGGCTGTTTTTCTAGAGCGACTTCCCGGGAAGTCCCTCTCACCCGTCTCAGTGGCATAGTTGGGGAGTAGACCTATCCCTCTATTGGACCGGCCTTCCAACTAGAGGGCGAGACGGAAGAGCCATTTGTAGGCTTCTTCACCGCTTGAGTTTACCTTCGCCAAACAGACTTGGCGATTCTACATCCAGATCATCCATATCTACATCTATATCTACATCTAAATCATCAAGAGTTGCATCTGAGAGAGTTAGAGTGAAGGATTGGAGGAAATTACAATTAAAATTGAATTGATTGGAGGTGACTTTAATCTGGTTTGAAATCCCTATAAGTTAGTGGACGTGTTGGGAACTTAGTTAGGATGCATTACACAACACCGCATGCCTACGGAGGCCCCCCAACCCTAAGGTAGTTAATACCTTAGAGTCATAGTGTGAGACTACACACAGACCAAGACCACGGACTATCCACTAACTTAGAAGGAGTAAATAGAATTAAGGATCAAATTCATCATCATCATATCAGTCCATTATCGAAACCCATGACATGATCTCACTGACAAGAAAGTAGCCATTAAGTTCCGCAACATGATCTCCAAGACCCAAAATCATGATCTTAAAACACATGAAATCATTATATGTTAGGGTCTTTTATCTAAACTTTATATAAATATATATATATAAATATGGGATGAATGGGAAAAAGGGGAGAACAAATGAACTTAATGTCAAACAGTTGAAAACCCTTTTACTTACGCAAGTAGATGTAAATTTTAGTTATTCCACCTTTCTACTTGCTCTCTTTTGCACATAAAATTTCTTGTTATTTATTTTAAACTACGGGTTTGTATTCACGTTTGTGACTCCTTTTCTTCCTTGCACGCATGGCAGGAAAGGAGTCTATTGTTCAGTAGTTATACAGGGTTCCAGAAGACAAGGTCTATACTATACGGTATGTTATTATTTTTGTCTCAGTTTTTGTTCGGTCGTTAATGTTATATGCTTCTTTTCTCTTCAGTCAGATTTTGGGATATACTGTATATACTTTCAGACATTGTACAGGTTGAAAATGAAATGAAAGTTAATGAAATAAATTCTTGGTGACATTTATTTTTATTATCTTGTGGTTGTGAATGTGAATGTCGAATGTCACTTGCAAATATATTCATTGCGAAAAATTTCCCCATAAAACTATGTTTTTAATGCGATGTCACAAATGGAATTTCGCGAATTGTGTCGTAAACGGGTACCCGGATCCTGAGGGGTTCACAATTAGTTCACCAGTAAACTTAAACCTAGCTCAAAAAGTTTTCAAAAATTTTAACATGCGAGCTATGGCTAAAGTATATATACAATAATAAACGGTATACCCCCCTATACTTAACTTTTGTTATGTTCTCATAGCACAAGTGATATGAAGTCATAGCTCCGATTAAATATAAGATATAGCGGAACTGACTCGGACGGTCCCCCTATACTTAGGTCAAAAATGACATACAGATAGAAAGAAGGTTGATTGAGTCGGGTCCCCCTATACTTAGGCTGAAAATGGCCTAAGTATCGGATGCGAGATTTTTGGGTTGGGAGGGACCCGTGGCTGTTAGGATTAGAGGGGAGGGGAATGTGAATTTTTTTTTACAGTCGAATAGAAGGAAATTGGGGGGAAAGGGGGGTTATGCACTGTGATGGATGTTGGTGGAGAGGGGTGTGTGTGTGAATATACAGAGATGGTAGGGGGAGTGAATATCTAGAAATGGATGTGTGCGCGCGTGTGTGTGTGAGGGGAGGGGGGGCTAGATCATCGAGTGATCGACTTTTTTGCACATGCGAGCCCTCAAATGAGGACCGCTAGAAAAAAACATGATACAATTTTTTTGTATAATAAAATGCATGAAAGAAATGTTGACTAAAGCTCTTTGAATCTTCCTTAATTTTCTTTTGCGGCTCCTCGCAGCGGGAGCTCCCAACTCCACGCCTCCATAGGTTTCAAGCGTTCTCGATCTCCATGGGTCCCTGCCCCAAAAGAATAATGTCAGAAAAATATCAAGAAATTTGATCGTGAAATGATGCAAAAACAACACGATGAAAAGACTTAAAAATTTTGAAAATATTCACATAAAAAATAATACAATAAAATTCAATAAAAAAAATAAAGGTGAGTCGTGTCCTGGTAACGATGCTATTTGATGAACTGCAATTTCACCACATTAAGAATCGTCTTTTATCGTAGTACAGGTGGTGAAAATGGTTCGTCAAAAATCACGCTTTCGAATATGTGGAAGTTAATTTACTTGTCAAGTATACCAAGGTTGAACATAGGGACGCGAGCCTCTTCGCCTATTTATTAAAAATTATCGATTAATTAATGAGTGATTATTTTCATAGGCCTAGGTCTTAATGCAGATGTGATATACAAAGAAAATGATGCACAGAATGATACAAGTAATGCTGATAAAATCACAAGAAATGGTGCATGTAATTTTGTTGGATTTTAAGATGCAATTAAAAGAAGATGCAAGACATGTACATAATCAATGGAATGCAAAAAATGCATGCAAGACAAAAATACACAAGTATGCCCAACATAATGTTAAATCAATGAGCAACAAATTATGGGTCAATTTCAGAGTCTTAAAAAAAAGAGCAGGAGACACAGTGGATTCTAAAAGATAACGCATTTAATTGAGTGTCTAAATATAAAATTATTTGTGCCATTAGATAGAGGGTAAAACAAGCATCAAAATGAAACTGAAATCACGCGATTTGGACTTAATAATCTCAAGATATGCTAAAAACAATGTAGGAGCATAAATGTAATAAAAATACATGGAAATAAGAGATAAATAATCACAAATAGGCCGCCGAAGGGACCTATTTGTAATTTTCAAAACACAAAGGGGCTCCTGTGTGATTTCTTCTTGTGTGGGGGGGCCTTTTTGTAATTTTAATAACATGACGGAGCGTCCTTGCAAAATGTCCAGGCGCGCACGTGAGGCACTCGCCCCTGGACCTAGTTGTAAATTGGAGGACAATCAGGGGTGTCTCTGCAATTTACCCAGCCCGCACGCGCTGGACACGTGCGGGGCCAAGCTCGGATGGGTTGCAGCTTCGGATGTCCGCGTGGCTACTCGGTGGTTCGGGTGAAGCTCGGTCCTCCCGAACCTTAGTGCCTCGGACATGGCGCGTGGCTCTTTTTGCGTCGTTGGATGGTTGCCTGAAGATGCCATCCAACAGCACCTGTATCATCTGACAACTCCCCATCCACCGTGCGAGTGGTGACACAAACTAGGCTCCGGCGAAATCCTAATTCCTCCGCCTTGCTCCTGCAGCACCTTGGAAGGTAGTGACAGCTCGCTGTAGGGTTGGCGGAGGAGCCGGAGATAAGGCGGAGGTCCATTATCGTCTGGAGACATGGGGCGGGGTGTGTCGTCGGAGGTGAGCACGAGATCGGAGGCACATTGTTAGCTCCAAGCATTGAAGGGGTTGACGACCTGCAGATGTTAGAAGGGTGTGTACGTGGGTTTGTGAGGCCAGTGGAGGTCCAACGGAGGCGGAGGAGTGGGGGACATGGGCTTCATCTCCGGCGGTCCGAAGATGAAATGGGACGAGGTGGTCGGGGATCTGGAGAAGGGAAGGGGGTGAGCGGAGGGTTTGTCGAAGGTGAGGGATGGGTGGCGGAGCTCGTAAGGCGGTCAAGCGATGGTGGGGATGATTGTAGGCGGCGAGGAAATTATGAGAAAACAAGAAGAAAAGTAAAAAGACATGCCTAGAGGATTTGAGGAGAAGAATGGCGGTGGGGGAGGCTTGGGTTGAGCATCCGGAGATGCTCTGGGTCGTCGCACAACTCTCACAGCCGTGGCGAGGTGCTCAACGGACGCCGAAGGCGCCACAGCACAGCCATGGTGGCCTTGGGTCGACACCAAGGTGATGATCGTCGTCGCCTCGACGAACCGTCCCTCCCCCGTCACCGGAGGGGCAGGGGAAGCTGGGTTAATGCTTGGGATTAGTGGACGAGGAGTGACGGGGGCAGAGGTGGTTGATTTATGGGAGGAGAGATGGCGGTTACAAATGGTGGTGGAGGGCTTTCGAACGGATGGAGTGAAGGCAGGGAGTGATGGCTGGGTTCATTGATAGGATCGCGAAGATAATGGATCTCGAGGCAACGTGGAGGTGGCATTATGTTGTGGGTAGGCGGAGAGGATTGGCGACTAAAAATGGAAGGGTGGAGCGGCTCAGCGAGGCGTAACGGTCGGGGTGGAAGGCGTTTGGAAGAAGAAGAGGATTCGTGGACCGTTGGATCTCGCGATCTAACGGTCTTGATAAAGGCACGGGCAGATGCTTCAGATCAGGATCTGATCTAGCAGCTAGGGAGTGGGCGAAGGGGAATGGCTAACATGTGGAGCAGAAGGATAGATCAACGGTGGAGAGAGGGGAGATGACGTGGTTGCTTGTAAGCCACTAGATGCGGTTAGATCAGATGGCTGAGAAGGAAGTGGAGGCAAGTGGTGGAGATCTGATCAGGGAGATTGATCAGATGGTTGTGGTAGATGCACCAAAGGACGGTCAGGATGGAGGCGAGGAAAATGTATCCAACGGCCAATGGAGAGGTCGGGTGGCAGAAGAGGAAGCGGCCACGTGGGCTGCTCCAGAAAGCGCTACGTGGTTGCTCCAGAAAATTTAATAAATAAGAAAATAAAGAATAATCTAAAAGAAATAGTAGGAGGTTGAATTAGGAAAAAGTCAAAACATAAAAGTTGTAGATCTCAATGAGATCTACAAGTTTTATGTTGGTCAAAAACCTGAAAGAAGTCATCTGCATAAAGGTGAATTTCTGCAAGTATTTTTAATAGGTAGAAACACTATTTTGTGGTTTTGAGATTTTTTGTATTTTTTATTTCTTTTAAAATCTAAAATAAATATAGGCAACATTTAATCTAATTTTTAAGGATTTTTATTAATAAAGAAATAAGAAAAAGGGTTAATATTTATGTATAATAAATTAGGGTTAGATATAGGTTAATTATACACAGAGTAAGATAGAGGGTAAAACAAGCATCAAAATTATAAGGGTTTGATCATTTGTGCCCCTCTGAGATATCGCAATTTCAGTTATGCCCCTATCTTTTTGGTAATATCAGTTGTGCCCCTCACTTCTTTCTCCGTTATCAATTGTGCCCTTCCGTCAGATTGACCTTCAAAAAAATTATAATAACCATGGTTTATCCAAACCATAATGTGGTTAAGAAGGGTATTATGGTCGGAATAAAACCAGAGGTCGATCTGGGGAGGAGGGGGCAGAGCATGGGACTGGAGAGGTTGGACCGGGGAAGTGGGACGAAAGAGGAGCTCGAGGCGGAGCTCGAGGCTGGAGGGGACCGGGTCAGGTAGGAGGGGCGGGTTGGGATGAGGTGCGAGGCTGGGAGAAGGTGTGGGCTGGGGAGGAGGAGCGAGCTGGGGAGGAAGTGTGGGGCTGGGGCAGAGAGAGGTACTGCGGGAGGAGGTGCGGGCTGGGCGGAGGCGGCGGGGGCAGGGGGAGGTGCTGCGGGAGGAGGTGCGGGCAGGGGCGGCGGGGGTCGGGGGAAGTGCTGCGGGAGGAGGAGCGGGCGGGAGCGGGGGGGGCTGGGGAAGGTGTTGCGGGAGGAGGTGTGGGCTAGGGCGAGGAAGGTGCGCGGCTGCGCCGTGGCGTGCAGGCGGCAGTGATGGAAGTGGGGAGCAGGCTGGAGGGCGCTCCTGGTGGAGAAGGGTGGCGACCGGTTGTTGTGGGTGCAGCTAGGGGGAAGGATGGCGGTGGCGGCCATGGAGGAGCCGGGGAGGAGCTCGGGGCGGAGGGATGGGCTGAGGGCGGTTGGGCGGATCCGCTTGAGGAGCTGGAGGAGCAGGTGGCTGGGAGAAGAAAGAGAAGGGAGAGGAAGAGGATGGAGGAAGAAGAAGAAGAGTTGGACATTTCAGTCTACTTTTTTCAATTAATTCCACTTGTGTCCTTGAAGTTAACGTCCGTTTCTATTATGGATGGACGGAAACAAACTCGAGGGCACAAGTGATAGAATGAGAAGAAGTGAGGGGCACAACTGATATTACCAAAAAGATAAGGGCATAACTGAAATTGTGATATCTCATAGGGGCACAAATGATAAAAACCCTAAATAAATTATTTGTGCCATTAGATAGAGGGTAAAACAAGCATCAAAATGAAACTGAAACCACGCGATTTGGACTTAATATGCTCAAGATATGCTAAAAACAATGCAGGGACAAATGTAATAAAAATGTGTGGAAATAAGAGATAAATAATCACAAATAGGCCCCGAAGGGACCTATTTATAATTTTCAAAACTCGGAGGGACCCCTACGTAATTCGTCTTGTGTGTGGGGCCTCTTTGTAATTTTAATAACAAGGCGGGGCATCCTTGCAAAATGTCCAGGCGTGCATGTGAGGCACGCGTACCTGGACCTAGTTGTAAACTGGAGGACAATCAGGGGTGCCTCTGCAATTTACCCAGCCCACACGCGCTGGGCACGTGCGGGGCTAAGATCGGATGGGTTGCAGCTTCGGATGTCCACGTGGCTACTCGGTGGTTCGGGTGAGGCTCGGTCCTTCCGAACGTTGGTGTCTGGGACATGGCGGGTGGCTCTTCTTGCGTCGTTGGATGGTTGCCTGAAGATGCCATCCAACGGCACCTGTATCATCTGGCAGCTCCCCCTCCGTCGTGCGAGTGGCGGCGCAAACTAGGCTCCAGCAAACTCCCAATTCCTCCGCCTTTCTCCTGCAGCTCCTTAGAAGGTCGTGACAGCTTGCTGGAGGGTTGGCAGAGGAGCCGGGATAAGGCGGAGGTCCATTATCGTCTGGAGACGCGGGGCGGGGTGTGGTCGTAGGAGGTGAGCACGAGATTGGAGGCATGTTGTTAGCTCCGATCATTGAAGGGGTTGACGACCTGCAGATGTTAGAAGGGTGTGTGCGTGGGTTTGCGAGGCGAGTGGAGGTCCAACGAAGGCGAAGGAGTGGGGGACCTAGGCTTCATCTCCGGCGGTCCGGAGATGAAACGAGGCGAGGTGGTCGGGGCTCTGGAGGGAAGGGGTTGAGCGGAGGGTTTGGCGAAGGTGAGGGATGGGTGGCAGAGCTCGTAAGGCGGTCAGGCGATGGTGGAGATGGTTGTAGGCGGCGTGGAAATTATGAGAAAATAAGAAAAAAAGTAAAAAGACAGACCCGGAGGATTCGAGGAGAAGAATGGTGGTGGGGGAGGCTTGGACTAAGCATCCAGAGATAACACATTTTTACAGATGAAACGTGGTGTGGTGCAGGTGAATGCTTCAGATCAGATCATAGGATCTGATCTAGCGGCTGGGGAGTGGGTGAAGGGGAACGGCTAACATGTGGAGTAGAAGGATAGATCAACGGTAGGGAGAGGGGAGATGGTGTGGCTGCCTGTAAGCCACTATATGCGGTTAGATCGGATGGCTGAGAAGGAGGCTGAGGCGAGTGGTGGAGATCTGATCAGGGAGATTGATCAAATGGCTGCGGTGGAAGTGCCAAAGGACGGTCAGGATGGAGGCAAGAAAAGGGGATCCAACGGCCTATGGAGAGGTCGGGTAGCAGAAGAGGAAGCAGCCACGTGGGCTGCTCCAGAGAGCACCACCTGATTGCTCCAGAAAATTCAATAAATAAGAAAATAAAGAATAATCTAAAAGAAATAATAGGAGGCTGAATTAGGAAAAAGTTAAAACATCAAAGTTGTAGAACTCAATGAGATCTACAAGTTTCATGGTCAAAAATCCAAAAGAAGTTGTAGAGATATTTCTAGTATTTATGTACTTATGTGTCATGCTTATTTTCATTGTTCCATCTTATGTAATTTACCCATAGGCTTCCTCTATATAAGAGAGCCTAGGGTTCCCTGGAATAAACAAGTCATCTCTTTCATTTCTTCCAACATGGTATCAGAGCCTCCACCCTAAACCCTAGCCGCCTCTCTCATCCCCGCAGCCCACCCCATCCCCGCCGCTCTCCTCCTCCCCGTCGCCCCTCCTCCTCCCCGCTGCCTCTCCTCCTCACCAAGAGCGTCATGCGTGGCCCCTAAGCCGCCCCTTTTCCCCAACTCGGCGCCGCCTCTTCTTTTCATGGGTATGAGTGCATAAGTCTACATATGCACTCGTATCCCCATATGTGTAAGTAGACGATTATTCATTGGTCTACAAACCCTAGTTTTTCGTCTCTGCCAACTATGTCAGAAAACAAGGTTGATATGCCCTCCATTGGCGCCTTCAAAGGTTCAGCGCCAATAGTCAAGATGGATGGGACGAATTACGAGCTCTGGGCGATGCAGTTCGTGAGCCTCATGAAGTCCAACGGTAAGAAGCACATTCTTACCGAAGATGAGCCGGCGGAGAAGACGGGGATTTACGCCTCATGGGAGGCTGATGACTCGTATGCCAAGGTATGGCTTTCTGGCACTCTGACAATGGAGATCGCCAATGATGTCCTACATCAGCCCATAGCTAAGGCCATGAGAGATATTCTTGCTGCGACGTACTCGCAGATGAGGAACGAGACCAAGATCATCCAACTTCAGCATGACATCTTTACGGTCAAGCAGAATAGCCGACCGCTGCATTCGTTGTATACATCCCTACGGGGGATGTTTGAGAAGCTTTACAGTATCATTCCACTGACAGCGACCCCTGAGCAGCAGAAGACATTCCGGAATGCTACAATTGTGGGGGTCTTACTAGCAGCACTAGACCCGGAGTATGATGCGGCTCGCTCGCAGATACTGGCCGATGTTACTATTCCTCCAGTGGAGGAAGTGTATCGACGACTCAACCAAATTTCGGTTTCTTCTCCAGCGTCTACGCCACCTCCTTCAGCGATGGCTGCTTCCCGAGGCAGAGGTGTCCCCTCCTCTTTTCGTGGTCGTGGACCTCGTGGTCGAGGTGGCCGCTTCCGTCAGCCATGCACCTTCTGCCATCGCCCAGGTCATGCGGAAGATACATGCTATTCTAAGCATGGTTTTCCTGCATCTGCCCGTGTAGCCGAGCACGATGTGCCCACAATGCCATCTACTTCAGACCAGAGGTTTGAGGATCTTGTCGCCAGACTACGGGATATCATGCCTCTTGCCACTAGTGATTCACCAGGAAGACACTCAGACATCGCACCTTCAGCATCTGCCACCACGTCAGACACGGCAAGCACATCAGGTAGCATATATGCCTCTACATCATGTCACAGTTCTGATGTTTCGGAATGTATCATGGACTCTGATGCGACACATCATCTCTGTCGAGACAAAGATAAGTTTACATCCTAAAGGGAGGTTTCCCCATGGAGATCAGTAGTAATAGCAGATGGGACTCATTCCCCCATCATTGGACAGGGGGAGATCAGTTTGACACCCTCCATTCGCCTGCTGAATGTTTTGCATGCTCCAGATTTCTCGATGAACTTACTTTCTATTAGTCAGCTTACAAAGGATTTGCATTGTCGAGCTATATTTGACCCATCATCTCTAATTTTTCAGGACATTCTAACGGACAGGGTGATTGGTTGTGGCTGTGAGCAGGATGGTCTTTATCGGTTGGTTCGCACCTCCTATGCTGGTGTTTCATCTCAGTCCAGTGGATCTGCTTCTCTCTTTACCTGGCATCTGCGTTTTGGTCATCTTCCTCTTCAAAAGTTGTGTCATATCTTGCCCCAGATTTCATCGAAGTCTTCTTTCCAGTGTGAAGCATGTCAGTTGAGAAAGCATCACAGGTCTACTTTCCCTCGTCGTGAGTTTAGGATCAGTCGCTCCCCTTTTGAGTTATTGCATGTTGACATTTGGGGTCCGAGTCGTGTACCCGATCACCAGGGACACAGATTTTACCTAGTGGTCGTCGATGATTTCTCTAGATTGTCTTGGGTCTTTTTATTGAAAAATAAATCTGAAGCGGGAGATGTAATTGTAGAGACCAATATTATTATATGTTATGTACATGTTCGTAATTTCTTATTATTCTATGAACTACTATGTATTTTACCCGTGAGGTCTCTCCCTATATAAGAGAGCCTAGGGTTCCCTTGAATAATACATCACTCATTTTTCAGAACATGGTATCAGAGCCCAAGCCCTGGGGCTCTCCCACCCGCCGCCCCCCCTCCCTTCTCTTCTCTCGGCTCCGCCTACCACCGCCGCCTCTCCGGTCCACGCCCCCGCCTCCCTCCCGGTCCTAGGCCCCCGGTCTCCCGCCTCAAGCCCCTGGTCACAGCACTCGGCCCCAGCCCCGGCCCTGTCTCCAACCGCCTCCCATGTCGGTCCCGCCCTCCGCTCGCCGGCGTCGGTTCCGCCCTCTCGCTCCGTGCACCGGTCCCATCTCGTCGGCTTCACCCTAGCCGGCGCCCGCCTTCTCCTGTGCACTCAGTCGTAGCCGCCTCCTTTGCCATATCTATGGATTTCGGTGTGTAACGTCTACATACACACTCAAATCCTATGCAGTTCCTGTAGACAATTGTCTCTTTGTCTACAAACCCTAGTACTTCATCTCCGGCGTTATGTCAGACTCCAAGGTTGATATGCCCTCCATACATCTCCGGCGTTATGTCAGACTCCAAGGTTGATATGCCCTCCATAGGCGCATTCAAAGGTCCCACGCCGATAGTGAAGATGGATGGGACGAATTATGAGCTATGGGCGATGCAGTTCATGAGCCTCATGAAGTCAAACGGTAAGAAGCATATTCTTACCGAGGAAGAGCTGGCAGAGAAGACAGGGATATATGCCTCGTGGGAGGCTGATGATTCGTATGCCAAGGTTTGGCTGTCAGGCACACCGTCGATGGAGATTGCCAATGATGTCCGCCATCAACCCACTGCCAAGGCAATGTAGGATATTCTGGCTGCAACGTATTCCCAAGTACGGAATGAGACCAAGATGTTACAGCTCCAGCATGATATATTCACGATGAAGCAGAACGGCAGGCCTCTTCACTCCTTGTACACGTCCCTGAGAGGGATGTTTGAGAAGTTATATAGTACCATTCCACTCACAGCGACTCCTGAGCAGCAGAAGACATTTCGGAATGCCACCATGGTGGGCGTTCTACTTGCAGCCCTAGATCCTGAGTACGAGGCCGCCCGCTCTCAGATTTTGGCCGATGCAGTTATTCCTCCAATGGAGGATGCTTAACGGAGGCTCAGTCGCATATCAGTTTCTTCCAGCTCATCTACTCCACCCCCATCGGCGATGGCAGTATCGCGTGGGAGAGGTGGTCAATTTTCTGATCGTGGACGTCGACCCCGTGGTAGGGGTGGTCGCTTTCGTCAGCCATGTTCGTACTGTCACCGCACAGGCCACTCGGAGGATACATGCTACTCTAAGCATGGGTTCCCATCCTAGCATCGGCGCGAGTAGCGGAGCATGCTCTACCCCAGTCAGCATCCAGAGCAGACAACCATTTCAAGGAGTTTGTGGCACGTTTACGTGATATTATGCCACAATCATCTACTGATTCTTCTGGTGGACCTTCAGATGTTACTGCCACAGCTTCTGCCAGTTCCTCTGCCGTTGCTAGTACCTCAGGTAGTGCTACTGCATTTACGTCTTGTCATGATATATCTGATTGGATTATAGATTCTAGTGCCACACATCATCTCTGCCGAGATCGAGAGAGACTTGAGTCCTACAGGGACATTCCCCATGGCCGTTCAGTACAGATCGCAGATGGTACTCATTCCCCCCTTGTTGGACAGGTGGAGATCTTCCTATCTCCTTCTATGCGTCTACAGAATGTTTTACATGCTTCTGAGTTCTCCATGAATCTGTTGTCTATTAGTCAGATTACGAAGGACTTGCATTGTCGTGCTATATTTGACCCCTCTTCTCTTATTTTTCAGGACATACTAACAGGCAGGGTGATTGGTTGTGGCTCTGAGCAGAATGGTCTGTACCGGCTGGTCCGAAATTCTTATGCTAGCATCTCTTCTCATTCCGCCGGACCAGTATCTCCGTACATCTGGCATCTTCGCTTTGGTCATCTCCCGCATCAGAAAATGCGACATCTTCTGCCTCAGATCTCTCCCAGATCTTCCTTTCGCTGTGAAGCGTGTCAGTTGGGAAAACATCATCGATCTAGCTTTCCTAGTCGTCAGAGTCGGAGCACTAGCTCCCCGTTCGAGTTGTTTCACATTGATATATGGGCTCCAAGTCGTGTACCCGATCATCAGGGACACAGATTCTATCTAGTGGTAGTGGATGATTTCTCTCGTGTTTCTTGGGTCTTTCTTTTAAAGAATAAATCTGAAGCAGGAGATGTGATTAAAAATTTGATTAATGAAGTGCAGAATGTGTTTTCCTCTACTGTCAAATATGTTCGTACAGATAATGCTCTAGAATTCTGCACACGGTCTCTCTCTCAATTTCTTTCGTCGAAGGGCATTATTCACCAAACTACTTGTGCTTACACATCTCAGCAAAATGGTGTGGCAGAAAGAAAGCACCGTCACCTTCTTGACATTACTCGAACTCTCCTTATTCAGAGTTGTGCTCCTATCTCTTTCTGGGGGGATGCTGTTCTTACAGCTTGCTACCTGGTCAATCGTATGCCGTCTTCTGTCCTTGGTGAGAAAATTCCTCTTTCTATCATTTTTCCTGACAAGGAATTATTCTCACTAACTCCTCGTGTCTTTGGTACTGTTGCATTTGTCCATCTCCTGACTCCTGGACTTGACAAACTCTCTCCTAGAGTTGTCAAGTGTGCCTTTGTCGGTTACTCTCGGACTCAGGAAGGCTATCGTTGTTATGACCCCATAAACAAGAAATACTTTGTCAGTGCTGATGTTACGTTCTTTGAGTATGTTATGTATTTTTCCCCTGCAGGTGACAGGTTGGTACCATCCACTACCAACGATGATGTCTATGTCCCTCCGCCTCCTAGTTGGAGTTCACCTGAGTCCAATCCTGCTCCTGTTACAACGTCATCTTCACCACCACCACCACCACCACCTCCACAACCTCCTATTCCACCTTTACCAAAATTATATACGTGTCGGTCAGGTCCTGCTCAGGCTACACGTCAGACATCCATCACGCCTCAGGTATGTTCAGATGGCATTACTACTGGCGGGTCAGATATGGTACATGTGCAGGATTCTTCATTGCAGGAAGAGACTACACCATCCAGTGCAGTGGACGATGACCTTGATATTCCTATTGCTATCCGGAAGCAAAAGCGGACGTGTGCATCTTATCCCTTTGCTTCACAGGTGTCTTTTCATCGCCTCACAGGTGACTTTCAGAGATTTGTTGCAGCTTTGTCTTCCGTAGACATACCACGGACCTATCAGGAAGCTATGAAGATTGATTGCTGGTGAATGGCTATGGAAGAAGAGATGTGTGCCTTACAGTCTCGTGGCACATGGACCTTGGTTATTTCTCTTCCTGATGCATCCATTGTTAGCAGTAAATGGGTATTCACAGTTAAATACCACGCTGATGGCAGTTTAGATCGGTACAAGGCACGGCTGGTCGCGCGAGGTTTCACACAAACCTATGGCGTGGACTATATGGATACATTCTCTTCGGTGGCTCGTCATTCTACTCTTCGCATTCTCTTATCAGTTGTTGCGGTACGTGACTGGACTATATCTCAACTGGATGTCAAGAATGCCATCTTGTATGGAGATCTGCAGGAGGAAGTCTACATGCAGCAGCCACCAGGGTTCACAGCTGAGGGGGAGAAGCATATGGTAGACTTCACAAGGCAATTTATGGCATCAAACAGAGCACAAGAGCGTGGTTCCAGAAGCTTTCCCATCTGATTGAACGACGGAAATTCAAGAGGTCGAATGCAGACCACTCGTTGTTTATTCAGAAGTCTTCTGCAGGTACGGTTGTCATCATGGTCTATGTTGATGATATTCTGGTTACAGGAGATGATGTTCAGGGAATAGAGAGGGCAAAGGCATTTCTAGGCCGTCAGTTCGTCACAAAGGATCTTGAAACCCTAAGATACTTTCTGGGGTTGGAATTTGCCAGGAATGCACAAGGTCTGGTGATGACCCAAAGGAAGTACATTACAGATTTTTTGACTGAAACAGGCATGGCTGGATGTAGACCATCGAGTATCCCCATGGATCCAAGCATGAAGCTGTATGATGATGACACTGCTGAAGTGGACAAGAGGAGATATAGAGAAATGGTGGGTAAGCTCCTTTATATTACCATAACTCGACCCGATATTGCCTTTGCAGTAAGTTGGGCGAGTCAATTTATGGAGCAGGCAAGACAAGTTCATATGGATGCCATATAAATGATACTGAGGTATCTGAAGTCTTCTCCATGTTCAGGGTTGCTATTTCGAAAGGCCACAGATTTATCTATTTCAGCATGTGCAGATGCCGATTATGCAGGATGTCCTAATGATCGAAAGTCGACCTCAGGATTTGCCGTTTTATCTGGGAGCTCTCTGGTTTCTTGGAAAAGCAAGAAACAAACTGTTGTGGCAAGGTCCAGTGCTGAATCTGAATATAGGGCCATGACGCAAGCAAGCACGGAGATGATGTGGGTTCGATCTGTGCTAGAGGATTTACATGTAGCCGTACCTTTACCCATGCAGCTTCAGTGTGACAATCAAACAGCATTGTTTATTGCCAACAATCCAGCATTCCATGAAAGAACAAAGCATATTGAAGTTGACTGCATATTGAAGTTGACTGCCACTAGACTAGAGACTTGATCCAGAGAGGATTGATATCTACAGCTAACGTGAGCTCAGAAGATCAGACTACTGACGTACTCACCAAGCCGTAGCTCAGAGGACCCTTCCAGAGATGTTCTTCCAAGCTGAGCATGATAGGCATCTAAGCTCCACCTTGAGGGGGAGTGTAGAGACCAATATTATTATATGTTATGTATATGTTCATAATTTCTTATTGTTCTCTGGACTACTATGTATTTTACCCGTGAGGTCTCTCCCTATATAAGAGAGCCTAGGGTTCCCTTGAATAATACATCACTCATTTTTCACAACAGTAATCAAAACCTTATCAATGAAATTCGTAATGTTTTTTCTTCTAATGTGAAGATTGTGTGCACAGATAATGCATTAGAATTTTGCACTCTCTTTACCTGGCATCTGTGTTTTGGTCATCTTCCTCTTCAGAAGCTGCATCATATCTTGCCCCAGATTTCACCGAAGTCTTCTTTCCAGTGTGAAGCATGTCAGTTGGGAAAGCATCACCGGTCTACTTTCCCTCGTCGTGAGTCTAGGAGCAGTCGCTCCCCTTTTGAGTTATTGCATGTTGACATTTGGGGTCCGAGTCGTGTATCTGATCACCAGGAACACAGATTTTACCTAGTGGTCGTCGATGATTTCTCTAGATTGGCTTGGATCTTTTTATTGAAAAATAAATCTGAAGCGGAAGAGGTAATCAAAAACCTTATCAATGAAATTCGGAATGTTTTTCCTTCTAATGTGAAGATTGTGCGCACAGATAATGCATTAGAATTTTGCACTCGTGCTCTGTTCCATTTGTTCTTGTCTTGTGGCATTATTCATCAAACAACTTGTGCCTACACGTCTCAACAGAACGGTGTTGCAAAGAGAAAACATCGTCATCTCCTTGATGTGGCTCGGACTTTACTCATTCATAGTTGTGCTCTTATGTCTTTTCGGGGTGATGTTGTTCTTATGGCAGGTTATCTGATCAATCGTATGCCATCTTCTGTGTTGGGTGAGAAAGTTCCTCTTTCGGTTGTCTTTCCTGACAGGGAATTGTTCTCACTAACTCCTCGTGTTTTTGGTTCAGTTGCGTTTGTCCATCACCTCACTCCAGGGATTGACAAGCTCTCACCTAAGGCTGTCAAGTGTATGTTTCTGGGGTACTCTCGTACTCAAAAGGGCTATCGATGCTATGATCCTGTGAATAACAGATATTATGTCAATGCTGATGTCACCTTCTTTGAAAATGGCATGTATTTCTTACCTACAGGTGACAGGATGACTCCTTCCACTACTGATGATGACATTTATGTGCCACCTCCTCCTGTATGTCAGTCTGATCACATACCTAATCCTGCTGCGCCACCACCGTTACCATCATCACCGCCACCACCACCACCTCCTCCACCACCACCAGTACTACCTCTACCGAAATTTTATACTCGTCGTCCGAATCCTGCTCATGGAGGCCGTCATTCATCCACCACGCCCCAGGTATGTCCAGGTGATATTAGTAATGATGGTACTGACAATGCACAAGTGCAGGACAATGATGTACAGGTGGACATTGCTGATGATTTGGATGTGTCTCTTGCCTTGAGGAAATCCAAGCAGACATGTGCGTCTTATCCACTTACTTCACAAGTTTCATTCCATTGCCTCACTAGTGATTTTCAGAGATTTGCTATTGCCCTATCTACCGTGGAGATACCACGGAACTATCAGGATGCCTTGAAAGACAACAGCTGACGGTTAGCCATGGAAGAGAAAATGGCTGCATTGCGATCTCGTGGTACATGGAGCTTGGTTGATGCTCCCCCAGGAGCTTCTGTGGTCAGTTGTAAATGGGTCTTTACTGTCAAATATAATGTGGATGGCAGCCTTGATCGCTACAAAGCAAGACTAGTGGCCCGTGGATTCACTCAGACCTATGGCGTGGATTATATGGACACTTTTTCCCCGGTGGCCTGTCATTCAACTCTACATGTTCTTCTGTCAGTCGCAGTGGTACGTGATTGGCCCTTATTCCAGCTTAACGTTAAAAATGCCTTTTTATATGGTGATCTGCAGGAAGAAGTCTACATGCAGCAGCCTCCAAGGTTTGCTGCTGAGGGGGAGTGTCATATGGTGTGTAGACTTCACAAGACCATATATGGTCTTAAACAAAGTTCGTGGGCATGGTTTCAGAAGCTTTCAGATCTCATCCAGAAGCAAGGGTTCATAAGATCAAATGCTGATCACTCTTTGTTTGTCCAGAAGACTCCCAGAGGTACTGTTGTTATTATGGTATATGTTGATGATATACTTGTTACGGGAGAGACATGCAGGGGATAAAGATGGCAAAAGCATTTTTAGGCCATCAGTTTGTGACGAAGGATCTTGGTACTCTACGATACTTTCTGGGATTGGAGTTTGCGAGGAATGCGCAGGGTCTTGTGATGACCCAAAGGAAATACATTACAGATATGCTTGATGAGACAGGTATGATCAGGTGTCGACCCTCTGCTACTCCCATGGATCCTAGTATGAAGCTATATGGAGATGATATAGAGGAAGTTGACAAAAGAAGATATAGAGAAATGGTGGGAAAACTTCTCTATATTACTATCACCAGACCTGACATTGCTTTTGCAGTTAGTCGGATGAGTCAGTACATGGAACAGCCCAGACAAATACACATGGATGTTGTATATATGATACTAAGATATCTAAAGTCGTCTCCGGGTGCAAGATTGTTGTTCGGGAAAGAAATAAATCTTTATATCTCTGCTTATGCTGATGCGGATTATGCAGGATGTCCGAGAGACCGGAAATCTACCTCAGGTTTTGCAGTGTTTGTTGGCAGTTCCTTAGTTTCTTGGAAAAGCAAGAAACAGACACTAGTGGCTAGATCTAGTGTTGAATCTGAGTACAGAGCCATGGCATAGGCAAGTACGGAGATGATGTGGGTTCGAGCCGTATTAGTAGATCTGCATATAGATGTACCATTAGCCATGGAGTTATAATGTGATAATCAAGCAGCATCATTTATTGCTAATAATCCCGCGTTTCATGAAAGGACGAAGCATATTGAGGTAGACTGCCACTATACCAGGGATAAGATTCAGAAGGGGTTGATTTCTACTTCTCATGTTAGTTCATGAGAGCAGACTGCAGATATTTTTACTAAGTCGTTGCTCAGAGGGCGTTTCAGAAATGTTCTTCCAAGCTGAGCATGATTGACATCTATGCTCCATCTTGAGGGGGAGTGTAGAGATATTTCTAGTATTTATGTACTTATGTGTCATGCTTATTTTCGTTGTTCCATCTTATGTAATTTACCCATAGGCTTCCTCTATATAAGAGAGCCTAGGGTTCCCTGGAATAAACAAGTCCTCTCTTTCATTTCTTCCAATAGAAGTCAATTGCACAAAGGTGAATTTTTGCAAGTATTTTTAATAGGTAAAAACATTGTTTTTGTGATTTTGAGATTTTTGTATTTTTAATTTCTTTTAAAAGATAAAATAAATATAGACAATATTTAATCTAATTTTTAAGGGTTTTTATTAATAAAGAAAATAAGAAAAAGGGTTAAAAATTAAATATACTAAATTAGGGTTAGATATAGGTTAATTATAAACAGAATATGTACAATATAATACAAGTTAAGAATAAGGATTTAATTGTGATTTTTATTGAATTGTTTAAGAAAGGAGAATAATAAATAGATTTTAACATGATGTATCAGGCTACTGTGTTAAGTTAAAATATCGTATAATGTGTTTCTTATTCTAATTTCTTTTTCTCAATGTACTTATTGTGTAATTAACCCAGGGCTATTCTCCTATATAAGAGAGCCCTCGGGTATTTCTAATGCATCGACTTTGTTTCTCCCATCATGGTATCGGAGCAATGGTCCTAGACCGGGGTTTCATTATCCACCACCCAAAACCCTAACCCTAAGCCCCTCCACCCCCCCCCACCCGGCGCGCCTCCAGCCCACCAGCCGCCCCAGCGCCTCTCTCCCGTCGCCCCAGCGCACAGGCAGCGCCGCCCCGCTCCCAGGGGCCCCTCGCACCTCTCTCGGGGTTCCTGCATCGAACCCAGGCACCGCCCCGCCTCTCTCAGGGGCTCCTCGCGCTGAACCCAGGCGCCGCCCCGCCTCTCCCGGCGGTCCCGCGCCTCTCCAGGCGCCGCCCCGCCTCTCCAGGCGGTACCGCGCCGCCCCTGCCGGCCCCGCAACGCCCCTGCTAGTCCCGCGCCGCCCCTGTCGGCGCCGCAACTCTCCTGCCGGGCCTGCGCAGCCCCTGCCTGTCCCGTGTCGCACCTCCCAGCGGCCCTAGCGACACCATGTCGCTATCCAGCGAGTCTTAGGTGTCTTCCCAGCCACAGCGGGTCTAGCCGACCTCTCCTAGAGATACAGAACTAGGGTCGGCGCTTCGACAAGGCATAGGGATGGTTGTATGAGTCTACACATACAACCTTCCCCCATATGATTATGTAGACCACCTACTTGGTTATCTACGTCGGTCCTAGGCTCTTCATAAATCATGTCAGACAACAAGGGTGACGTGTTTACATCCTCGGGTGCCTTCAAAGGTCCAGCCCCTATAGTCAAGATGGATGGGACCAACTATGAACTATGGTCTATGCAGTTCCGCACCCTTATGCAGTGCCACAACAAAGAGCACATTCTGACAGAGTCCGAGCCGGAGGACAAGACTGGAACAAATGCGATATGGAAGGAAGACGATGCATATGCCCGTATTTGGCTATCTGGGACGCTGACTACGGAGATTGCAAATGATATTGTGAACCAACCCACAGCTAAGGCTATGTGGGATATCCTGGTTGCGACATATGGGCAGTCCAAGAATGAGAGCAAGATTCTCCAGTTACAGTTCGACATCTTCTCTACGAAACAGAATGGGAAGCCATTACATGCATATTTCTCTCATCTACGGGGCATGTTCGAGAGACTGCATAGCTTCATGCCGATCACTGCCAGTACGGAACAACAGCAGGCATACAGAAATGCTACGATGACTGGTGTATTTCTGTCCTCCTTTGATCCTGAGTACGATGCAGCCCGTACTCAACTTCTGACTGGCGAGTCCATTCCACCAATGGAGGAGGTATATAAGAGATAGAGTAGGATTACTACTGCATCGGCATCTACAGCCCAACCTACCCCTACAGCTATGGTTGTCACTCGTGGCAGAGGAGGAGCGTCACATTTTCGGGGTCGTGGACCTCGTGGTAGAGGGGGAGGCAGACACCGTGGCCCCTGTTCTCACTGCCACCGTCCAGGCCACTCTGAGGAGACATGCTTTCACAAGCATGGGTATCCAGCCTCTGCACGGGTTGCAGAGCAGATTGAGGCTACAACTGCACCTCTTCTAGATGCTCGCTTTGATGATCTCGTCTCACGACTTCGTGATATGATCATTACACCCTCGTCTTCGTCTCCAGGTTCTACGAATACTGCAGCTTCGGCCAGAGCATCTTCTAGCTCCTCAGGTACACCTTATGCACTTACCATTACTACTAGCTCGGACCTGACAGATTGGATTATGGATTTTGGAGCCTCTCATCATATGTGCGGCGACAGACGGCAGTTTACTACCTACAGAGCACTTGCCTCAGGACGATCTGTGGTCATTGCCAATGGGGTCCGATTACCCATTGTTGGTCAGGGGGGAGATCACCCTGACATCTTCTTTGAGTCTTCAGAATGTCTTACATGCACCTGACTTTCAGATGAACATGTTATCAATTAGCCAACTTACAAAAGATTTACATTGCCGTGCCATCTTTGACCCCTCTACTTTTGTGTTTCAGGACATACTGACTGGCAGGATGATTGGAAGTGGCCGTGAGTAGAAAGGCTTGTATAAGCTTTCTATATCATCATGTGCTGGTGCCGCTACTATTCCCTCAGGATCCATTTCTCCATTCCTTTGGCATCTTCGATTTGGCCATCTGCCTTTGCAGAAGATGTGTCATGTCTTGCCGCAGATATCTACCCATACTGCATTGGATTGTGAAGCCTGTCAACTTGGGAAACACCATAGGTCTTCGTTTCCAGTTCGTCCGAGTCGTCATAGTAGTCGGTCTTTTAAACTATTTCACTTTGATATTTGGGGTCCGAGTCGTGTACCTGATCTTCAGGGACATCGATATTATATGGTTGCTGTTGATGATTTTTCCAGAATATCTTGGGTATTCTTGTTAAAACAGAAGTCTGAAGCTGGTGCTATTATTCGAAAATTTATTCTGGAAGTTAATAACATTTTCTCTACCAATATCAAAGACATTCGGACGGATAATGCTTTAGAATTTTTAACATTAGATTTGTCCGATTTCCTCAGCTCACAGGCCACTATTCATCAAACTTCGTGTAGTTACACTTCGCAACAAAATGGTGTGGCGGAACGCAAACATCGCCACCTTCTAGATGTCACTCGAACATTGTTGATCCATAGTCGTGCACCTCATTCCTTTTGGAGGATGCGGTTCTCACTGCATGCTACTTAGTGAATCATATGCCGTCTACTGTTCTAGGAGAAAAGGTCCCCTTCTTGATTGCGTTTCCCGAGAAGGACATATTCTCCCTCACACCTCGTGTCTTTGGGTTTGTGGCGTTTGTGCATAATTGTACCCCTGGTCGTGATAAGCTCTCTCCTAGGGATATCAAATGAGTGTTTGTTGGGTACTCTCGTACTCAAAAAGGGTATAGATGTTATGATCCGATGAGTAGGAGAGATTATGTGAGTGTTGATGTCACTTTCTTTGAGTCTATCATGTATTTTTCTCCGACAGGTGACAGGTTATCCAATGACAATGCAAACGATATTGTTGTTCCTCCACCTCCATCTATCACATCACCCGAACCAGAACGTCATATATCTCTACCGCCACCATCGCCTCCACCATCACCACCACCTGCGTCGAAATTTTTACCCATTGTTTACACTCGCAGGTCTTCTACTAGCACTTCTGCTCATCAGTCGTCCACATCTTCCAGCACGCCTAAGGTATGTCATGATAACACTGTTTCTACTGATGGCACTAGAGTTTTACAGGATGACTCTGTTGTAGAGGACGTTGAGGAGGACGATTTGGATGTTCCTATTGCGTTGAGAAAGCCACGTCATCAATGTGCCAAATACCCACTTGCGGCACATGTTCCTTTGGATCATCTTTCAGATGAGTACAAGAAGTTTGTTGTTGGTCTTTCCGTGGTTACTATACCCAGAACATATATAGAAGCATTACAAGACAGCAGGTGGCGTCGGGCAATGGAAGAAGAAATGGAGGCCTTAACAGCTCGAGGGACATGGCCTATTGTTTCTCCTCCACATGATGCTTCGATTGTCAGCTGCAAGTGGATATTTTCTATTAAGCATAACGCGGATGGGAGTGTGGATCGCTACAAGGCGAGGTTGGTGGCCCGTGGCTTCACCCAGACATATGGGGTGGATTATCAAGACACGTTCTCTCCAGTGGCGAGACACTCGACGCTCCGGATTTTACTAACAGTTGTTTCACGTGATTGGCCGTTATTTCAGCTTGATGTGAAGAATGCATTTCTCTACGGGGACCTTCACGAGGAAGTTTACATGTAGAAGCCACCTGGGTTTACTGCTGAGGGGGAGTCACAAAAGGTATGCAGGCTACATACGGCCATATATGGACTAAAGCAGAGTCCTAGAGCTTGGTATCAAAATCTGTCAGAATTGATTGAGCAACAAGGATTTAAGAGGTCCACTGCGGACTACTCTCTATTTGTTCAGAAGACACAGCGAGGTACAGTTGTCATTCTTATCTATGTAGATGACATTATTGTAACAGGAGATGATGCTCAAGGTATTCAGGTAGCCAAGAAGTTCCTAGGTAAAGAGTTTGTGACCAAGGATCTTGGCACCCTTCGTTACTTCCTGGGGTTAGAATTTGCCAGGAATCATCGTGGTCTAGTGATGACCCAGAGGAAGTTTGTCATGGATCTCCTTTCTGAGACGGGTATGACTGGGTGCAAGCCAGCTATGACGCCTATGGATCCAAGTGTGAAATTGTATGATGATGACACTGAAGAAGTTGATAGCAGGAGGTACAGGGAACTTGTGGGGAAGCTCCTATATGTGACTATCACCAGACCGGATATTATGTTTGCAGTGAGCAAGTTAGCCAATTCATGGAGTGTCCGAGAAAGACTCATATGGATGCTATCTATATGACCTTGAGATATCTGAAGAACTCACCTGGTTCAGGACTCCTATTCAGTAGGGATAGTTCATTGGAGGTAACAGCGTATGCAGAACCTGACTATGCAGGATGCCCCACGGACAGGAAGTCTACTTCAGGGTTTACTATTTTTTTTGACACTCTCTTGTCTCATGGAAAAGCAAGAAGCAAACTGTAGTTGCCAGATCAAGGCAGAATCTGAATACAGAGCCATGGCCCAAGGGAGTACAGAGATGATGTGGGTTAGATCGGTGTTGACTGATCTTTCCATAGATGTTCCTCTTCCTATGCAGCTATTATGTAATAATCAAGCTGCATTATTCATTGCAAATAATCCTGCTTTCCATGAACGAACGAAGCATATTGAGGTGGACTGCCATTACACTCGAGATCTGATCCAGAAGGGACTCATATCTACATCTCACGTGCCTACAGGAGATCAGACAGCAGATATCTTCACCAAGGCTCTAGCACGAAGTCCGTTTCAGAAGTGTTGGTCCAAGCTGAGCATGATAGATATATATGCTCCAGATTGAGGGGGAGTGTTAAGTTAAAATATCGTATAATGTGTTTCTTATTCTAATTTCTTTTTCTCAGTGTACTTATTGTGTAATTAACCTAGGGCTATTCTCCTATATAAGAGAGCCCTCGGGTACTTTTAATGCATCGACTTTGCTTCTCCCATCATACTGAGAAGGAAGCGCATTTTGACGAGGGATCGTTGTTCTAGACTATTTACGAGCATAGCTAGCTCGTGCCCTTTGTATAATTTGCAGACAGAAATCATAGAGCATTTCTTCTTTCATTGTGGAAAGTCCTCCCATGTATGACGTGAACTTGGATTAAACTAGCTGAATTTTCAGAGTATTGGGGCATTGATGTAGCCAAGAATCGTCCTAGAGCTAAGCTTCTTCTACCATTAGCAAATATTTGGGCTTTATGGCTTGCTAGAAATGGTGCATTCATTGCATCGTGGCGTTTTTATTTTGAAAATGTAATCTCGCATGCCAAGACTCTTCTCGAGTCATGGCTCCTGTAAGTATTTCTGTCTCATCTTTTTTAATATATTTGGGATGGTCACCTTAGCATGTTTCCCCTTTTTTTGGATTAAAAAATCAGCAAGGACAAGAGGGGAATAAAGAATGTGAGAACATTGGTGTTGGTAGTGGTGTGGACTATCTGGCTGGAAAATAATGTGGTTATCTCACGCCAGGAGAAGTTTCATGCGGAGAACATTACATGCCAAGGCTTTGTTGGAGGCATGGTCTATGTAATTTTACTGCCTCTTATCGTAGTGTTATTGATAGGAGAGAATGAATTGATTCATTAGACGTACCCGAGGGCTCTCTTATATAGGAGAATAGCCCTTAGGTTAATTACAAGATAAGTATTCAGAGAAACTGAAATTATATAAGAAAGACATAACAAGATATTTATCTTAACACTCCCCCTCAAGCTGGAGCATATATATCTATCATGCTCAGCTTGGAACAACACTTCTGAAAAGGACTTCGAGATAGAGCCTTGGTGAAGATATATGTCGTCTGATCTCCTGTAGACACATGAGAAGTAGATATGAGTCCTTTCTGTATCAAGTCTCGAGTGTAATGGCAGTCCACCTCAATATGCTTTGTTCGTTCATGGAATGCAGGATTATTCGCAATGAATAATGCAGCTTGATTATCACATAAGAGTTGCATAGGAAGAGGAACTTCTATGGTAAGATCAGTCAACACCGATCTAACCCACATCATCTCTGCACTCCCTTGGCCACAGCTCTGTACTCAGATTCTGCACTTGATCTAGCAACTACAGTCTGCTTCTTGCTTTTCCATGAGACAAGAGAGTATCCAACAAAAACTGCAAACCCTGAAGTAGACTTTCTGTCCGTGGGGCATCCTGCATAGTCAGCGTCTGCACAAGCTGTTACCTCCAACTCCAAGGATGCATCCCTACTGAATAAGAGTCCCGAACCAGGTGAGTTATTCAGATATCTCGAAATCATATCGATAGCATTCATATGTGCGTTTATGGGTCGCTCCATGAATTGGTTGACCTTGCTTACTGCAAACATAATATCTGGCCTGGTGATAGTACATATAGAAGCTTCCCAACTAGTTCTCTGTACCTCCTGCTATCAACTTCTTCAGTATCCTCATCATACAATTTCATACTTGGATCCATAGGAGTCGCAGCAGGCTTGCATCCAGTCATACCTGTCTCAGAAAGGAGGTCCATGACGAACTTTCTCTGGGTCATCACTAGACCACGATGATTCCTGGCAAACTCTAACCCCAGGAAGTAGCGAAGAGTGCCAAGATCCTTAGTCACAAACTCTTTACCTAGGAACTTCTTAGCTATCCGAATGCCTTGAGTATCATCTCCTGTCACAATAATGTCATCTACATAAACAAGGATGGCAACCGTACCTCCCTGTGTCTTCTGAACAAAAAGTGAGTTGTCTGCAGTTGGCCTCTTAAACCCATGTTGCTTAATCAATTCTGACAACTTTTGGTACCAAGATCTGGGACTCTGCTTTAGGCCATAAATTGCCTTATGTAGCCTGCATACCTTCTGGGACTCCCCCTCAGCAGTAAACCCAGATGGCTGCTACACGTAAACTTCCTCCTGAAGATCTCCATAGAGAAATGCATTCTTAACATCAAGCTAAAATAACGCCCATTCCCGTGAAATTGCAACTGCTAGTAAAATCCGAAGCGTCGAGTGTCTTGCAACTGGAGAAAACGTGTCCTGATAATCCACACCGTATGTCTGGGTAAAGCCACGGGCCACCAATCTTGCCTTGTAGCGATCCACACTCCCATATGCATTTTGCTTAATGGAAAATATCTACCTGCAGCTTACAATCGAAGCACCTCGTGGAGCCGAAACAATAGTCCATGTCCCTCATGATGTTAAGGCCGTCATTTCTTCTTCCATGGCCTGACGCCACCTGTTGTCCTGTAAAGCCTCCATATATGTTCGTGGTATAGTAATCGCGGAAAGACCAACAACAAATTTCATGTACTCATCAGAAAGATGATCCAAAGAGACATGTGTTGCAAGTGGGTATGTGGCACATTGACGTCGTGGCTTTCTCAGCGCAATAGGAATATCCAAATACGCCTCCCCGCTGTCCTCTACAGCAAAATCATCCTGTGTATGACGTAAAACTCCAGTGCCATCAGTAGAGATAATGTTATTATGACATACCTGAGGCGTGCTGGATGATGTGGACGGCTGATGAGCAGAAGAGCTAGTAGAAAACCTGTGAGTGTAAACAATGGGTAAGAATCTTGGCTCAGGTGGAGGTGGTGGTGGAGGTAAAGGTTGCTCAGTTTCAAATAGTGGGAAAGATGGAGGTGGAGGAACAACAATATCGTCCTCATTGTTATTGGAAAACTTGTCACCTGTAGGAGAGAAGTACATGATAGACTCAAAGAAAGTAACATCAGCACTTACATAGTATCTCCTACTCACCGGATCATAACATCTATACCCTTTTTGAGTACAAGAGTACCCAACAAACACACATTTGATAGCTCTTGGAGAGAGCTTATCACGACCAAGGTACAATTATGCACAAACGCCACAGACCCAAAGACTCGAGATGTAAGGGAGAATAGGTCCTTCTCGGGAAACGCAATCAAGAAGGGAACCTACTCTCCAAGAACAGTAGACGGCATACGATTCACCAAGTAGCATGCAGTGAGAATAGCGTCCCCCCAAAAAGAATGAGGGGCACGACTATGGATCAACAAAGTCCGTGTGACATCAAGAAGGTGGCGATGTTTGCGTTCCACTACACCATTTTATTGTGAAGTGTAACTAAAAGAAGTTTGATGAACAATGCCTTGGGAACTTAGAAAATCAGAGAAATGTAATGTTGAAAACTCCAAAGCATTATCTGTGCGAATTATTTTGACATTGGTAGAGAAGATATTATTAACTTCAGCAATAAATTTTTGAATAATAGCACCAGCTTCAGACTTTTGTTTCAACAAGAACACCCAAGATAGTCTGGAATAATCATCGACAGCAACCATATAATAACGATGTCCCTGAAGATCAGGGACACGACTCGGACCCCAAATATCAAAGTAAAACAGTTCAAAAGACCGACTATTATGGCTTCACAATCCAATGCGGTACGGGTAGATATCTGTGGCAGGACATGACACATCTTCTGCAGAGGAAGATGGCCAAATCAAAGATGCCAAAGAAATGGAGAAACGGATCCAGACTCCAGAGGGAATAGTTGCAACTCCAGCATATGATGATATAGCAAGCTTATACAGGCCCCTCTACTCACGGCCACTTCCAATCATCCTGCCAGTCAGTATGTCCTGAAACATAAAAGTAGAATGGTCAAAGATGGCACGACAATGTAAATCTTTTGTAAGTTGGCTAATAGACAACAAGTTTATCTGAAAGTCAGGTGCGTGTAAGACATTCCGAAGACTCAAAGAAGACGTTAGAGTAATCTCCCCCTGACCAACAATGGGTAATCGGACCCCATTGGCAATGACAACAGATCGGCCTGGTGCAAGTGCACTGTAGGTAGTAAACTGCATTCTATCGCCACACATATGATGGAAGGCCCCGGAATCCATAATCCAATCTGTCAGATCCGAGCAAGTAGTACTGGTAAGCGCATAATGAGTACATGATGAGCTAGAGGACGCTCTGGCCGAAGCGGCAGCATCCGTAGAACCTGGAGACGGAGACGTAGGTGTAGTCATCATCTCACGAAGTCTAGAGACGATGTCATCAAAACGAGCATCTGGGAGAGGCACAGCTGCAGCCTCAGTCTGCTCAGCAACACGTGCAGAGGCTGGATAACCATGCTTGTGAAAGCATGTCTCCTCAGAGTGGCCTGGACGGTGACAGTGAGCACAGGGACCACGGTGTCTGCCTCCCTCTCGATCAGGAGGTCCACGACCCCGAAAATGTGACGCTCCTCTGCCACGAGTGGCAGCTATAGCTGAAGGAGTAGGTTGTGCTGTAGACGTCGATGCAGTAGTAATCCTACTCAATCGCTTATACACCTCCTCCATTGGTGGAATAGTCTCGCCAGTCAGAAGTTGAGTACGGGTTGCATCGTACCCAGGATCAAGAGAGGACAAAAATACGCCTGTCATCGTGGCTTTTCGATATGCATGTTGTTGTTTCGTACTGGTTGTGATCGGCATGAAGCTATGCAATCTCTCGAACATGCCCCGCAGATGAGAGAAATGTGCATGTAGTGGTTTCCCGTTCTGTTTGGTAGAAAAGATGTTGAATTGTAACTGAAGTATTTTGCTCTCATTCTTCGACTGCCCATATGTAGTTGCCAGTATATCCCACATAGCCTTTGTTGTGGGTTGATTCACAATATCATTTGCAATCTCTGTAATCAGCGTCCCAGAGAGCCATATACGAGCATAAGCACCGTCTTATTTCCACGTCGCATTCGCTCCAGTCTTGTCTTCCGGCTCGGATTCTGTCGGAATGTGCTCCTTATTATGGCACTGCATCAGGGTGCGAAACTGCATGGACCATAGTTCATAGTTGGTCCCGTCCATCTTGACTATTGGGGCCGGGCCTTTGAAGGCACCCGAAGATGTAAAGACGCCACCCTTGTTCTCTGACATGATTGATGAAGAGCCATAGACCGACGGAGGTAAACAAAATAGTCGGTTTACAGTATCATATGAGGGATAGGTTGTATGTGTAGACTCATACAACCATCCCTAATGCTCGTTCAAGCGCCGACCCTAGTCTGGAGGCGACAAAGACGGCGTCGGGGGCGGCTGGTGCCGCGCGGGGGGGGGGGGGGGGGGTGCTAGAGCCGGACGGGAGGGCGGCGAGAACCGTCGGTGGGGGCGGCGCGGAGCCGCTGGGGGGGCGAGGCTGCCGCTGGAGGTGCTGAGGCGTCGCGGGTGCCGCTGGGGGGGCGGCTCTAGGGTGCCGCGAGGGTTGGCGGCAGCGCCGGGGGGGGATTAGGGTTAGGGTTTTGGGTGGGATACTGGGACCCTAATCTAGGACCGTTGCTCCGATACCATGATAGGAGAGAATGAATTGATTCATTAGACGTACCTGAGGGCTCTCTTATATAGGAGAATAGCCCTTGGGTTAATTACAAGATAAGTACTCAGAGAAACTGAAATTACATAAGAGAGACATAACAAGATATTTATCTTAACAGTTATAATTTAAACCTTGTGAATAAATGATATTGTTTGGGGTGCACCTTCACGGTGATCATCCTTTTTCCTTTAAAAAAAACTTACAACTACGAAAAGGAAAGGTCTCTCTGAATTTTGAATTAGCAAACCTCTAGGGAGGGAGATTGGTAGTTTCAACAAACAACTTTTTCCCCTTTCTGAAATATTGGATGGCCACTTACCTCAGTTTGTCATCCTTCTGACGTTCAAAAAAACCCTTGGATTCAAAACCCCAATTGCTCCATTCTCTGAGCCCTCCCCTTTTTTTAAAATATATTTTCGATAGCCACTGCCTTAGTTTGCAGTTCTCTTGGCTTTCAAAAAAATCCTTGGATTCAGATTCAAAAACCCAACTCTTCCATTCTTTAAAATCTCTCGCCCGCTCGCCTCACATAACCCCAAAAAAATATCCCCACCACCACAAATGCATATAGGGAAATATTCCAATGCGTAGGCCTCATCTTGAATGCAATAAGCACACATAATTCCCGAAATTCATACAAATGAATTAATGATATGGATTAACAATTTAATATTTAAATAGGTCGTAGTTTAGATTTAACGAATGAATGATGGAAGTGTTTAATGTTTTCATGAAAGAAAAGATGACGGCATGTTGCTTGTAGCGATTTAAAAGATACTTCTAAATGCATTTATTTTGCAAGGTCCCGGTGTTAAAATATTCTTGTTGCGACTTGAAACCACACTTGCAAAATAACAATTATATTTAATAAAAAGAATAGCATTTGTAAGACAATGTTTGTTTCCAAAGGCAAAAGGTGCGATCCCATATAATGCTGCCAAGCTCAGTAGAATTTTATAATTTTCAATATTTAATCTTACGGTTGGACGGAACCTTTTCCCTTCTACCCCCATTTTAAAGAAGTACTCGGCAGCAGACGCCAACTTAGGAACCTGCAAAAGTTAACTACAAAAATCAGGTTTACTGAAATCAAGCAGATGATCCGTTCAGGGTTAAGTGCCCAAAAAAATACATACACTTAAAAAAATGCTTACCTCTGCAACCACCATATCCCGTAACCTGTGAGCAATATTTGATAGCTCATCGGCAACTAAAGAAAAAGGATCCAATGGTTCCTGAGCAGACAATAAAACACGAAACTGAAGACCAATGCAAAAATAGTGAAAACAGCAGGAAATAATTGTTCATGTGGTAAATACAGCAAAAACTAAGAAGTGGGAACGTGTGTGGGGGGGGGTTGGACACTGGGTACAGGATAGGTGGGACCTCTATAGTGCTGTGGACCTGCGGTGCCAATCATTGCAGAGCCTCTTACCTGAAGTGTGGAGGCATATTAGCATATTAGAGCCTAGCATTGTTACTCCAGTGTGTTATTCAGTAATTAGCAGCATTTAAAAGAAAAGATATATTAAAATCTCCTGATCTTGATAGTTCGCTGCAAGAAATGGTTCTTTCACAGATCAGAAATGGTTGATGTAAACATATATATTATCTACTTATGTAGTCTCTTGTTATTTTTCATTCTCTGCAGTACTCTTTATGTAATTTACCCGTAGGTTACTCTCCTATATAAGAGAGACTAGGGCTGATGGAGTAAACAACTTCTTCTATTTTCCCAACATGGTATCAGAGCGACGGTCCTAGGCCGGAGTTCTTGAAACCCTAACCCTAACCCTATCCCCACCCACATGCCTCTCTCTCTCTCGCTGCCGGCACCCACGCATGCGACTGTTGTGCCCCTCGAGCCCCGCGCATCTCACCGGCGGTGAGCTCCTCACCGCGTGCGCTCCATCAGCGTGCTCTCCCTGCGCGCACTGTTGTGACTCATCACGCATCTGCGCACCTCGCCTCCAGCGTGCGCATCGTGCCTTCATCGCACTGTGTGCGCTCCTGTGGCGATCGACGCATGCGCCTGCGGTGAACTTCACCGTTTCTCCAACGTACGCCCCTGCCTGCGCCTCTCCAGCGTGACCTAGTGATCTCCAGTGCGCACGCCTCGCGCAAAAGTCTGTGCGCATCCTTCGCCTGCTCACGCAATTTCTCGCGTGTCTTCGGTGCTCCCGATCGCGCACTCTCTGTTGTGCGTGTGTAACTCCTGAACCAGCCCTACAAGACCAAGTTTCTAGCGCGCGCACCGTCTACAGAATGGATTTGGTTGCTTGAAGTCTACACCTGCAACTAAACCCGTCTATGTCCGTGTAGACGATCTTATCTTTAGTCTATCATTCCAGTCTTCTGTTATCAATATGTCAGAAAGCAAGGCGGATATTCCATCTATAGGCGCCTTTCGAGGTCCAGCGCCTATCGTAAAGATGGATGGTACAAACTATGAACTGTGGGCGATGCAGTTCATGAGTATGATGAAGTCGACTGGTAAGAAGCACATTCTTACCGAAGAAGAGCCTGCTGAGAAGACTGGAGTCAATGCCTCGTGGGAGGCAGATGATGCATACGCAAAAGTCTGGTTATCTGGAACTCTGGCAATCGAGATTGCCAATGATATTCTTCATCAGCCCACGGCCAAAGACATGTGGGATATTCTGGCGGCCACATACTCTCAAGCGAAGAATGAGACGAAGATTCTGCAACTCCAGCATGATATATTCACTATAAAGCAGAATGGTCGCCCTCTACACTCACTCTACACATTCTTGCGAGGGATGTTTGAGAAGCTATACAGCTTCATGCCCCTGACAGCCACGCCAGAGCAACAGAAGACTTACCGGAATGCGACTATGGTGGGCGTTTAACTTGCTGCCCTTGACCCCGAGTATGAGGCGGCACGATCCCAGATCTTGGCAGATTCTACTATTCCTCCCATGGAGGAAGCCTTTCACAGATTGAGCCGCATCACCGTCTCTTCTACGGCCACGAATCAGAATGCTTCAGCCATGGTTGCCAAAAGGGGCCGTGGATTTCATCATCAGACCCGTGGACGTGGACCTCGTGGTAGAGGAGGCCGTACTCGGCCAACATGTACCTACTGCCATCGCGTCGGACACAATGAAGACACATGCTACTCTAAGCATGGATTTCCTACATCTGCACGAGTCGCTGAGCAGATCGAGCCTCCATCTACTGCCTCTTTGGATCAGCGGTTCGATGATCTTGTTGCCCGTCTAAGGGGCATTATTCCCCCATCTGGCCCAGCACCCACTACTGAGAATCCATCTGATGTTGCTGCATCTGCCTCTGCGTCTACCAGTGCATCAGGTAGCATACTTGCATTTACTAGAAGTAGATCAGATACTTTACCTTGGATAATGGACTCGGGAGCCACACATCATCTATGTGGCGATTAGAGTTTACTTACAAGATACACTCAGATCCCTCCAGGTCGAACAGTGGTCATTGGCCCAATGGTACACATTCCCCAATTACTGGTCAGGGGGAGATTAGACTGACATCTTCTATGCTGCTCAAGAATGTGTTACATGCGCCTGATTTTTCAATGAATTTATTATCAATCAGTCAGATTACAAAGGATTTACAATGTCGGGCAATTTGTGATCCATCTTCTCTTGTTTTTCAGGACATCCTTACGGGCAACGTGATTGGTCGTGGCTATGAGCAAGGAGGCTTCTATCGCCTCAATCAGACTTCTTTTGCTGGAACCTCATCCCTACCTACTGGACCCGTATCTCCTCTGCTATGGCATCTGCGCTTTGGACATCTACCGCTTCAGAAGTTGCGTCGTGTGTTACCCCAGGGTCTGCCTCACACATCCATCCAATGTGAGGCTTGTCAGTTGGGAAAGCATCATCGGTCTACCTTTCCCAGTCGTCAGGGTCGGAGTAGTACCTCCAAGTTTGAGTTATTTCGTATTGATATCTGGGGTCCGAGTCGTGTTCCTGATCATCAGGGACACAGATTTTATATAGTTATTGTGGATAACTTCTCTCGTGTGTCATGGCTTTTTTTGTTGAAAAATAAATCTGAAGCAGGGAATATTATTATCCATTTTCTTAATGAGATTCGTAATGTTTTTTCCACATCTGTTAAAATTGTGAGAAGTGATAATGCTCCGGAATTGTGTACTCATGTCCTAGCCAATTACTACTCATCCCAAGGGATTATCCACCAGACATCCTGTGCTTATACCTCCCAACAAAATGGGATCGCTGAAAGGAAACATCGCCACCTACTAGATGTCACAAGGTCACTTCTTATACAGAGTCATGCTCCTTATTCTTACTGGGGTGACGCGGTTCTAACAGCATGCTACTTAATTAATCGTATGCCGTCCTCTGTCCTAGGTGAACAGATTCCTTTCTCCCTTATCTTTCCTGTTAAGGATCTGTTTTCCCTTACTCCTCGTGTGTTTGGTTGGGTTGCATTTGTCCACCAGTTGTCTCCCGGTACTGACAAGCTCTCTCCAAGGGCTGTCAAGTGTGTGTTTGTTGGGTACTCCAGAACTCAGAAAGGGTACAAGTGCTATGACCCATTGCGCAGGCGGTACCTTGTTAGTGCAGATGTCACATTTTTTGAATCCGTAATGTATTTTTCATCCTCAGGTGATCAGTTGCTACCTCCAGCTACTACCGATGTCATCTATATGACACCACCACAACCACCACCACCACCACCAGCAGCTCCTTTACCATCATCTGCACCTCCTATTTCTATACATGTTTCACCACTACCATTTCATTATACCCGCAGGCCTACACCAGCTCATGGTCATGACTCATCACCTAGCTCGCCTAAGGTATGTTCTGAAGATATTACTCTAGATGGATCTGATGATATTTCTGAGCAGGATGTGTTACAGAGGACAAATGAGGACACAGCTGATCTAGATGTTCCTATTGCTATACGCAAATCAAAGCGAAGCTGCGCCTCATATCCTTTAGCAGCTTCTCTGTCATTTGAACGACTATCTGGGGATTTCAGGAACTTTATGGTTGCTTTGTCAGCTGTTGATATTCCACGGAATTACCAAGATGCCCTAAAAGATTGTAGATGGCGTCTAGCAATGGAGGAAGAAATGGCGGCACTTCAGTCCAGAGGAACTTGGAGTCTGGTTCCTATACCTGCAGATGTGTCCCCAGTGAGCTGCAAGTGGGTATTTACAGTCAAGCAGAATGCAGATGGCAGTATCGACAGATACAAGGCTCGTCTTGTTGCTAGAGGCTTTACACAGACATACGGGGTGGACTATCTTGATACATTCTCGCCAGTGGCCCATCATTCAACTCTACGGATCTTGCTGTCAGTTGCGGTTACTAGTGAGTGGCCGCTATATCAGTTGGATGAGAAGAATGCGTTCTTATATGGTGACTTGCAGGAGGAAGTCTACATGCAACAGCCACCTGGTTTTGCTGTTGAGGGGGAGTGTTCCAAGGTGTGCAGACTCCATAAGGCTATCTATGGCCTTAAGCAGAGTCCCAGAGCATGGTTTCAGAAGCTCTCAGACCTCTTTGAGAAACAGGGATACAAACGCTCTAATGTTGATCATTCCTTGTTTGTACAAAAGACTTCAAGAGGTATTATTGCAATCATGGTCTATGTAGATGACATCTTGATTACAGGTGATGATGTACAAGGGATAAAGAAGGCGAAAGAAATGCTGGGTAGCGAATTTGTCACCAAGGACCTTGGAGTTCTTAGATACTTTCTGGGACTGGAGTTCGCCAGAAATCCGCAGGGGTTGGTAATGTCTCAGAGAAAATATGTCGCTGACCTGTTGAGTGAGACAGGAATGCTTGGATGCCGACCTGCTACTACACCGATGGATCCCAGTATGAAGCTACATGATGGTGATACAGAGGAGGTGGATAGGAGGAGATACAGAGAACTGGTGGGCAAACTCCTATACGTCACTATTACCAGGCCCGACATAGCCTTTGCTGTGAGTCGAGTGAGCCAGTTCATGGAGCAACCACGTCAGGTTCACATGGATGCAATACAGATGATACTCAGGTACCTCAAGTCATCACCAGGTGCGGGTCTACTGTTCAAGAAAAACAAGGTGATCTCCATCTCAGCCTGTGCAGATGCAGATTATGCAGGGTGTCCCAAGGACAGGAAGTCCACCTCTGGGTTTGCTGTGTATGTTGGAGATTCCCTAATCTCGTGGAGGAGCAAGAAACAAACTGTGGTAGCAAGGTCTAGTGCGGAATCTGAATATAGGGCTATGGCCCAAGCCAGTACAGAAATGATGTGGGTAAAAGCTGTGCTTACAGACCTACATATAGAAGTCCCACTTCCTATGGCTTTAGAGAGTGACAATCAGGCGGCATTGTTCATTGCAAAAAATCCAGCATTCCATGAACGAACCAAGCACATTGAAGTTGATTGCCACTTTATTCGTGATATGATTCATAAGGGATTCATTGCTACATCCCATGTTAGTTCAGAAAATCAAACTGCAGATATTTTCATCAAGGCATTACTGCGAGGCCCATTTCAGAAGTGTGCGTCCAAGCTGAGCATGATTGACATCTATGCTTCATCTTGAGGGGGAGTGTAAACATATATATTATCTACTTATGTAGTCTCTTGTTATTTGTCATTCTCTGCAGTACTCTTTATGTAATTTACCCATAGGCTACTCTCCTATATAAGAGAGCCTAGGGCTGATGGAATAAACAACTTCTTCTATTTTCCCAACAGTTGAAGCTAGCTTAAGCACATTTTACAATATACACTTAAAATTATATAAACATTTCTTAGTATATTCATGCATGACTGCAAGAAATCTCACATGTTTAGGAATTAGCTTAATTTTAATCTGGAACTGGAAGCCTCGGAGCTACATGTTTGTCAACCTATTACATTGAAAATGTGACTGCAATATGATAGCAATTAAAGAAGTAAGGAGTTGTTATATGTCATTTGATCCTAATAAAGAAAAAATATGTTTAAAATGTTATATGCAACTACAGTGCCTTAATGTAAGTCTTATTTTCAACAATTAGAATACTGAATTTTTGCCTAATTCTAATTCATTTAATATAAGGAGGTGTTATATGTCATTTGATCCTAATAAAGAAAAAGTATGTTTAAATGTTATATGTAACTACAGTGTGTTAATGTAAATCTTATTTTCGACCATTAAAATACTAAATTTTTGCCTAATTCTAATTCATTTAATATTTTTTGAATAAACATAAGTGTTGAGATATTTTCTATCTTTTATCTCTTTTATATATTTTCTATTCTTTCCCTCTTTATTATGTAATTTATCCAATGAGTCTCTCCTCCATATAAGAGAACCCTAGGGACTCATGAGAATGCAATTCATTATTTTCCCTCAACATGGTATGAGAGCAACAGTCCTAAATCGGAGTTCTCGTACCCCACCGTGACCTAGACCCTACCCGCAGCCTCCATTGTGTCACACGTCATCGCTGCACCACCTCGCAGCCGCACTGTGCGTCGTCGCTGCACCTCATCGCAGCTGCGCCCATAAGAACATATCACGATATATCATTGATATATCGATATCGAGAGGAAGGGAATATCGATATCAGGGTGTATATCTATTTACCAGGACAGCAATATATGATCGATATAACGACGAGATATCGCCATATAAACACATATTGGTCAAAAATGACTAGATTAAATACAAAAAATCCCGGATATCGACCGATATCGCTGAAATTTCGTCGATGTCTATATATTGATGAATAATACCCTTGTAAGCCTGATTTCACTACTTATTTTGCTACTTTTAGTATTAAAACACGTCATGTTTTATATATTTTGTTTTGGGAAGGGGGCGCTGCCCCTGCACCCCCGCAGGGGGGGCAGCCTGGGCCCTCCCTAGCCCCCTCAGGCTCGTTGACCGGGCAGCGAGACCCCCGTTTGGTAGAGTATGGTGCGACAGGGGGTGCATACAATGGTTCTTTAATTTTGAGGTGTCCAATTGATTTTTATTCATCTTCTTCCCATGGCATTAAAAAACGCACCTCGAGGCGGTCGAGGCGTACGCCTCGAGGCGAGGCGGGCCTTTTTAGCCTCGAGGCGTGCGCCTCGGCCCTGTCCAGTGAGGCGTACGCCTCAAGTGGCTGAGGCGTAGCCTCGAGGCGTTCCGCCTCGAGGCGGTCGAGATGTTTTCCGAGGCATTTTTATTTTTTTGAAGATTTTTTTATGATTTTAATAGTTTACATGGTGGTTTGAGAAGCTTATAAATATATACTTGTTTTGGATAATGATTATACAAGTTAAATGCCTAAATCTGATGTTTCTTTCGTACCCATAACTCCATATTTACTATTAATTATGTGTAACTATTTCAGCAAACTACTTCATATTTACTATTAATTATGTCTAACTATTAATTTATGCAAGATGAATGCTTAAATTTGACCTCTTTCATATTCATATGCTTAAATTTGACCTCTTTCATATTCATATTTACCATTAACATGCCAAATTATTTCAATAAACTCTTATTATTATATCCTTAAATATATAAAAAAGTGTATACGAATCCGAATACTCATATAAGAAAAAAAATTGGGACAGGGGCGCTTCCCCCTGTACCCCCGCAAGGGGGGTCAACCTGGGCCCTCCCAGCCCCCCCTCCCCCCAGGCTCGCTGACCGGGCAGCGAGACCCCCTACTGGTAGGGTATGGTAGCACAGGGAGGACATCAGACCGTTCTTCATCTGGGTATAGTAGAACATATAGTTAGGATTCAAATCATATGATTCATATCAACAACTTGGATATTTATAATGACAACTATAGCCAATCCCTTTTAGATAAAAATTTTAGTGATAGTTATAGCCAATGATTTCCTTTTGATTGGATAGAAATTTAGTAGAAAGGTTTATGGCATTGAGTCATTGACATATCTTTTTTCATGTTCTTGTCTTCATAATATCATCATATATTACATTGTTATATACTATATCAATATCGATAAGGCCTTCTATAGCTGCACCGCACACCGCCACCTCCCCTTCGGAGGTAGCCCAACGACACCGTGAGCAGTCCAGTGTGCCTCCGCGCCTCCGTACAACTATGGAGGGCCAAAGCGCAACATTGCACCTCTGCACACTGCTGACGGCCAACTGGTGCATGTTATAGCCCTCTCCTCGCACAACTCCGTATGCCTCCAATGGCCCAGAGTATAAGGCAGCACGAGCACAGCTCCTTACTGGAGTGACCATACCTCCCATGGAGGAGGCTTACAGTTGTCTCAGCAGGCTTCTTATTCCACATGTTGCCACCGCCTTCCTCAACGATGGTTGTTTCTTGCGACAGAAGAGGATCTACTCAGTTCAAAGGGTGTAGTTCCCGTGGCAGAGGTGGTAGACGTCAGTGTGGTTCCTGCACCTACTATTGCCGTACAAGACACTCTGAGGACACATGTTATCGGAAGCATGGATACCCCGCATCTGCTAGAGTTGAAGAGCATATTGAGCCTTCAGACACTACAGTTCCTCAGGCATATCCACACCTTGATGATATTGTCTCTCGTATAAGGGAGATCATGACTCCAGTGGCCGCCGCTAGCGCTACAGGATCCACAGATACTGCAGGTGCAGCTAGGGCCTCTTCGAGCTCCTCAGGTATCGCATACACCTTAACTGGTTGTAGCAGTGCATATATGACAAAATGGATCATGGACTCTGGTGCTTCTCACCATTTGTGTGGAGACAAAACCCAGTTTAAGCCTTACAACCACAGGTTTATACCCCTGGTAGATGAGGCATCATTTCAAATGAGGTCCACCTACCCATCACAAGACAACATGAGGTGCATTTGACGCCATTCATGCGTCTGCAAAATGTTTTATATGCTTCTGATTTTCAGATGAACTTGCTTTCTATTAGTCAGATTACAAAGGATCTGCATTGTCGTGCCATTTTTGACCCCTCTTCTCTTGTATTTCAGGACATACTCAAGGGCAGGGTGATTAGATGTGGTCGTGGGCAGCTTGGGCTCTACAGACTGGTCCAACCTCCTCATGTTGGTACCTCTGCTATTCCTATTGGACCGATCTTGTCATACCTGTGGCACATTCGTTTTGATCACTTTATTTTGCAGAAGTTGTGTCATGTCCTCCCACAGATCTCCATGCGATCTTCCTTCCAGTGCAAGGCTTGCCAGCTTGGGAAGCATCACCATTTTTAATTTTATCTCGTCAGAGTCAGAGCAATTCTCAGTTGTTTGAGCTCCTTCACTTAGATATCCAGAGGTTCGAGTAATGTCACTGATCCCCAAGGACATCGTTTTTATCTAGTTGTTGTTGATGACTACTCTAGATTTTCTTGGGTTTTCTTGTGAAAGAATAAAACTGGGTCTGGATCTGTCATTAAATCATTTATGATTTATTAATGACATAAAGAATATTTTTTCTGCTACTGTCGAGTATTTGTGTTCTGATAATGCCTTATAGTTTTGCACTTTACAGCTATCCGAGTTTCTCAGGTCACTTGGCATTGTACACCAGACCTCGTGTGCCTATACATCTCAAGAGAACGGTATTGTCGAGCGCAAACATCGTCATTTACTCGGTATAACCATAATCCTTCTGATTCAGAGTCTTGTTTCTAACTCTTATTGGGGTAATGCAGTTCTCATTGCCTACTACTTAGTTTTCTCGATTGCATTTTCTGAGAAAGATCGGTTCTCTCTTACACCCTGTGTGTTTGGATCTGTGGCCTTTGTTCACAATCTTTCACCTAGTTGTGACAAGCTCTCCCCTATAGCTGTCAAGTATGTCTTTGTTGGCTACTTTCGTACCCAGAATAGGGAATGAATGCTTTGATCCGCTTTTGCGGAAGTACTTTGTTAGTGATGATGTTATATTCTTTGAGCCTGTTAGGTATTTCTCTCCTATAGGTGACAAACTTGCCCCATCTGACTCCAATGAGGAGATCTACATTCCCCCACCTCCTACAGCTCTACCACCTCCTTCACCTTCTCTACCACCTCCGTCACCTCCGTCACCTCCCTCACCACCACCTCCAGTACCTATACCACCTCATGTGACTGCCCCTGGACCGCCACCTACCTTGACTCGATTTTTGCCACGTGTCTTTACTCCTAGGTCTCGCTCTGTTCCCCTTTCCCATAGGTCTTCCCTATCATCCAGTGCGCCTCGGGTATGTAATGAGCACATTGTTTCTACTAATTGCACTACTAAGTTGTCTATACAGCGGGATTCCTTACAGGATGAGCAGATATCCTCTCAAGAGTGAAACTTACATATTCATGAGGTGGCAGATGCTCTCGATGTGCCTATTGCTCTGCGAAAGCAGAGACGTATTTGTGCTTCATATCCACTTACAGCTAAAGTTTCTTGAGCAGACTTTTAGAGGATTTCGGAGATTTACCGTGGCACCGTCTCGTGGAGATACTACGGACGTATCAGGAGGCCGTTTAGGACAGTCAGTGGCATCTTGTCATGGAGGAGGAGATGGTCGCGCTACAGTCGCGTGGCACTTGGAGTCGTGTTTCAGCTCCAATTGGTGCATCCGTTGTTGGGTGCATGTGGGTGTTCACCGTGAAGCACCGAGCAGATGGCAGTGTAGATAGCTACAAGGCGAGACTTTTAGCACGTGGATTCACCCAAACATATGGGATGGACTATCGGGATACATTCTCTCTAGTGGCCAGGCATTCTACTTTATGTATACATATATCTGTTGCAATGATACGGGATTGGCCCCTTTATCAGCTTGATATGAAGAATGCCTTTCTCTGTGGTGACCTACAAGAAGAGGTTTACATGCAGCAACCATCTGAGTTCGCGGTTGAGGGGGAGTGTCAGAAGGTTTGCAGGCTTCACAAGGTAATCTATGGCCTTAAGCAAAGTCCAAGAGCATGATTCTAGAAGCTCTCGGACTTGATAGAGCAACAGGGGTTTGTGAGAACAACTGTTGATCATTCATTATTTATTCAAAGGACTCACAGAGGTACAGTTGTCATACTTGTGTATGTTGATGATATCATTGTTACAGGGGATGACGAGTCGGGCATCTAGGTTGCTAAGGATTTCCTAAGTTAGCAGTTTGTGACCAAGGACCTTGGTACTAGCCTGCACTGCTTCCTTGTTATTGAGTTTGCAGGAGACAGAGATTGATGACAAGGGATCGTTGCGCGAGGTTGATTGGGAATATTACGGATACTTGTATTCTTTGCAGCGATGTCGTGGAAACTTTAGAGCACATGTTCTTCGCGTGCCCGGCGGTGTGGGGCGTTTGGGAGGAGGCGACCGATGACTGGGTGTGCTCCTCGGATTTTGCCTCTTTCTGGGACTCGTTGGTGGCAAACAAGGGCAGGGATTGTAGGGATTTGCCCCGACCCTTGGCGAAGGCTTGGGCGATTTGGCTGGGACGGAATGATGCTATCTTCTCAGGGCAGCGTTTTTACAAGGAGAATGTGCTTATTCACTGTACCTGTTTAGTTGAGGATTGGTCGTTGATGTAGGGTCCTTTTTGGTACCGCGGTGGTACCTTATAAAGTTTTTCTTTTTCTTTTTTTCTATTAATATATGTGTGGGGCTGACGCCACTGAGTGTTCCCCCTTTTAAGACTTCAAAAAAATGTACCAATGATGTCTTATGATGACCCAGAGGAAGTACGTTACAAATCTTCTCTCTGAGACATGCATAGCAGACCTGCCACTACTCCTATGGACCCGATCATAAAGCTCTATGATGATGACACTATGTCAGTCGACAAGAGGAGTTACAGGGAGCTTGTTGGGAAGCTTCTCTATGTGACCATCACCAATCCAGGTATATCCTTTGCAGACAGAAAAGTGAGTCAGTTCATGGAGCAGCCTAGACAGGCACATATGGATGTTGTCCATATGATTCTGAGGTATCTGAAGATCTCACCTGGCATTGGTCTTCTATTCAGCAAAGGTACATCCATTGCCATTACAGCTTGTGCAGATGCAGATTATGTAGGGTGCCCCAAAGACAAGAAGTCTACCCCTGGCTTTACAGTGTTCATAGGGAGTTCCTTGGTGTCATGGAAGATCAAGAAGCAGACAGTGGTTGTCAGATCTAGCGCAGAATCAGACTACAAGACCATGGCACATGCTAGCACGGAAATAATGTGGGTCAGATCTGTTCTTACTGACCTAATTGTCAAGGTGTTTCTTCTCATGCACCTCCAATGCGACAACCAGGTTGCTCTCTTCATCGCCAATAACCCAGCCTTCCATGAAAGGATCAAACATATCGAGGTAGACTATCACTACATTCGAGACATGATACAGAAGTGTTTAATTTCCACTACCCATGTTAGCTTAGGAGTCAAACAGTAGATGTACAAACTTACCAAGGCCCTAGCCAGAGGGCCTTACCAGAGATGTTGTTCCAAGATGAGCATAATTGATATCTATGCTCCAGGACGAGGAGGATTGTTGAGATATTTTCTATCTTTTATCTCTTTTATGTATTTTCTATTCTTTCCGTCTTCATTATTCAATTTACCCAATGGTCTCTCCTCTATATAAGAGAATCCTAGGGCCTCATGAGAATGCAATTCATTATTTTCCCTGAACAGTAAGGCTTACGCCTTATACATAGCCACTTCGATGCTTACTCCATGCCTCAATGATAGGGAAACTTCCACATTTCACCACGCGTTTTCTAAAACCATACCATTGGGTTCTAACTCATAAGTGAGATTCGTGGGAGTATTCGATAAGCCAAAGAGGACTTTAAGGTTTCCCGAACTTATGAGGTGTTGAGAGTGTGCATCCATTGACACTTCATTCGGATTTTATTGGCGTACCATTAAAAACAAGAGAGATTTAAAGGATAGTGTAGTTGTTGTTCATAAGGATTTGAATGATAGTGTAGTTGGCGTGCAAAGAATTGAGGATCGTATTATTTTGCTAAAATTGGTACTCGAAGAATTTCCCGCATATCATATCAGTTTATGCACTGCAAATTAGTTTAGAGGAAATGATTAAACATTTTTTGGGAGGATATATATAAGTTTATGCAAGGCATCCCTAGAAAGAGAGATGATTTGCCTAGGTGGAGATCTTAATGGACATGTGGGAAAGGATGCTTCTGGGTATGCTAATGTTCATGGAGGACATGGCTTCAGCGATAGAAATAAAGAGGGAAAAGTCATTCTGGATTTGTAATGGCTAATGATCTTTTAATAGCAAACACTCTCTTCAAGAAGAGGGAGGAGCATTTAATTACTTATAAGAGGGATCCAACTAGAACACAGACAGATTACATTGTGTTGGGGAGAAGACATCGATTGTGTTGCAAAGACTGCAAAGTAATCCCATAAAAGTTTAACAACTCAACACCGCTTGTTAGTCATGGATGTGCAAATTAAAGGGTTGGTAAAGAAAAGGAAGGCTCCCCGGATCACCAAAACTAGATGGTGAAATCTTCAATTGAAGCAATCAAGCATCAGGGAGAAGGTTTTAGAAGACTTGTCTTAGAATAGCGACGGAAGTACGAACGAGATGTGGGAGACGGTAGCATTATGAATTTGAAGGGTATCCAAAGAGATGCAAGGCGAGCCAAAGGGAGGAGTTCTAAGTCAAAAGGATGCGTACCCCCATAACCGAGGTAGCAGACTATATGATTGTGGTGGAGTGGAGTGGTGCAAGAGAAACTTAAAATTAAAAGAACATGCTTTAAAGTTATGTATAAGGATAAAACAGATGAAACTGTCATAAACTATAAAATGGTGAAGAAGGAAGCAAAGAAGGCTATAAGTGAAGCTAAGTCAGAAGCTAATGAGGTTTTATATAAAAATCTTGACTATAAGGAGGGGCAGAAGGATATATTCATATTGGCCAAAGCAAGAGAAAGAAAGACCAGAGATCTTTCTCAAGTGAGATGCATTAAGGATGGTGAAGGACATGTGCATGTTACTCAGAAGGATACAGAGACTAGATGGAAGCAGTATTTCCATAAGCTTTTCATTGGAAAGGAAATAGAGATCACTTTGGGGGATCTAGCTAGTAGTGAAAGTTACTTGAATCGTACAAGCTACAGACGAATATAAAGGAATGAAGTGGAGGAGGCTTTGAAAGTTATGAAATCTGGAAAAGATGTAGGATCTGATGACATTCCTATAGAAGTATGGAGAGTTCTAGGTGAATGTGGTTTGACTTGGCTAACAAATTTACTCAATGCTATTTAATGAAGCAAGAAAATATCTGAAGAATAGAGGAGAAGCATCGTAGCGTCTCTTTATAAGAATAAAGGAGACATTCAAAATTGTTCGAATTACAGAGGTATCAAACCGATGAGTCACTATGAAAATTTGGGAATGTGTGATCGAAGGAAAGCTGAGGCAAGTTTTCAAAGTAAAAGAAAACCAATTCGGAATCATGTTGGATCGTTTAACTATTAGAGCCATCCACTTGAGGAGAACAATGGAAATTTATAGATCTAAAAGAAAGGACCTTCATATGATTTTTATTGAGCTGGAGAAGGCTTATGATTATGTCCAATAGGAGATATTGTAAAGGGTTTTAGAGAAGATACAAGTATATGTCATATACATTAACCTTATAAAGGATATGTATCATTGGGCTTCAATTTGTGTCAGGATTCAGTCTTGGAAGACTGACTATTTTGACATCGGCATTGGTTTGCATCAAGGTTCTGCTTTAAGTCCATTTCTCTTTACTTTGATTATGGACGAGTTGACTAGAGAAGATATTGCATTGATTGATGAGACTAGAGGTGAGTAAATGAGATGCTTGATGTTTGGAGATATGCATTAGAGACTAAAGGATTTCGTATAAGTAAGGCTAAGACTGAATATATGGAGTGCACTTTGATGAAAGTAATGGTGAAGAAAGCGTGGTGAAGATTGACGACGAGAACATTCAGAAGAAAAATTCATTTAGATACTTGGGATCTATTTTGCAACAAGATGAGGAAATCGATGGAGATATTACTAATAAAATAAATGCAAGTTCGCTACAGTGGAGAGGAGCCTCTGATATTCTGTGATAAGAAAATCTCTTTGAAAAAGGAAAGTTTTACAAAGCAGCCGTGAGACCTATTATGCTCTATGGATGTTAGCATGTGAACCATAGACATGTGTAGAGAATAGCAGTAGCAGAAATGAAAATACGTAGGTGGATGTACGGTCATACACGTAAAGATTGGATTCGGAATGATGTGATCAGAAGGAAAGTTGGTGTAGCTCCGATAAAAGGAAAGATGAGAGAAAATAGTTTAAGATGTTTTGGCAATTTGCAAAGGAGGTCGGTCGATGCACCACTTAGGAGATGTGAGTTTTTGGATGTTAAGTCGGCTAAGAGAGTGCGAGAAAGGCTCAAGAAGTGTTGGAATGAGAGGTTCCGAAGAGATCTTAGTTTTTCGAATCTAAGCTCAAAACGACCCAAGATAGATCTGAATGGAAGCAAAGAATCCATGTAGTCGACCATACTTAATGCGGGAAAATATTTTTTTATTGATGATGATTAAAAGCGAGGGAGACTAGTTGACATGTTGCTTATGAGCAAGTGGGAGGCTAGCTTTGGCAGTGCATGTCCTGTGTGTGGTAGAGAGAAGGATGCAAACCTCCGGAGGTGTCCGCCCCAAAATATAATAAAAGGCAAATATTATAGAACTTATAATAGCCATGTTTCGAGAAGAGATCTAGCAAGATGAGTAGCATTACAATAACAACAAAGCATTTTCCCACAATTAAGATGAGTAGCATTATCAATACAAAATCTATCAGAACAGGAAATGACCCCATTTTGTGAAGCCAAATCGTAAGATCTCAACGATAGGGTACAATAGTGCAAGGTCCTTCATGGCAATGTGATGTTTGACCCAGGAGGGTGCGACTCATGCTGCAGAAGGAATTGGGGATGGAAAGTCCGAACATGGGTCAAGTGCTTCTATGGCTCCCAAGATGTTGGAGATTGATTACTTGTGCAAGCCACGTTAGGCTCTTCCAAGGCAATAATGCTTCTTACATTTGCTGCTCGGTTGAGATGGAAGATGTGGGCCTTCTTTGAGTGGATGAAATCCATCGGATTTTAGAGCATGGTTACTCTATCTAGACTAGGAGGAGACTAAGCTTCCAACTTTTGGGCACCTATAGGCTCAGAATGTAGGAGATTCGAAAGGATTAATATGATGTCTCTTGCTTTCATGTGGATGTTGTGATTGTCTAGAAATAGGGTGATCTTCCTTCAGTAAATATTGTATGTAGAGGTCATTTTTAAATATGTTAGGGTCATGTAGGATTCATGGTTGTTGGGAAAAGAATGAAATGTTGTTTATTCCTTGAATCGTAGGCTCTCTTATATAGAGGAGAGACTTATGGGTAAATTACATATGATAGGCAAAAGAAAAAAAAATAGAGAAACAGTACAGAAACACACATATATCTCTACACTGCCCCTCAAAATGGAGCATAGATGTCAATCATGCTCAGCTTGGATGAGCACTTCTGAAAAGGTCCTCTGAGCAAAGCCTTGGTGAAGATATCTGCTGTTTGATCTCCAGAGCTGACAAGAGAAGTAGAGATAAAACTTTTCCGAAACATGTCCCTTGTTTTGTGACAGTCCACTTCAATATGCTTAGTTCTCTCATGAAATACAGGATTGTTTGCAATAAACAGGGCGGGTTGATTATCACATTGTAACTACATAGGAAGAGGTACATCTCTATGTAAATCTGCAAGTACTGATCGAACCCACATCATCTCTGTGCTAGCTTGTGTCATAACCCTATATTCAGATACAATGCTTGACTTAGCAACCACAGTTTGCTTCTTCCTCTTCCAAGAAATGAGAGAATCGCCAACAAACACAGCAAAGCCCGAAGTAGACTCTGTCTTTTGGATATCCTGCACAGTCCATAGAAGGAAATATCGCGATATATCATTGATATATCGATATCGACATGAGACAGATATCGGTATCGATATGTTGATATATCCTCCTTTTCAGGCCATTCCTTCACAAAAGATCGTCGATATGAGCGATATATCGTCGATATATCGTCGAAATGTCGTATCGATGTCGATATTGCCTTCCATGGCAGAGTCTGCATTTGCACATGCAGAAATAGTTAGTGTTACCCCTTTTCTGAATAACAGTTCTGCCCCTGGAGAAGACTTTAAGTACCTCAATATCATATATACATCATCCATGTGTACATGTCGGGGTTGCTCCATGAATTGACTCACCAACTAACTGCAAAGGAGATATCCGGCCTAGTTATGGTGACATAGAGAATCTTTCCTACTATTTTTGTGTACCTTCTCCTGTCCATTTCCTCTGTATCATCATCATATAACTTCATACTAGGATCCATAGGAGTGGTAGTGGGTCGACATCCCATCATGTCCGTCTCAACTAGCATGTTTGTCACATACTTCCATTAGACCATCACAAGACCCTGCTGATTCTTTGCAAATTCTAACCCAAAAAAGTATTAGGGTGCCAAGATCCTTGGTAACAAACTATTGGCCCAAAAATTCTTTTGCCTTTTTTATTCCCTGCACATCATCACATGTAACCAACATATCATCAACATATACCATGAAAGCAACCGTACCTCTAGGAGTTTTCTGTACAAAACAATGAATGATCTGCATTTGACCTCTGGAATCCATACTTCTCAATTAGGTCCAAGAGCTTCAGAAACCATGCCCTTGGACTCTGTTTAAGGCCATATATCGCCTTATAAAGTCTGCACACCTGTGGATACTCACCCTCAGCAGCAAACCCCGGAGGATGCTGCACGTAAACTTCTTCTTGTAGGTCTCCATACAGAAAAGTATTCTTAACATCAATCTGAAAGAGAGGCCAATCACGTACCACATCAACGGAAAGAAGAATACATAGAGTAGAATGGCGAGCAAAATATGAGAACGTGTCCAGATAATCCACTCCATAGGTCTAAATAAAGCCACGCGCAACCAATCTGGCTTTGTACTGATCCATACTCCCATCTGCATGGTGTTTAACAGTAAACACTCATTTGTTACTGATAATATACGCTCCATTAGGAGCAGGAACCAAAATCCATGTACCACGAGACTGTAAGGCAGCTATCTCTTCTTCCATAGCTAGGCACCACCGATTATCCTTAAGGCCTCCTTATATTCTATGGAATGTTCACGACAGATAGAGCAACCGCAATCTCCTGAATTCACCAGTCAAGCGATCAAAGGAGACATGGGACGCAATAGGATATGATGCACAGGTACGCTCCTGCTTCTGAAGCGCAATAGGTATGCGTAGATCATTTGGAATCTCCTCAACCTGTATGTTTGTCCCCTGTAAAGCGCCCTGCTCAGACATATCACCGGACTCATCGTTAGGAACAATGTATTGAGAACATACCTGATGTGTGCTAGATGATAAACAGTGATCATGAACAGGAGCAAGTCTACGTGAGTGTAGTAATGTGTCAACGGAGGGACAGGGATACTGGGAGGCGGTGGTATAGAAGGAGATGTTGGAGGGGGCACGGGTGAAGGTGGTGCTGATCCATTGGTGGTGGTGGAGGTGGTGGCATATAGATCTCATTATCAGTGTCTGAAGATGTCAACCTATCACATGTAGGGGAAAAGTACATCACCGACTCGAAGAATGTGACATCAACACTAACATAATATTTCATGCGCAATGGATCATAGCATCTGTACCCTTTTTGGGTCATGGAGCACCCAACAAAAATGCATTTGACAACTCTAGGAGAGAGATTGTCAAAACTAGGAGAAAACTAGTGAACAAAAGCAACCGAGCCAAACGTACGATAGGTCAGTGAGAACAATTCCTTCTCTAGAAAAGCAACAAAAAAAGGAATTTACTCACCCAAGGCAGCCGATGGCATGTGATTCACAAGATAGCATGTCGTAAGGATAACATCACCCCAAAAAGAATGCAGGGCACGACTCTGAATGAGAGTTCTGTTAACATCAAGTAAATGACGATGCTTTCTCTCTGCAGCACCATTTTGCTGGAAAGTACAGGCACACGATGTTTGATGAATAATACCCGAAGTTGAAAAAAAATGGTAAGAGAACGAGTACAGAATTCCAAGGCATTATCAGTTCTCACAACTTTGACAGAAGAGGAAAACACATACTGCACTTCATTTATAAATGTTTTGATAATATCTCTTGCTTAAGATTTATTCTTTAATAAAAAAAACCCATGACAGACAAGAAAAGTCATCCACAACAACAAGATAAAGCATGTGTCCCGAGTGATTAAGAACACGATTGTGTCCCCAAATATCAATACGAAATAACTCAAAAATGGAGCTAGTGCTCCAACTCTGACGACTGGGGAAAGTAAACCGATGATGCTTTCCCAACTGACACGCCTCACACTGGAAGGTAAGTGAGATGAAATATGCGGCAGAACATGACACATTTTCTGGAGCGGGAGATGATCAAAGCGCAAGTGCCATGTAAATGGGGAGATTGGTCCAGCGGAATGAGAAGAAAGACTTGCACAAGGAGTTTGGACCAAGCAATAGAGGATGCCCTACTCACGGCCACAACCAATCATCTTGCACGTAAGGATATCCTGAAATACAAGAGATGATGGGTCAAAAATAGCTCGACAATGTAGATCCTTTGTAATCTGACTAATAGATAATAAATTCTTAAAGCAGTCAGATACATGCAACACATTCTGTAGACGCATGAACGGCGTCAAACTGATCTCCCCCTGTCCTATGATCGGAGCATGAGTCTCGTCTGCCATAACCACATTTCTCTCTACAGGAACCTGTCTGTACGCGGTAAGCTGATCTCTATCTCCATACAAGTGATGTGTAGCGCCAGATACCATAATCCATTTTTGTAACATCAGATCCAATACAGCTAGTAAGTGCATAGGTACTACCTGAGGTACTGGAAGATGCTGAAGTAGCAACGTCTGAGTGACCTCCTGAGGTATATGATGAAGCAATGGGACTGGCATCAGGCATAATGTCCCTCAATAGTGCAAAAAGATCATCAAGCCTCTGATCTAAAGAGGGAGCAGCCGAGGACTCAACCCGCTCAGCTACTCGGACTGATGCTGGGAAACCATTCTTTGAGTAGCATGTATCCTCTGTATATCCGGGACGATGCAGTAAGTGTAGGACTAACGAATATGACCTCCTCTACCACAAGGTCCACGTCCACGAAACTGAGAAGAGACTCCTCTACCTTGAGAGGCAACCATTGCCGAAGAAGTCTGACTAGAGGCAGTAGACGGGACAGTGATCCTGCTAAGTCTGCGGAAAGCTTCCTCCATTGGAGGAATAGTATCATCCGCTAAAATCTGAGAATTGCGGCATCATACTCAGGATCAAGGGCTGCAAACAATACACCAGCCATGGTAGTATTCGGATATGTCTTCTATTGTTCAGGAGTAGACGTGAGGGGCATGAAGATGTAAAGCTTCTCAAACATCCCACACAGGGATGTATACAAAGAGTGAAGTGGTCGTCTGTTCTGCTTGACGGTAAAGATGTTGTATTGAAGCTGCGGAATCTTTATCTCATTCATCGCCTGAGAGTAAATGGCTGCGAGGATGTCCCGCATCGCCTTTGCGGTGGGTTGATGTAATACATCATTGGCGATCGTTATCATCAATATATCAGAAAGCCAAAACTTTGACATACGCATCATCTGCCTCCCACGAGGTGGTGACCCCAGTTTTTTCAACAAGCTTTTCCTCGATAGGAATGTGTTTCTTACCCGTAGACTTCATAAGGCTCATGAACTGCATGGCCCAGAGCTCGTATTTCGTTCCGTCCATCTTGACAATCAACGCTTGATGCAGCGTGAAACGGATAAATAGGGCATCATTTTCTACGTTTTATCCGTTATTTAGGGGCTAATTTTATTTACGTTTATTTGAGTCGCCGTAATTTTATTTAAATAAAAGAGATCGCCTGTGATCTCAAAGTAGTTAGTTTCAATTTGAATTTCAAAATTAGTGAGTCGGTTAGAGCCAAATTAGGATAAGTAGTTTTGAATTTGAAGTTGAATTTCTATTTTTGTAACCTCGTCCCTCCTATATAAAGGGATGAAAGGCTATTGTTTTAGACAGGTCAGATTATATGAAAATTTGAGATTTTATCTCTATCTCTGTCTCTCTCTTTCTCTCTCAACGTGGTCTTCACGATTCTCTTCTCCAAAATCCCTCGTTTTACCGACGAGCTTTCTCTTCTCAATCCCTCCAACTTCTTCTACCAAATAAATTCCACCGATAAAAACATATTTTCCGTCGCCGAATTTTCTTTTTGCATCAATTGGTATCAGAGCATGGCCTACAGATCGTCCTCACGATCTGACGATCCGTCCAGACATTCGAGCCGACATGCGACGAAACACCATCATTCGTCGGAGCGGAAACGACGAGCCGAAGAAGCTTACAACAAGGAGATGGACGCACTGCGAGATTTCCAGTCCAAATGTCAAGATTTCCAATCCAAATGTCAAGAGTTCCAGTCCAAAAGTCGAGATATGATGGCTGATTTCGAGGCTATGTGCGCCGCCCTATCAAAGTCTTCCACTACCAAAGCCGTTGTCCAGAATTTTGACGAAGAAAAACTCGCCGTCAACGAGGATTTGCTCGCTGTCCAGGTCATTCCAGAAGGAAAAGACGACAATCTGCTTGCTGTCCAGGAAGATTCTGACTTGCAAGCGCCCCAGAAATTGATACACAACACACCCGCAGCCCTCTCGCGGACCCCCACTGCAGCCCCAACACCTCCCGGCGCCACCCCCGCGCAACCAGCCCCACCCGCTGCACTCGTACACCCTTCTGCGATATCTGCACCCCCATCCACGGATCCACCACTGCCGCAATCACCCTCTCCCGCAACTCCAGCGACCCCTCCCGCAACCCCAGAAGGGCCAGAACCTCCGCCTGCCGCAAACCCCACACCCCCAGCACCCCTTCCATCCACGCAAGCAGCCCCTTTCGCGAACCCAACAAGCTCCCCTGCCCCATCACCCCCTCCAACGCCCCCTCCTGCCGGCCCTGAACCCCTTGCGATGTACCCCCCAGCCCCCAGACCCCCTCTTGTCGCCAACCTTGCACCTCCATCGCCCCTCCCTTCCCCACCACCCCTCGCTGTCCCCGTAACCCCAGCAGCCCGGGTTTCTCTACCGCTACCAACCCCTCTTGGCTCCGCGCCTTCGTCATCTCCTCTTCGAAAACCCGCCGCCGCACTTCCCGCACCGTCGAGTACCCCTTCCTCACCACCGTTGTCCCGATGCAGCGTGAAACGGATAAATAGGGCATCATTTTCTACGTTTTATCCGTTATTTAGGGGCTAATTTTATTTACGTTTATTTGAGCCGCCGTAATTTTATTTAAATAAAAGAGATCGCCTGTGATCTCAAAGTAGTTAGTTTCAATTTGAATTTCAAAATTAGTTAGTCGGTTAGAGCCAAATTAGGATAAGTAGTTTTGAATTTGAAGTTGAATTTCTATTTTTGTAACCTCATCCCTCCTATATAAAGGGATGAAAGGCTATTGTTTTAGACAGGTCAGATTATATGAAAATTTGAGATTTTATCTCTATCTCTGTCTCTCTCTTTCTCTCTCAACGTGGTCTTCACGATTCTCTTCTCCAAAATCCCTCGTTTTCCCGACGAGCTTTCTCTTCTTAATCCCTCCAACTTCTTCTACCAAATAAATTCCACCGATAAAAATAAATATTTTCCGTCGCCGAATTTTCTTTTTGCATCAGCGCTGGACCTTTGAAAGCACATGTGGTAGGGATATCGACCTTGCTCTTTGACACATTGTCGGGTAAAGAAAGCTTTTGTAGACTAATAGATAAGTGTCTATACAGACATATGAGAATTTGATTACATGTGTAGACTTATGCAATCAAATACATCAACACGAGCGAACCTCGATACGAGCAAGGAAAGTCGTGGACAGATCCGTTGGCAAGAACAAGGACCGGTGTCAGGGGGGTCGAGCCCATGAAGGAGAGAAACCGACAACGGTTGCAATCCGACTCGATAATGGAAGATCGGCGGTGGGAGTCTAGCCCGGTGGCGCGAGTCCGTCCCGGTGGCAGAAGGCCAACGGTGGCGACTCGGATGAGAGATGACTAGGGGCGGTCGCTGCCCAAAAGAAAGAGGAGACAGTGAGGGGGCGGTACCGAGAGCGAGAGACGACGACGGTGGTGGCAGCTTGGAGAGGAGAGGAGGGTGGCAGGTGAGGTTAGGATTAGGGTTAGGGTACGAGAGCTTCGGTCTAGGACCGTCGCTCTGATACTATGTTGGGAAAAGAATGAAACGTTGTTTATTCCTTGAACCCTAGGCTCTCTTATATAGAGGAGAGACCTGTGGGTAAATTACATATGATAGGCAAAAGAAAAGAAAATAAAGAAACAATATAGAAACAGCCATATATCTTTGCAATGTTCTTTGTAATATTGAGTGGCTACACCTTAGTATAGCAAAGTTTTAATCCTTAAATAAATGAAGTTTTTTGGGTGTGTGTCCTTACAAGTTACGCCCTTTTCTCTCGCATGAGACTATGTCAATGAGGCTTATGCCACAATTGTTGGAAGTTATACTCAGGCAGTGACTCAATAAGCTTACTAGTTACCCTCTCATGGAAGGTTGGGTAGTTGGCAATAAAGAGAGCAACCTGGTTGTCGTATTGGAGGTGTATGGGAAGAGTCACCTCAACTGCTAGATCAATAAGAATGTATCTGACCCACATCATCTCTGTACTCCACTGTGACATGGCTCTGTACTCTAATTCTGAACTAGATCTGACGACCATTGTTTGTTTATTGCTCTTTTATGACACCAAGGAACTCCCTATGAACACTGCAAACCAATAAACTTCTTGTCCTTGGGGCACCGTGCATGATATGCATATGTGCAAGGTGTAACGGCAAGGGATGTACCTCTGCTAGTGCTAAATAGAAGACCAGTTCCAGGTGAGGTCTTCATATACCTCAGAATCATATAGACTACATCCATATGTGATTGTCTAGATTGCTCCATGAACTGACTCGTTGTGCTCACTGCAAAGGATATATCTTGCTTGGTGATGGTCATGTATAGGAGCTTCCCAACGAGCTCACTATACCCCCTCTTGTCTACCTCTTCGGTGTCACCATTATACAAATTCATGCTTGGGACTACGGGAGTAGTAGCAGGCCTGCAATCTACCATACATGTCTCAGAGAGAAGATCTGTAACGTACTTCCTATGGGTCATCGCTGGTTCTTGGCAAATTCCGATCCAAGGAAGTTACGTCGACAACAAAGGTCCTTACTTACAAACTGCTAATCTAGGAAATCCTTAGCAGCCTAGATGTCATGCTCATTATCCCTTGTAATAACAATATCATCAACAAAAAAAAAGTATGGCAACTGTACCTCTCTGAGACCTTTGAACAAAGAGTGAATGATCTGCATTCGATCCCAGGAAGATGTGTTGTTTGTTGGAGTATATGTGTCATGTGTATAGATGGATAAATGGATCCTTCCAAGATCCATTTACCACATCATGTGTTTAGTCCCGCATCTACTAGTGGTGGGACTTGGAGGGTTTGTGGAGGCTATATAAGAAGCCCCAAACCTCCTGTATCGTATGAGAAAGTGCAATGCAGCATATGGCCCTTTAAGGCCTTCTCTCATGGTTTCATCCCGCTCCTTAGGGAGTAGGATTATGCGTAAAATCCCGTGTTCTTCATTGTTCATTATTCTTTATTTTCGATACGTTTTCGCATTCAAGTTTTCTAATACGGTATCAGAACGGGTTTGATTCTCGGGGATGTTTTTTTATGTTCTTTATTTATGTTCGAGTTTCGATTGTTCATTCTTGAAGATTATTTGTTCATATATTCGAAGATATGTTTGTATTCAAGAAATTCTAGGGTTTCATTCTGAAACCCTAATTCTTCAGGGAAACATGGCTGAGCACACTTTTTTACATAATCGTCGATGTTCCAGATTCAATGTTCAGTTTCGGGGTTCAATCTCTGGAACCCTAATCCAAGGTGGCTCCAGATCTCGTGGCCTCTTCTCCAACCTGTGCATCTCCGAGAAAAGCTCAGGTTAGTATCTCGCCTCCTCCAGGCGGAAGGGTTCCCATCGTGGGAACCCTAGTTAGGCAACGCCTCGCTACTCGCAGTCCAGCAATAGGCGACGGCGAGGGCCGCAGCGGTGTCCTCCACATACGACGACAACAATGGTGACAGATCCAGGTGCTGACGGCGCATCCATCCAAAGAAATCTCCTGTCGAAGCAAAAAAAATGAAGAAGCAGCAGGCGGCGACCCCTCCCATCCGAGCATTCTCCATCCATCACGTGGCACCAAGCCCCCTCGGCGACGCATCACGTGCACATCAGATCTTGTGCAGATAGCCTGGCGGTGTCTCCAGACTTCGCGCATCCATCTCCTGCCGCCTCCAAGCTCCAGAAGGAGATTCTCCGCACGCAACTCCTTCCATCAGCGATGCACCCCCCCCCCCCACCATCGTGCAGCAGAAGGGCTTCTTCAAGATTCGGCATTCGGCAGACCCCGATTAACAGAAGGGCTTCTCCATGGGCTTCTTCAAGAGTTGGCACTCCTCTCGCACAAGGGCTTCCTCATGGGCCTTGATCTCAAGGGGAGGCGGCATCACCTTGGCGACTCCTCCTGCTCTAGTAAAAATGATTTTAAAAAGAGGAAAAGCTGAGAAGAAAATTATGATGGCTTATTGACTTTTGTTTTCCCCCATTTGCATGTCTTCTCCCAACTTTGTCAATATCATTGTTTTCCGACAAGTATGGGAGAAAGAGGGGGAGTATTTTGTAGAGTCACAGGTCGGATTCTGATTCTTCCGATTATGATTCTCCAAACTATCCATAATTTCAGACTCTGCGGAATGGTTCAGAGTCCAAGTTCGAGGCACTCGGCACTCCATATTTGAGTGACCCATTTTCTTCGAGTTCTCCAGAGAGAGAATCCTTTTCAGTCACGCAGGTATGCGATCTTCAATTTTGTGGTCCCCATCTTTTGTTTTGGTCAGAGTTTTCATGTGATCAATAGGGACTCCGGAGTAGAAATCCCATTCCCTATGCCATGTGGGCAAGAGTTTTCATGTGCTTTCAAGGGACTCCAGAGTAGAGATCCCATTCTCTAAGACAGTATGGGAGAGACCCAGTTCTCCGATGAGGAGACTTTTCAGACTCCATTCTCCAACAACCGTGGACTCCGACAAGGATGTCTCCATCGCTTTTTCAGTTCGGCCCTTCAGAGAGATTGAGCAGTTGTCCACATGATGTAACGGGTCAGAGTTCTCTAAGAGGAGACTCATTTTCAGTTGTAGTGACTCTAACAGGCGCAGCACAGAGCACATGCTCTCCGACGAGGAGATTCAGTTTGACTCACACTCCAACCCATTTATTCATCCTCACCTGCACGACATGAAAAGCACGTCCTCGACAGCAGTCGATAGTTGTGTTTGCTTTGAGTTGATATTGTATGTAGTCACTTGTATTGTGAGTTTGAGCGATTTCTTTCTGTTTGTCCAAGCTGAGCATTGCATGCTCCAGCTTGAGTGGTAGTGTTGGAGTATATGCGTCATATATATATGGGTAAATGGATCCCTCCAAGATTCATTTACTACATCATATGTTTAGTCCCACATCTATCAGTGGTGGGACTTGGAGGGTCTGTGGAGGCTATATAAGAAGCCCCAGACCTCTTGTATCAGATGAGAAAGTGCAATGCAACATATGCCCTTTGAGGCCTTCTCCCGTGGTTTCATCCCGCTCCTTATGGAGTAGAGTTCCATGCAAAATCCCATGTTCTTCATTGTTCGTCATTATTCTTTATTTGTGATATACTTCCGCATTCAAGTTTTCTAACACTGCTCTATCAAATCCGAGAGCTTCTGGAGCCATGCTCTTGGACTCTGCTTAAGAACATAGATCAGCTTATGAAGTCTGCAAACCTTCGAACACTCTTCCTCAATAGCGAACATAGGTGGTTGATGTTGGAGCATTCGTTGTATGCGCTCATTGTGTTGTAGCAGGGTAAATGGATCCTGGAGGAGATCCATTTACCCCATCTAGTGTTTAGTCCCACATCGTCCAACGGTGGGACTTGGAGGCTCTGGAGAGGCTATATAAGGAGTCCCAGACCTCCTGTATCCATTGAGAAAAGAAATGCATAGCATGCCCTGTTGAGGGCTTCTCCCGTGGTTTCATCCCGCTCCTCACGGAGTAGGGTTCCACGTAAAATCCCGTGTGTTATTAAGTTTTTCTATCTTTATTTCTGCTTCCGCTTCTGATTTTCTAACATGGTATCAGAGTGGGTTCGATTCTCGAGGAGTTTATGATTTTTTTTCTGAGATTCGAGATCTAGGGTTTCTATTGAAACCCTATTTATGTTGTTGAAAATTTGTAGAAGATAGTTATGTTCGGAGTTGTTCGAAGTTCAAGTTATAGGTTTTTTTTGAATCCCTGGTTGTGTTCGATTCCATTGCACTCGATGCAATCTCCACATCTTTGGCGAACCTTCAGATCCCAGGCAGCAGAGCTCCTGTCGCAGGGAAGGTGGCGCCCTAATCTTCCAGAAGTCCAGGAGGTGTTGTGCTTAGATTCTCGTCTTGTTCCTCCCGTGCGGTGCGAAGAATCCTCAAGTCCCAGGCAGTGCACGCGGTCCTCCTGACCTTGCGCCCCTCCAGGAGGTGCGGAACCTCCAGGCGGCGCCGCCCTCTCCTCCTCGCCGACGCTGGCAGCCACCAGGCGAAGCCTAGGCCCCGGCCTCGACCCTGGCTACATCGCCCCCCCCCACCTCCTGGCGGTGCAGCGACAGCAACTCCGCGTGAGTCACCTCCTTCTCTGCCACGCTCCAGGCGAGTCCTCCTCTTCCGCCGCAGCTTCGGGCGGAACCCCATCTCGCTATCGCGCCAGGCAACCCAACGCGCAGGCGGCGGCGCCTTCCTCATCTACATGTGGCGGCGCCAGATCTCCAACTGCCGCCTCTCTCTATCTGCTCGATGGACGTCGCCCGTTCCCTCACCCTGGTGCCTTGCGGCGTGCCCAACAGTGGGCGGCGGTAAATGAAGAAACCCCAACGGGGGCAAATCTCGTGAGTAGGGTTCCAGACAGGGAACCCTAAAAAAAAGAAAGGCTGATTGAGCCCTGGTTTTAAAAAAAAGTGTGGATTTGAGTGTCGGGCCCACGTGGGCTGTCTTGTGTAAAAAAAAGTGAGAGCCGTGTGGTTAAAAAAATGGGAGGGGGTTGCAAGAAAAGGCATGGGCCTAGGTGGACCAAGTTAAAAAAAAGGAGGCGTATGTTTGAGCCCTTTTGGGCTGTTTTCAAAAAAAATCTCTCATATATAATATATATACATGTTCAAAAAAAAGAGAAAAAAAAGAGGCGCGTACAAGAAAAAGCCGTACGCAAGTATTTCAAAAAAAACTGATGAAAAGCCGTAAAAAAAATGTTGCAACGACTTATAAAAAAATGTGTTTGGCGGCTTAAAAAAATGATGAAAAGCCGCAAGTTTCATGCTTTGTTTTTCCCCTTGTCATTGTCTTCTCCCAACTTTGTCGATGTTCGTTTTCCGACAAGTATGGGAGAAAGGGGGAGTATATATGTAGAGTCACAGGTCTTGATCCAAATTCCAGATTCAGATGCCAGTCTCCAGACCAGCCATATTTTCCAGACTCTACTGATGACCAGTTGTTCAGACTCGACGATTGATTCCGGGTCCATTTTCAGACACGCACGAGTTTGCGATCATTTTCAGATGAGCATATGTTGCCATCATTTGTTCGAGGTCCCCATCATTCTTGTGGTTGTTTCGGCCAGAGTTTTCATGTGAGCCATAGGGACTCCTGAGCAGAGGACCATTCCCTATGCCATTGAGGGCAAGGGTTTTCATGTGGTATCATAGGTACACCAGAGCAGTGCACCATTCTCTGAGCCAGATGGGAGAGACCCAATTCTCCGAAGAGGAGACTTTTCAGACTCCATTCTCCAGCAACCGTGGACTCCGAAGAGGATTGCACAGCCACGGCCCCTTTTCAGTTCAGCCCTTTTCAGAGATGGAGCAGTTGTCCACATTATTGTGGCGAGCCAGAGTACTCCGACGAGGAGACTCATTTCAGTTGCAGTGACTCTGACAGGCGCAGTTCAGAGCACATGCTCTCCGACGAGGAGATTCAAAAGACTCACACTCCACCCCATTCGTCCTCCTCACTTGCACGGCATGAGAAGCAACGTCCTCGACCGCAGCAATGTGCATGTTGGGTTGATATTGTTCGTAGTGTCTTGGAGCGTTGAGTTGAGTTTCTTTCTGTTTGTCCAAGCTGAGCATTGCATGCTCCAGCTTGAGGGGGAGTGTTGGAGCATTCGTTGTATGCGCCCATTGTGTTGTAGCAGGGTAAATGGATCCTGGAGGAGATCCATTTACCCTATCTAGTGTTTAGTCCAACATCGCCCAACGGTGGGACTTGGAGGCTCTGGAGAGGCTATATAAGGAGTCCCAGACCTCCTGTATCCATTGAGAAAAGAAATGCATAGCATGCCCCGTTGAGGGCTTCTCCCGTGGTTTCATCCCGCTCCTCACGGAGTAGGGTTCCACGTAAAATCCCGTGTGTTCTTAAGTTTTTCTATCTTTATTTCTGATTCCGCTTCCGCTTCCGATTTTCTAACAGTTGCTACATGTAGACCTCCTCGTGTACGTCACCATAGAGAAATGCATTCTTCACATCAAGCTGATATAAGGGCTAGTCCCGTGTCACTGCAACAGAAAGAATGGTCTTCGGTATAGATTGTCAAGCTACTAAAGAGGAAATATCTTGATAGTCTACCCATATGTTTGGGTGAACCCACGAGCCACAAGTCTCGTCTTGTAGCAATCCACGCTGCCATCTGCTCGGTGCTTCACTGTAAACACTCACTTGCATCCTACAACAGATGCTCATGTAGGAGCTGTAACAATATTCCATGTGTCATGTGACTGTTATGCAACCATCTCCTCCTCCATCGCAAGATGTCACTGATTGCCTTGTATCGCCTCCCGATATGTCCATGGTATCTCCACGGTTGATAGTCCTATGACAAACCTCATGAAATCCTCTGAGAATCGGTCCAAGGAAACATGGGTTGCAAGAGGATACGTAGCACAAGTACGTTTCTACTTCCGCGGAGCAATAGGCACATCCAGATCACATGTCTCCTCGTCAACCTGTAAACTACCCTCTTGAGATGGCACGTGCTCATCCTGTAAAGAATCATGTTGCATGGACAAATCACTAAGGCCATCAGTAGAAACAATGTGCTCATTACATACCTGGGCACGTTGGATGATGGAGAAGGCCCGTGAGTAGGAGGGACAGTTCGAGGCCCGTGAATATAGAAATGTGATAACAAATGAGCCAAGGTACTAGGTGATGGTGCAGGTGTAGGCACCGGAGGTGGTGGTGGTGGTGGTGGTGATGGAGGTAATGGAGGTGTTGTAGGTACTGGAGGTTGTGCAGTTGTAGGAGGATGCATATATACCTCCTCTCCAGAATCAGAAGGAGTCAACATGTTTTTGTACGAGAGAAATACATAATAGACTTAAAGAATGTGACATCAACACTAACATAGTATTTATGTCGAATTGTATTAAAACAGTGATACCCCTTCTGGGTACGAGAGTAGCTAACAAAGACATACTTGAAAGCTCTAAGAGAGAGCTTATCAAGACCAATCATCAGATGGTGAATAAAGGCAACTTAACCAAACACACGGGGTATATGGAGAATAGATCTTTCTCGGGAAACACAATCGAGAAAGGAACCTTCCCTCCTAGGACAAAAGATGGCATGCAGTTCACCAAGTAGCAAGCAGAGAGGACCGCGTCATCACAGAAAGAGTGAGGAGCACGAACTCCGGATCAAAAGAGTATTAGTCATATCAAGCACACGACGGTGTTTATGTTCGACAATATCATTCTGCTGAGAAGTGTAAGCACACGAGGTCTGGTATATGATATAAAGAGACTTGAAGAACTCATATAGTTGTAACGTGCAGAACGCTAAGGCAGTGTTAGAGTAAATAAACTTGACAGTAGTAGAGAAAATGTTCTTTACTTCATTAATAAATGACAGATCCAACTTCAGACTTGTTTTACAATAGAAAAATCCAAAAAAGACTAGAATAATCATCCATAGCAACAAGATAAAAACGGTATCCCTGGAGATCAAGAACACGACAACAAACCCAATTATCTAGATAAATAAGCTCAAATAGATGACTGCGGTTACGACTCTGATGACCAGGGAATGCATAGCAGTGATGCTACCCAAGCCGGTAATCCTCGCACTGGAAGGACGAGCGCGTGGAAACCTGTTGGAGGACATGATACAGCTTGTGCAGAGAAAGGTGGCCAAACTAAAGATACCACAAATAAAGTGAGACTGATCCAGTGGGAACTGTAAAGGCACCGACAATACGAAACTGGACTAATCTGTAAAGCCCCCACTGCTCACAATCACATTCAATCACTATGCCCCTGAGTATGTCCTGAAACAGAAGAGAATACGGGTTAAAATAGCATGACAATGCAATCCTTCGTGATTTGGGGAAAAAATCATCTGAAAATCATGAGCATATAAAACATTCAGCATGCGCAAGGATGGTGTCAAATTCACATCCTCGTGTCCAATAATGGGTAAGTAAACCACGTTCACAATGACGGCCTGTCTACTATGGGGTATAGATATGTAAGAACTGGATTGTGATTTGTCTCCACACAGGTTGTGAGAAGCACCAGAGTCCATGATCCACTCTATCATATCCGCCCTGCTACAACTGGTAAAAGCATAGGATATACATGAGGAGCTCGAAAAGGCACTAGCAGCGACTGCAACATCTGAGGAATCTGTAGTGATGTCAGTAGCAAGAGTCATTATCTCCCTCAGATAGGAGACAATATCATCAAGGCATAAATCTATTTGAGGAGTCGAATTGTTTAAAAGCTCAACCTGCTCGGACATATGAGCAGATCCGAGGTATCCGTGCTTCTGATAGCATGTATCCTCAAAGTGTCTTGGATGACGGCAATAGGCGCAGTGGCCACATTGACGTCCACCTCCTGTGCTACGAAGACCACGTCATCTAAACTGTATAGAACCTCCTCTGCCGCGAGATGCAGCCATCATTGTGGAGGTCTATGGTGTGGCAGGTGGTGGGATAAAAAGCCTGCTGAGACCATGGTTTCAGATTTCGCAAAAATTCGGGGAAATTTCGATTTCGACAAGGTACCGAAATCTCGAGCGAAGTGGCGATATGAGGGCAGTTTCCAATCATTTCTTCACAAATGGTGGTCGATATGGGCGAAATGTCGTCGAAATTTCGTATCGACAAGGTATCGATACGATATCCAAAACCGATATTTAAACCCTTGGCTGAGACGATTGTAGGCCCCCTCCATGGGAGGTATGGTCGCGCATATAAGAAGCTATGTGTGTGCGGCCTCATACTCCGGGTCCAGGGCTGCCATGAAAACTCCGACCATCATGAAGTTCATGTATGCCATCTGTTGCTCCATAGAAGTAGTAACGGGCATAAAGCTGTGAAGCTTCTCAAAAATGCCTCTAAGTGAATACTAGAATGTATGTAGAAGTCGACCATCCTACTTGACCGTGTATATATCAAATTGTAGCTGAAGAATCTTGGCATTGTTCTTCTCTTGGACATACGTGACTGCCAGAATATCCCACATCGCCTTAGCAGTGGGCAAGTTCACAATGTCGTTGGCGGTCTATGTGGTACGAGTTCCAAAGAGCCAAACACGTGTGTGTGCATCATCTTGCTTCCACGAAGCATTGTCCCCGGTCTTATCTATCGACTTTAGCTTTGTCATAATGTGCTCCTTGTTATTGCACTGCAAAAGGGTCAAAACGGCATGGACCACAACTCACAGTTGGTCCCATCCATCTTTACAATGGGAGTCGACTCTTGAAGGCATCAAACGAAGAGAACACATCACCCTTAGTCTCCGACATGATGAAAAATAAGGATGATATGTTCGACTGGGGAAGTAAACTGATTCGAGCGAGTCTATACGATCATATAGAGGATTGGTTGTACATGTAAACTCATACAACCATCCACATCGACCCCTGATTTGTGCTAGGACCGGAAAAGATGATTTAGTGGCCTGAGATCGCCTTTTCCGATCAAAATCAGACTGTTTTGGATTGCAGTTCAGTGACGAAGAGGAGAAAAATCGCCCACTGGGGCTGGCGAAGATGCCAGAAGTGTTGGGGTGCGCTTGTAGCAACCCAACGGCAGCATGCAGAGATCCATGCGGACCCGCTACTATGCAGAGAGGGTTGTAGCAACGCTGCAAGGCTGCAGCATGCGAGGAGGGTTCTCTGGGTTGCACGCAAGGTGGCATGCGGCAGCGTGCGATGCGTGAGGCGACGAGGCACGAGAGGAGAGGAAAGCAAGGCAGGTGAGGACTAGGGCACGGGTAGGGTACGAGAACTCCGATCTAGGACCATTGCTCTGATATCATGTTGAGAGAAAACAACGAATTGCTTATTCATGAGGCCTTAGGGTTCACTTATATAGAGGAGAAATATGTTGTGCAAATTACATAAAGTAGACAGAAAGAAAAGAGAATGCATAAAAGAAACAAAAGATAGCTAATATCTCAACAGTGCTCAAGAAACATCATCACCTAATTCACCTCCTATGTTAAAGATAATAGTATCCATATGGAGTCCAAGATACTTAAAGAACATTTTTGTTGGTAATTTGTATGGCTATGGACTTTATATAAGATCTACTTAGTACAAAATTATTGCATCATTGTAATAAAATAAAGTATATAATTATCCAAGTTAATAGTGAACTTTTAGTTATACATGCAGCCTAAATCGTCATTTTAGTGCTAGAAGTGTGTGCGTTTGAAAAAGTGTGTTTGTGTTTGTTTATACATAAGACTTTATTACTTTAATTGATCTATATATAAATTGAAGCTTATCCACCGGTCACCTCGAGGCTTACGCCTTACCAGTCACCACACTTAATGAAAAACCGCCACACCCTACCTCTTGTTTTTTTTAAAAAGGCCATATGTGCATATGCTGGGGGTTCCCTTACCTGGAACAACATTGGACATGTAAAATGATTGGTATGGGAAGGTCCCTTTAGTAGCAGTACTTCCCCTAAGTGAATGAACACCAAAAAATGGCTTTTGTTTCCCACGGGCTGACAGGGATGATTTCTTATTTTGAGAAGCCAAAGGATAATGAAACACAAAATGTTTGGGATGCTTGATTCTGATTGGTGAGCTTGCAGCAATTAGGTAATTGTACAGTGGACGCCAGATTTCAAAGATAGCTCTGCAATCCTCCAGCAATTTCTAATTGGGCATGCTTACTCGTTGTTCTCTTCATTGGAAATTTCTTTGATCTTAATAATCGGTTTATAAAATATGGGCAATAATAAAAGAAGATGGTGTAATACCAACACAAATGGAAGGCACCTTATAAATAACTGTAAAATATTTTGGCAAAAGAAAAATATACCTCAAATTTATAGGTACTTGCTTGATGAGTTCGATACCCAACATACTGAAAGCTATATGAGTTTATAGGCAAATCACCTCCACAGTTCGTGGCCTATAGGAACATAATAAAGACAAAACCTCATGAGTAAAAAATTGTTCTCAAAGCAACCTATAAGATTGTTCCAATCCACAATTATAAGATAGCAATTATCTATCACCCAAAAAATGTAGTTAACAACTATAAAATAGCACTGTCCAGCTAATGAATCCCCATCACTTCAGATAGGGAACCATAATACATTCTAATCTAGGACGAAGTTGGTGCGGTCAAAATACTGGAACCGGTAAGAAAGTCGAATAGTATTTTTTTTCCCTTAGAGATGAAAGACAATGATGAAGACTCTAGTACTACAAACAAAGACTATTATCTTGCAGATAAAGTCAGAACCAAAAAGTTCAGAAACCTTGTCTGAAAGAGGGTCAAATCCAGTTGTCAGTACGTGAGGATCATTGCGCATCGACTTGCACATACACCGCAAGAAAAGAAAGAATGATTGCAACTTAAATGCAAGGGTAAAAAAGCTTAAAGGTCTGATCCATTTATCATTCAATGGAGCAAAATGTAAAAAATCAGATTTCAGGAAGCACGTGACATTTCTTACATAACGAACTGGAGAGACAGAAGTCCTTTGTTGATAAAGAAAATACAAAAGTCAGTTCATACTGAATAATAAATGCGACATATCAACCAGAATAGCCCTGGAGTTACAGAAAAAACAGATTGATCATTTTAAATAGGAAAATCGAAATCTGTAGATGAATGTTATCTGAAAATTATTGATCGTACTGCCATTATAAGCAACGAGCTTGCAAGAGTCGGCTGTTAAACCAATTAGTTAATCCAACTACGTGGTCCAATGGGGTGACCGAATATGATAACTCCACTCGGTCACTAGTCGGCCCGATTGAAAAATTGGTCTAATTAGTCGGCTGACTAACTAAATGGACTAACAAACATGACTTTAAATGCAGAAGAAAATTTTCTGCTGGTAGATAAAGCTAGTGGAGAAGAAATTTAGAGGGTAGAGGAAGAGAAGATGAGCCGGTTGCGTGGGGTTGTGGAGAAGAAGCGCAGAGATGCGTGGGAAAGGAGAGAGGAGAGAAGAGAATTTGAGAAACTTCAAATTTCTTATAATTTGAACTATTTATTACTATGCCTATAAGCCCCTTTATATAGAAAGCATAGAATTACAAAAATAGAAAGTGAATAAAATTAAAAACTGCTGAAAAAAAAATAAGAGAGTTGTTTATTCCTGAAACCATAGGCTCTCTTATATAGAAGAGAGACCTATGGGTAAATTACATAAGATAGACATAAAGAAATAAAATAACCAGAAAGGTACATAGGAATGCAGAAATATCTCAACACTCCCCATCAAGATGGAGCATAGATGTCAATCATGCTCAGCTTGGACGAACACTTCTGAAATGGCCCCCTGAATAGTGTCTTGGTAAAGATATATGTTGTTTGCTCTCTTGAACTAACATGAGAGATAGAAATCATGCCCTTCTGGATCATATCTCTAGTATAATGGCAGTCTACCTCAATATGTTTCGTTCTTTCATGGAATGCGGGGTTGTTGGCAATGAAAAGAGCAGTCTGATTGTCATATTGGAGGTGCATGGGAAAAGGCACCTTTATAGTCGAGTCAGTGAGAACAGATCTGACCCACATCATCTATGTGCTAGCCTGCGTCATGGCCCTGTATTCTAACTCAGCACTCGATCTGGCAATCACAGTCTGCTTCTTGCTCTTCCATGAAATCAGGGAATTCCCTATAAACACAATAAAGCCCGGGGTAGACTTTCTATCCTTTGGATACCCAGCATAATCTACATATGCACGTGTTGTAACTGAGAGAGATGTGCCCCTACTGAAAAGAAATCCCGTACCATGTAAACTCTTCAGGTATCTAAGAACGGACAGCATTACGACAAAGGATATGTCGAGCCAAGTAATAGTCACATGTAATAGCTTGCCAACAAGCTCCTTGTACCTCCTTTTGTCGACCTCCTCAGTGTCATCATCATAGAGCTTTATGCTCGGGTCAATAGGAGTAGTGGCAGGTCTGCAATCTATCATACATGTCTCTGAAAGAAAATCTGTAACATACTTCCTCTGGGTCATCACAAGACCTTGCTGGTTCCTGGCAAACTCCAACCCAAGGAAGTAACGTAAATGTCCAAGGACCTTTATCACAAACTGCTGACCTGGGAAGTCCTTGGCACCCAGAATGCCCTGCTCGTCATCCCCTGTAACAATAATGTCATCAAAGTAAACAAGAATGACAATAGTACCTCTCTGGGTCCTTTGCACAAACATGGAGTGATCGGCAGTCGATCGCACAAACCCCTGATGCTCTATCAAGTCCGAGAGCTTCTGGAACCATGCACTTGGACTCTTCTTAAGGCCATAAATAGCCTTGCGTAGCCTACAAACCTTCTGACACCCCCCCCCAGCAGCAAACCCAGGTGCTTGTTGCATGTAGACCTCCTCCTGTAGATCACTATAGAGGAAGGCATTCTTCACATCAAGATGGTATAGGGGCCAATCTCGTGTCACAGCAACGGAGAGTAGAATGCGCAGAGTAGAATGTCTGGCAACTGGAGAGAAAGTATACTGATAGTCCACCCCATATGTCTGGGTGAACCCACATGCCACAAGTCTCGCCTTATAGCGATCCACACTGCCATCCGTACGGTGTTTCACAGTGAACACTCATTTGCATCCCACAACGGATGTGTCAACTAGAACAGAAACAAGACTCCACGTACCACGTGACTGTAGCGTGGCAATCCTCCTCCATAGCCAAGCGCCAGCAACTATCCTTCAATGCCTCCTCATAATTCCGTGGAATTTCCACGGCAGATAGAGTCACTGCAAATCTCTGAAAATCCCCTATTAGACGATGAAAGGAAACCTGAGAAGCAAGTGGTGCATGTGACTGGGTAATAGGAGGGGTAGAGGAGGTGGTGGTACTGGTGGAGGTGGTGGCGGAGGTGGGACAACAGGCACAGGAGGAGGTGGTGAATATCTCGTAGGAGGAGGTGGCATGTAGACCTCATCATCTGAGTCCGATGAAGCCAACCTGTCGCATGGAGGAGAGAAGTACATAACAGACTCAAAAAATGTGACATTAGCACTGATATAGTATTTTCTACGCAAAGGGTCATAACATCGGTATCCCTTCTGAGTCCTGGAGTACCCAACAAACACACATTTGACAGCTCTAGGGGAGAGATTGTCAAGACCTGGAGTCAACCGGTGAACAAAAGCAACATATCCGAACATATGAGGAGTGGGTGAGAATTAACTCATTCTCAGGAAAATCTATGGAGAAAGGAATTTTCTCACCCAAAACAAACGATGGCAATGCGATTCACCAAATAGCATGCTGTGAGAACCGCATCACCCCAAAACAGATTGTGGTGCACGACTCTGAATGAGAAGAGTCTGAGTAACATCAAGAAGACGATGCTTTCTCTCAGCAACACCATTTTGCTGAGAAGTGTAAGCACAAGATGTTTGATGAATAATCCCTCAAGATGAAAGAAAATGAGATAGAGCACGAGTACAGAATTCCAAAGCATTATCAATTCGCACAAACTTCACAGAGGTAGAGAAAACATTATGCACTTCATTAATAAAAGTTTTGATCATATCCCCTGCTTCAGATTTATTTTTCAAAAGAAACACCCATGCAAGGTTCGAGATTTCGATTTCGATTTCGTTTCGGTCACCCCTAATACCGAAATTTCGATGAAATTTCGGGAAATTTCGACCATTTCGATGGAAATGTCAAAAATGACTCAAAAAGTCATTTTTCGACCATTTTTTTGCAAATTAAAATCTTTCAAGTTATTTACAACAACAAATAGCTCACAAATATACAGTTTTATCATGCATATTGCTCGTATATGCCCCTTATATCGCACATATCGGCTATATCGATCATTTTGATGTTAAGGCTGATTATTGATTGATACATATTGGGAAATGAATATCAATAAATCCAAGTTCTTAAAACAACAATAGCTAACAAATGCGTACTTATAGCACACATATCTCTCATCCATATGCCCTTATATCCCACATATTGGTCATATCGGTCATATCGATCATTTCGTTATTAAGGATGATTATTGATTGATACATATTGGAAATGGATATCATTAAATCCAAGTTCTTAAAACAACAATAGCTAACAAATGCGTACTTATATCACACATATCTCTCATCCATATGCCTTATATCGCACATATCGGTCAGATCGGTCATATCGACCATTTCACTGTTAAGGTTGTTTATTGATTGATACATATTGGAAATGGATATCATTAAATCCAAGTTCTTAAAATAATAATAGCTAACAAATGCGCACTTATATCACACATATCTCTCATCCATATGCCTTATATCGCACATATCAGGGGCATATCGTTGAGCTGACTGATAGATATCATACAGTTCTAGTGAGTTACTTAATTAATTACAGACTTACAATAAAGATGATATATTTTACAAAGATAAATGACAAAAGGAATGAAGCAAAGAAGCTATAGCGGATCTCTTGAATCTATAGAGTTGTTTCATCTCCATTGCCCAAACAAGGGAGGTGAAGCTCCCTACGTTGAAGAAACATTATATGCATCCCCTCTGTTGCACCATACCCTACCAGAATGGGGGTCTCGTTAATTTACATATGTATCAGCGAAATTTCGCCCATATCGGTCGAAATCCGAGAAATTTTGAACTGAAAACATGAATTTCGACCGACATGGGTCGAAATGTCGAAATATCACCGATATTTCGACCCATTTCGGTCGAAATCCGAGAAATCGATGTGTGTGTGTGTGTTTCGAAAGACCCTCCCTGTCGAAACCAAAATTTCGGCGATAATTTGCCGAAATTTCACGAAATTTAAATCCATGCACCCATGACAATCGTGAAAAATCATCCACAGCTACAGGATAAAATCTGTCCCTGGTGACGAGGAGCACGACTCGGACCACAAATGTCGACATGAAATAACTCAAAAGGGGAGCTATTGCTCCGACTCTGACGACTGGGAAAAGCATACCAATGATGCTTTCCCAACTGACAAGCCTCGCACTGAAAGGAAGAACCAGGTGAAATCTACGGCAGCATATGACACATCTTTAGAAGAGGGAGATGATCAAACCGAAGGTGCCAAGTCAACGGAGAGACAGATCCAGACGAATGAGAAGATATGTCTGCATAGGGAGTCCGAACCATGCGATAAAGGCCACCTTACTCACAGCCACACCCCATCACTCTGCCCATAAGAATGTCCTGAAAAACAAGAGACGATGGGTCAAAAATAGCTCGGCAGTGCAAATCCTTTGTAATCTGACTAATAGAAAGCAAATTCATAAAGCAATCAGGAGCATGTAGCACATTCTGCAAACGCATCGAGGGTGTCAAAGTGATCTCCCTCTGTTCTATTATCGAGGAATGAGTCACATCAGCTATCACAACTGCTCTCCCTGGTGGAACCTGTCTATATGACGTAAGTTGTTGTTTGTCTCCACATAAATGATGTGTTGCACCAGAGTCCATAATCCACTATGTAATCTCAGATCCACGATAGGATGTAAAAGCATGAGTACCTGAGGTGCTACCTGTAGTAGAGATACTAGCAGAAGCTGAGGTTGCCACATCTGAATGACCTCCTGATGATGATGAAGCGAAAGGAGGTACAATATCCCTCAGTCTGGCCACAAGGTTATCAAACCTCTGATCTAAAGTAGAAGCAGCAAGAGACTCAATCTGCTCTATTGTGCGGGCTGATGCCGGGAAACCATGCTTGGAGTAGCACAACTCCTCGGCATGGTCTAGGCAATGACAAAAAGTGCAGGGCTGATGAATGTGAACGCCTCTACCATAAGGTCCACGTCCACGGAAGGTACAAGAGCCTCCTCTTCCTCGAGAAGCTGCCACGACCGAGGAAGTCTGGCTGGTGGTTGTGGATGGAATAGTAATCATGTTGAGCCTGCATAACGCTTCCTCCATGGGAGGAATAGTAGCATCCGCTAGAATCTGGGAGCGAGCAGCATAATATTCAGGATCAAGGGATGTTAGGAATACCCCAACAATGGTAGCATTCTTATATGTCTTATGTTGCTCAGGAGGTGACGTTAGAGGTATGAAACTGTAGAGCTTCTCAAACATCCCACGTAAGGATGCATACAGTGAATGCAGAGGGTGTTCGTTCTGCTTGATAGTGAAAATGTCATGCTAGAGTTGGAGGATCTTCGTCTCGTTCCTCGCTTGAGAATATGTTGCTGCGAGGATATCCCACGTCGCCTTAGCAGTAGGTTGATGTACACATCATTGGCGGTCTCAATCGTCAATGTTTCAGAGAGCCAAACTTCGGCATAAGCGTCGTCCGCCTCCCACGAGGCATTTACCCCAGTCTTCTCCACCGGCGCCTCGTCGGTAAGAATATATTTCTTACCATTTGACTTCATCAGGCTCATGAACTGCATAGCCCAGAGCTCATAATTTGTCTCATCCATTTTGACGAAAGGCGCTAGACCTCTGAATGCGCATGTGGCGGGTACATCGACTTTGTATGATATAGAAGATTAGGGTTTTGTAGATCAAAGAGTCGATGTATACACAATCATACGTGGATTTGAATGCATCTGTAGACGTATGCACCCAAATCCATTAACGAAACAATGAGCCCGAACGCCGGAGCATGTAGGCGCGGCACGTTGAGGGTCGCACACGAAGGGACGGTGCGCGGGGAAGCGCGAGATGCATGTGTGGATGCGCGGACTGCGCACGAGCTGTGCGGTGCACGGCGGCGCGGCGCGCGAGGAGGCAAGCGTGGGGAAAGGGGGCTGCACGCGGAGTCAGGGGGTGACGCGCAGAGGTTGAGGGCGGTGCATGGAGTCGGGGGTGGCGTGCGGGGGCGGAAGGTAGGGTTAGGGTTTTGGATACGAGAGCCCCGGTATAGGACCGCCGCTCTGATAACATGTTGAAAAAAATAATAGAGTTCTTTATTCCTGAAACCCCTAGGCTCTCTTATATATATGAGAGACCTATAGGTAAATTAAGTAAGATAGACATAAAGAAATAAAATATCCGGAAAGGTACATAGAATGTAGAAATATCTCAACAAAAACAAATCAAAACCCTAACTGACTCTTAAAATATCTCAACCAAACAACTGATTAGAGATCACATACAATCTCTTTATTTAAACAAAATCATAATTGCATTGATTCAAATTCGATAAAATTAGGATGACTAACCCTAATCTAAATTAACGACTCTAATTATCTTCTGCTCCACGAAACATGTTCTTTCGGCTATACCTATCTTCTTCGGTTCCACGAGGTTGCTTCTACGGGTGTGCACATGAGGATCGAGGCTCTAATTGAGGAGATTTTTCTGGTCAGATGGAAGGCAGGTTAGAAGGGGGTCCACTTGGTTGATTGGAGCAAGGTGATGGCATCGGAGAAAAAGGGCATTTGGGTGTTCTTCGGGTGGTTGTGATGAACAAGGTATTCATGGCGAAATGGGTGGCCCGCGTATGGGGAAAATCTGAGGACATGGTGTGTAGACTGTTAAGGAAGTTGTATGGGGGGTTTGTGTCTTCGGCGGTCGCACCAGGCCATTTGTCGTCTTCTCTATAAAAGTGGATTATAAGGTGATCTCGGAGTTGGAGTTGAAGATGAGACCGGTTCTTGAGGATGGCTCTGGATTTCATTTTTAGTGTGATGATTGGACGAGAGATGGGGTGTTGGGCGAGCTCTACCCACGTCACATGCGTTGGCTGGTAACAAGGAGGAGAAGGTGCAACATGTCTGGATGCATGGGTCGTCGTCTCTGACGTTCTCCTCGGGCTTATCGGATCAGAAGGTTTCTTAGCATTCCAGGCGGATTTGGCACAGTTAGGGGGGGCGACAACTGGGAGGGATCACTACGTTTGGGGAGATGGGAAATTCTCGATGAAAAAAGCGTATCTATTTTTGGTGGAGAACGGAGAGGTGGATGAGGAGGATGTTGTTGATGATGATAACATGTTGACTTGGAGAAGCAGGGTGCTGAACAGTATCAAGATGTTTCTTTGGCTTCTCCGACTTTGTAGTATTCTCACGCTAGCTCGTTGAAGGCATGTGTTGGGGGTGGAGGCTGATCTTTGTGTTGGATGCAGATCGGTGGTGGAAGACGTGGACCACAGATTCTTCTCTTATTCATCCTCATCTTAGATTTGGAGCATGGCCAACATCTCTTGGATTGGGTTCGAGAATGCACTAGTTTTTGGAGAGGCATTAAAACAGTCTGTGGATATGGGCACGAGGATAGTGTGTACCCATTTGCACTCGTTTGGACGATCTGGTGTGCTAAGAATGGCGTCATTTTCAGGGGCAAACTTGTTATACAGAGAATGTAATTGAACATTGTAGGTTGTTATGTTGATCATGGTCAATGTAAAGCATTGTAACACAACATTTTTATATATACTTTTTTGTGGTGGATCCCAGCTTGGAGGTCACCCTTCTCTTTTCAAAAAAACATGATTTGGACTCAATAGACCCCGCCAGCTTTTGGCGAGACTGGAGGAGAGGTTGGTGGATTGGAAGGTGTCGAAGCTCTCAATGGGAGGGAAGGTGGCGCTTTTGAACTGCTCCACGAGGTTGTTGCATGATGGGGTGTGTGCTAAGACTGAGACTCTGATGAGGAGATTCTTTTGGTCTGACAGTCATCAGGACAGGAAAGGTCTCCATCTAGTGGATTGGGGTAATGTGATGGTACCGAAGGGAAGGGCGGCTTGGGGGTAATGCGGATGAAGGAGATAAATAAGGCGTTTAGAGCAAAATAGGCGGTTCGGCTTTGGGGGAAGTACGAGAACCCGGTGTAGCGTTTACTGAGGAAGATTTATGGTGTGACCATGTCATTGGAGGTCATCCTAAGACATTTTCCATCCTCACTGTGGAAGAGGATTACCGTGATCATTCCGGATATCGCTATTAAATTGAGACCGATCCTTGGGATAGGAGCAGTTTTTGGGTTTTGGAGAGATGACTGGATGGGGATGGAGCATTGGGGAACGTTACACACGAATCCTGAGGTTGGCTAAGGATGGCAGGATGAGTGTACAGCAAGTGTGGGGCCGTGGGGTTTGGTCTCTGGTGTTCGCGTAGCCCCTGTCGGATCAGAGGGTGAAGGAGTTCCTTACGCTTCCGACTGAGTTGTTGCAAAGCGATGGCCCGACATCAGGCAGAGGTCACTATATATGGGGAGATTGTAGGTTTACGATGAGCAGTGCATATCGTTTCCTAGTTATGGATGGGGAGGAGGTTCAGGAAGAAGTCAGGGTGGACACAGGCTTGATTTGGCACGTAAGGTGCCGGACCGGGTTAAGGTCTTCCTTTGGTTGTTCAGGCTCGGGAGGATTCTAACCAAAGGTCGTCGGGGACAGTTGCTAGGTGTGGAGGATATGACGTGTGATAGGTGCGAGTTGGCGGTGGAAGATGTGGACTACTTGTTCTTCTCATATTCTTTATCAACAAAGGTAAGGAACCGGGTCAGCATCACGTGGCTTGCGCGGCGAGATTACACTGCCTTCTGGAGAGATATTAGATCGGTCTGCGGCTTCAGACGAGAGGACAGCTCGTACCCTTTTGTTTTGTTGTAGTCGATCCGGTGTGCTAGGAACAGGATCATTTTTAGGGGACAAATGTTTTATACCGAAAATGTAATTGAGCATTGTAGGGCGCTTTGTTTGTCATGGCAAATGTAATATGATGCAAATCTCAACTTTTTGATATATATACACACACATACTGGGGTGGGTCCCATATTTGGGATGCCACCCTTTTTTCCTCTAAAAAAATGATACGGACTCAATAGAATTTGATCCATTCTTATTTCAGTCATTAGGGTGGAGAACTGAACTGAGAATTCTCTATCTTCATCGTCAATCAAATCACTTTTTCGTGACCCAGAATTCTATTTTATCATCAATCCAATCAGCAATGCAGATAAATATGTAGATACAATTATATATATATATTAAAATAAAAAAATAATAAATTGATTGAATTGCATGACCTGGCAAAAGATATAAAAATGGAACTAGCAAAAAAGAAATAAAAAAAGATTGATAATCCATTTCATTAATTATATAATATAAACAACAACAAAAAACGAAGCAAATTAAAACGTAAGAGAATCTCAAAAAGAGAGTTGACGATTGGAATGAATGGATACCAAGAATGAAATCCCTTAGGAGTTCTTGATTGGTGATAAGTTGACCATAACCCAAATTTATATCTCTTTGTCATGTTGCTACTGATACTTCACAGCCTCTGGTGCCTGACTGCAGGATTATTGCACAGCAGCAGCTTTTGTCTAAGCATCTGTGCGGTTCACAGCAACAGATGAACAGCAGCACAGTGGGGGTATAATTGTGACACAGCAGCAGAATAAGCTTCACTATAGCAAGATCATGAAGCAGCCGGATTGAACTGTGGCTACTGTTGGCATTCAACAGAACGCAGGGGAGTGTCAAACGCAGCTACTGCAGCAGCAACCAATACCTACAGCAACAACTTCATTTTCTGTTGTGTGCTGAACTGAGGCTGGTAAGCAGCAGATGGATGCTGAGTTGATGGCTGGTAAGAAGCAGCAACTACATAGACAACAGCAGCGGCAACTTGATCCTAAAGTTGTTAGACCTCAAGGAGAAGAGATGGATATTTTTTTATGAATAGAAATCTTAAGTTGTTGGGAAAGAAGCGATGGCAAAAGGCTCTAAACCTCGTCATCTTTTCTATCAAGGCAGTCCCCTTGTATTGAAGAATAGTAGTGGTTTTTAGGGGAAGTTGAGAAGTCAAAGAACAAAAAAAAGAGATAACCACCTTCTTCGGAGTTCTAGGTTTGAGCAAAACTCGGTATGCAACTGAGGAAATCTGGGATAAAGGCTTTAAAGAACTTCAAGGTTATCGACAAGATATTGATTGGGGTGATTCTATTCGATATGGTCTTCTTCTAATGAGGGGAAAGAGAAGAAACTTGTCTGAGCAAGCTGCATATGATTTAACTACGAGATGCTCTGTGATCAAGTGGCGAATGAATGGTTTGCTACTTTGCAAACAAAAAAGTCAAGAAATGAGATGATGATTTCTCTACGTTGAAGAAGAATGACTAGATAGATGAATGTTGACATTGACACATCCTCTTCAGATCGTGAAGTTCAAGCTGAAAGAAGAAAACAATGGAAGTAAAATTCGGGGAGACTCAAGAATGACTACCCTATCAAAAGGAATGATAAATTTTGAGTAGGAGAAGATTGGAAGATCAGATGAAAGAAAGACATATTGACAGATAATTCAGAGATGGAAAATGGTGTCAAGCATGGAAGCTGGATATAGGAGGAGCCTGATGAATTCTCCATGAGAGTGAGGCGAAGAAATGGAAGAACTGCAATCTTGGTGCGCAAGGAACTTGACTTGAAATAATATTACAAAACAATAAAGTAGAGTAGATAAAAGACGGGTGGTTCAAAGCACCCAAATTATTTTTTTGAAGAAGAAGAGGGTGAGGTCCCGAGTTGGGACTCACCACAAGAATGTTGTTAGTATATTAAAAGAAAAAAGTTATACAAGAAGCCAAGGCCGAAACAAGAGCTGAACAGTGTCCCAGTACATTGTCCATATAAAAACGCTGACCCCACCTCGCACACCAAATGGCCGATAGCTCGGCAAAGATAGAAGATGCATCCTCATGAGAGTTACCACATATAGATCGGATAGAGGTCCAAAAAGAGTCAGCATTGTTCATCCGAAGCCAGGGATAATTGCCTCTTTCTTAAATTGGAGTTGATGTTCTGCATCCGAAAAATAGGTGATTCATGTCTTCATTCTCCACTCTACATCTGTTGCAGGTAAGGTCGTCCGATTGCAAAATCCTGCCACGTCGCACCTTAAGAATCGGCCGCACATGTTTGACAGTCCAAAGGAACACCTTTATCTTCTGTGGGATCTTACAGCTCCATATGAGTTTGCAATCATGAGACAACGTATAAAGCGGTAAGGTGTGATGTTGCGCAAAAATCAGATATGCCTTTTTAACCATGAACTTTTCCATAGCCCAAGTGAAGTGATCTCTCCTAATTGTGAGGCTCTGAAATTCCGAGATCTCCCCAAGAAGAGTTGTGCAATCCGTGATCCTTTGTTCCGATAAGCCAGCAAGAAAATATGGATTCCAAGAACCATCTGACCAAACCTGTCCCAAGACAGCATCCTGATGCTGAGAAAGAGCAAAAAGGCATGGGTATCGCTCACGAAGATTGCCATCACCCGACCAGTCGTCCAGCCAGAACCTAAGTACTTCACCATTGCCTATAGTTGATGCCAACACTTCTCTAAACCCCGGAAGAATCTGTTTGATACCCTGCCAAAGAGAGGATGGGAACCAAATAACACTCCTTAAGGGAATCCCTAATGCCATAGATATGTCTCAGCAATTTGCAGACTAGGTCCTCCTTTTATCCCCATAATCCGAGCACCCACTTGGCCAGTAGTGCTTTATTCATGCATTCCAAATTCATGATCCCAAGGCCACCATGCTTCTCAGGACAAGTCACAACATCCCACTGGATATCTGCATGCATCATTTCTCCTGACTGCCATTCGACCACAAAAAATGATTCACCATAGTTTTAGTTCTATTGCGCACTCCCACCAACAGCAATCTAGTGGAACAGAAAAAGATATGGATCGCAGAGAGGGTGTGCTTGAGTAGCCCTAGTTTTCCACCCTTGGAAAGAATTCTCGCTTCCATCCTGCCAATCTGCTCTCCGGTCTATCAATAACTAGTCTCCACTTGCTCAAGCGAAGGCGCCCATCGATTAGGGGAAGACCCAGGTATGTGGTAGGTAACGAACCACACGGGCATCGAGAAATGGTAGACAAATCCCTAGTCTCCTCTTGACTGGGACCAAAAGGAATGAGAGTAGACTTATCTTTGTAAAGCTGCATACCTGAAATGTTACTGAAAATGTCCATAATGGTGGACGCCCGCCGCATATGATCCAAATCTCCATTAAGAAAAATAATTGTCATCTGCATATTGGAGAATGGGAATGGAGATGTCATCCTTGCGATATCCCGTGCATAAACCTTCTTTAGAGGCGAGCCTCATCATTACCGACAATGCATCCGTCACAATGACAAATAGAAGTGGATTCAGGGGGCAACCTTGACGAACCCCACGTTGAGGCTGGGAAAAACCACCCTTCGGTTTACCATTGACAAGGCACCACATAGAAAGTCATTGTGATGCATCTTTTCATCCATGCAATTCACAGGTTCGGGAAGCCCCTCTTCTTCAAGGAAGCGCATAAGAAATGCCAACCAACACAGTCATATGCCTTGGAAAATCCGTCTTCCACAGCATGCCCCTCTCTTGATTCCTTTTCCAGTTAAGGACCATTTCATAAGCAATTACTCAACCATCAGCCATGAGTCTCCTAGGAATGAAGGCCGATTATTCGAGTGATATGATATCATGTAGGACACCCCAAAGACAATTGGTAAGCAGCTTGGCAATGATGAGATAGATCACATTGGAGAGGGTGATGGGCCTGAAATCATCCACACAAGTCGAGACCTCGCTGGGGAGAAGGAATAAAAGCGCTTTGTTCAGCCGCTCAAAACCCCGATTACCGTCCCGAAATTCCCGAACCATTGTTAAGATCTCATCCTTGACCAAGCCCTACAACTCTTGATAGAAAGCAATTGAGAAGCCATCTGGTCCAGGGGCCCCATCAGCATTCAATTGAAACACCGTCGAGCATACCTCTGCCTTGGTGAAAGGTAAAACCAAAGCATCCAAATTATTTCACATTCATTTCATTTTAGTTGGGGTTGATTTGAGTTGAAGATCATCCTCATGCCCGCCACTTTAGAATATGTTCATTTCCTTCGAGGCTAATAAGGTCATAGTATAATTTAAAGTCATACGTAGTTAAACTTTTTTCCTTTTTTACAAGGACATATTGATCATATCTCTTGTAAAGGACAAGTGATACTCTCTCATGCATGCTCATGTACACATCTTTTTAAAATAAATATAGGCAGTTGTCCGAGACACACAGAGTCAGGCTTACGAGTAAAAAAACTCAAAATAATCTGATCTTAATAATTATTGACCGCTCTTTCTTTCACACCCAAAGCACGGCGCACTAGAGAGAGGAGGGTTGTCCAACTGCTTCCTCTCTATGTAAAGACAAGACCAGCAGCAAATTGATATTGCAGCCTTCTTTCGGGTGAGGACGACTACTAACTATCAGCCCGTGAGGTCGATTGAAGCATTTAGAGATTTATGTTATGTTATGTTATTATGTACCGTTTCATATTTTCTATTTTTCTTCTGTACTCTTATGTAATTTACCCATGGGTTCTCTCTATATAAGGGAGCCTAGGGTTCTATGGAATAAACAGTTCACTCATTTCCACCAACATGGTATCAGAGTCAAAACCCTAACCCTAATCCTCATCCCGTCGCCGTCTCTCTCTCTCTCTCTCGGTGGCACCGCCCACTCATCCCAGCGCTCCTTCTGAGGCCCCTGCCAGCCCCCGGCGCTCCTTCTAGCTGCCCGCCCGTAGGCCCCTTCCAGCCGGCCTCTTCCAGCCCACAGTCCCCTTCCGCCACTCCTCCCTTCCGCCGGCCCCGGCGGTACCTTCCAGCCATGCCCCTCCCTCCGCGGTCGGCAACTATCTCGTCATGGATTTGAGTGCATAAAAGTCTACATATGCACTATAATCCTATCAAGTTTATGTAGACACCGGTCTCTTGTCTACAACCCCTAGTTTTCGTCTCCGGCAAGATGTCAGAAAGTAAAGTCGATATGCCCTCCATATGCGCATTCAAAAGTCCAGCGCCAATAGTCAAGATGGATGGGACGAACTATGAGCTCTGGGCGATGCAGCCCATGAGCCTCATGAAGTCGAACGGTAAGAAGCATATACTTACCGAGGATGAGGCGGCAGAGAAGACTGGGATCTATGCCTCCTGGGAGGTCGATGATTCTTATGCCAATGTTATCAGGAACATTGTCGATGGAGATTGCCAATGATGTCCTCCATCAACCCACTGCCAAGGCGATGTGGGATATTCTGGCTGCCACATATTCACAGGTGCGGAACAAGACCAAAATGTTACAGCTCCAGCATGATATTTTTACAATGAAGCAGAATGGGCGGCTGCTTCACTCTTTATACACATCCCTGCGGGGGATGTTTGAGAAACTATATAGCAATAAACCACTCACGGCGACTCCAGAGCAGCAGAGGACCTTCCGGAATGCTACCATGGTAGGCGTACTACTAGCAGCACTTGATCCTGAGTATGAGGTAGCCCGCTCTCAGATACTTGCCGATGCTACTATTCCTCCTATGGAGGAAGTTTACCGGAGGCTCGGTCGCATCTCTGTTTCTTCCAGCACATCTACTCCACCCCCGTCGACGATGGCGGTATCGCGAGGGAGAGGTGGTCAGTCTTCTTTTCGTGGACGCGGACCTCGTGGGCGAGGAGGTCGTTTTCGCCAGCATGTTACATCTCAATTGGTATCCACTACAGATCACCAGTTCGAAGAGCTTGTAGAGCATCTGCGTGATATTATGCCTTAATCATCTACTGATTCTCCTGGTGGATCTTCAGATGTTGCCGCTACAGCATCTGTCGGTACTTCTGCCGCTGCCAGAACCTCGGGTAGTGCTACTGTCTTTACATCTTGTCATGATCTCTTAGATTGGATTATAGATTCTGGCGCCACCCATCACCTCTGTCGTGACAGAGATAGACTTGAGTCATACAGGGACATCCCACCTGGACGCTCAGTGCTCATAGTTGATGGGACTCATTCCCCCATCGTTGGACAAGGGGAGATCACCTTGTCACCTTCTATGCATTTACAGAATGTTCTACATGCTCCTGAGTTTTCCATGAATTTATTATCCATTAGTCAGATTGCGAAGGATTTGCACTGTCACGCTATATTTGACCCATCGTCTCTCATTTTTCAGGAGCTGGCGTCTCTTCCCATTCAGTCGGATCAGTCTCTCCGTACACCTGGCATCTTCGCTTTGGTCACCTCCCGCTCCAGAAAATGCGACATCTCTTGCCTCAGATCTCTCCGAGTTCGTCGTTTCGTTGTGAAGCTTGTCAGTTGAGAAAGCGTCATCGTTCTAGCTTCCCTAGTCGCCAGAGTCGGAGCAGTAGCTCCCCATTTGAGTTGTTCCATATTGATATTTGGAGTCCAAGTCGTGTACCTGATCATCAGGGACACAGGTTCTATCTAGTTGTAGTTGATGACTTTTCTCGAGTATCTTGGATTTTTCTTTTAAAGAATAAATCTGAAGCAGGGGATGTTATTAAAAATCTTATCAGTGAAGTGCAGAATGTTTTTTCTTCTACTGTCAAATATGTTCGTACGGATAATGCATTGGAATTCTGCACTCGTTCTCTCTCCCAGTTTCTTTCGTCCAAAGGTATTATTCACCAAACCACTTGTGCTTACACATCTCAACAGAATGGAGTGGCAGAGAGAAAACATCGTCACCTTCTTGATATTACTCGAACCCTGCTAATCCAGAGTTGTGCGCCTATCACCTTTTGGGTGGATGTTGTCCTTACAGCCTGCTACCTGATCAATCGCATGCCGTCCTCTGTTCTTGGTGAGAAAATTCCTCTTTCCATTATTTTCCCTGATAAGGATTTATTTTCACTTACTCGTGCCTTTGGTACGGTTGCCTTTGTTCACCACTTTTCTCCTGGACTTGATAAACTCTCTCCTAGAGCCGTCAAGTGTGTCTTTGTAGGTTACTCTCGGACTCAGAAGGGTTGTCGATGTTATGACCCCATATACAAGAAATATTTTGTCAATGCTGACGTTACATTTTTTGGGTCCGTTATGTACTTCTCCCCTGTAGGTGACAGGTTGGTCTCTTCCACATCTAATGATGATGTCTATGTTCCTCCTCCTAGTCTGAGTCCACCTGCGTCCAATCCAGTTCCAGTTGAGACGCCACCACCACCTCCACAACCACCTATCCCACCATTACCTAAATTCTATACACGTCGGTCAGGTCCTTTTAAGACTACACGTCAGGCATCCATCACGCCTCAGGTATGTTCAGATGCTATTACTAATGATGGGTCAGATAATGTGCATGTGCAGGATTCTTCGTTGCAGGTGTAGGACGCACCATCGAGTACAGTGGACAGTGACCATGATGTCCCTATTGCTATTCGGAAGCAGAAACGGACTTGCGCATCTTATCCATTTGCTTCCCAGGTTTCCTTTCACCGTCTCATAGGTGACTTTCAGAGGTTTGCTATGGCTTTGTCTTCCGTGGAGATACCACGGACTTATCAAGAGGCTATGAAAATTGACTGCTGGAGATTGGCTATGGAAGAAGAAATGCATGCTTTACAGTCCCGTGGTACATGGAGCCTGGTTACTGCTCCATCTGGCGCATCTATTGTTAGCTGCAAATGGGTGTTCACAGTTAAATACCATGCAGATGGCAGTCTTGATCGGTACAAGGCAAGACTTGTTGCGAGAGGTTTCACATAAACCTATGGTGTGGACTATTTGGATACATTCTCTCCAGTGGCCAGCACTCTACTCTTCGCATTCTTTTATCGGTTGATGTGGTACGTGACTGGTCCATATTTCAACTTGATGTCAAGAACGCATTCTTGTATGGAGATCTGCAGGAGGAAGTCTACATGCAGCAGCCACCGAGGTTCACTGCTGAGGGGGAGAATCATATGGTGTGTAGACTTCATAAGGCGATATATGGCCTTAAACAGAGTCCAAGAGCGTGGTTCCAGAAGCTTTCCCACCTAATTGAACGACAGGGATTCAAAAGATCAAATGTGGATCACTCGTTATTCATTCAGAAGACTTCTAGAGGTACGGTTGTCATCATGGTATATGTTGATGATATTCTAGTTACAGGAAATGGCGTTCAGGGAGTAGAGATGGCAAAAGCATTCTTGGGTTGTCGGTTTGTCACGAAGGATCTTGGTACCCTAAGATATTTTCTGGGGTTGGAATTTGCCAGAAATGCACAGGGTCTGGTGATGACCCAAAGGAAATATATTACAGATTTTCTGGTTGAAACTGGCATGGTTGGATGTAGACCATCGAGCACTCCTATGGATCCAAGTATGAAACTGTATGGCAATGATACTGAAGAAGTGGACAGGAGAAGATATAGAGAGATGGTGGGTAGGCTTCTTTATATCACTATAACTCGACCCGATATTGCTTTTGCAGTAAGTCGGGTGAGTCAATTTATGGAGCAGCCAAGATAAGTTCATATGGAGGCCATATACATGATACTGACGTATCTAAAGTCTTCTCCAGGCTCAGGGTTGTCGTTTAGAAATAACACAGATTTATCTATTTCAGCTTATGCAGACGCAGATTATGCAGAGTGTCCTAAGGATCGTAAGTCTACTTTAGGCTTTGCCGTTTTTGTGGGGAACTCTGTGGTTTCTTGGAAAAGCAAGAAACAAACTGTTGTGGCGAGGTCTAGCGCTGAATCTGAATATAGGGCCATGGCGCAAGCGAGCACGGAGATGATGTGGGTTCGAGCCGTATTAGAAGACTTACATATAGATGTACCTTTACCCATGCAGATTCAATGTGACAATCAAGCAGCTTTGTTTATTGCCAAAAATCCAGCATTTCACGAAAGAACAAAGCATATCGAAGTAAACTGCCACTACACTAGAGATATGATCCATAAGGGCTTGATTTCTACTTCACACGTTAGTTCAGAGGATCAGACTGCCAACATATTTACCAAGCCATTGCTTAGAGGACCCTTTCAGAGATGTTCTTCCAAGCTGAGCATGATTGACATCTATGCTCCATCATGAGGGGGGTGTAGAGATTTATGTTATGTTATGTTATTATGTACCGTTTTATATTTTCTATTTTTCTTCTGGACTATTATTTACCCATGGGTTCTCTCTATATAAGGGAGCCTAGAGTTCTATGGAATAAACAGTTCACTCATTTCCACCAACAAAGCAAGGGATAGAGTTATGTATTCTTTGGAAATCCCTTTTAAGGAAAGACTAGCTAGTGACTCATACTTCATTGCAGAAATATAAGAATATTTGGATTTTATATATGTTAGCTAACTATGTTGTTTAAACAATATTTAAATATTATGATTAGATAAAAAATAATATATGTGATAACTTCGTAATTACATTAGTCTATAATAGTTAAAGCCTTCATTAAGAAAAGGAATGCATACTTTGTAACAACAACAATATATTTAGCTACATATATTTTGTCATTGGCGTTGTATATCATGTAACTAAAAGTATATTGATAATGACATATGCTAAAAAATCGTTATTATAAAATTGATTCTGCGAAGGATAACATATGTTGTTATATATTTAACATAATATTACATCAATGTCGACTCAATTTCTTGTCGTGTTAGTCTATTAACTCTCTTTATCAATTGTCGTTCATGTCCTGTGCAAATCTAATATTCTATCATTAGAGATCAAATTTTTCTATAGTGGTTTCTATATAGAGTGAATCATTTTGATATTTTTTATTATGATGCTAATGAATGTGTATATTTGATATCCAAAAATCATGGAAGTGAGCCTAATGTTATATTTACCTTCATTCATTCGATACAATTTTGATATAAATTAGGATTCATACCATGAGAACTTGATCATTCACATTAGATTTAGACCTAGAAAATATTTAACTTAAAAATAATGGTTGTATATATAAGATTTGATATAGAAAATATAATATATGTTTTGTATTAAGTTAAAATTATTATATTTTTTAGATTGAGATGGCAAATATTAAGCCATAAAGTTAAAATCTAAACTCATATACATTTTGAATTTTAGTTTCGAAATAATGTGGATGGGATCAAGGATTCTCGTCTCGAGCTATTCAGATATCTTTATTTGAATAGAAATATACGACAATGAAAATTGATGCCAATAAAACAAAAAAACGATATCCAAATGAAAGCTAAATCTACCTTCTCTTTAACGTCTAACCCAAATATATTTTATAATTAGATCTTTAAATTTTTATTTATTTATTTTTGTCAAATATATTTTATGATTAGATTTTAAAATTTTATTTATTTATTTTGGTTGTGGTCACATTGTCCGAGAGAGTAGGAAAAAAGATAAAAAAAATACATGATGACCTCGACTTTAGATATATTACACATGAGTAATATATAACAAATGGAATGAATGCATGAGAATAAATATGGTAAAGAAATTTAATCAAAAGTAAAAGGGATTTTTACACCCATAACCCTGTGTAACTCTTCAATTACAATCATAACCCTGTATAATCATGAATTACATCCAGAACCCTCAATAATTTTAACTCTTACACTCATAACCTTCGAGTTAACTTCCATCCAATATTCAGTTAATTATGACGGTATCCGTTAAAAATTTTATATTTTCTACCCTTAAAGTTGTATTATTTGTAGATGAGTACACTCCCCTACCCCTCCTCATCCACCCCCTCTCCTCTTCCTCCCCGTCGACCACCTCCTCCTTCCTGACCGCACGTCGCCGCCGAGCACCCCTCCCCACCCCGACCAGGCCTCCCCGTGCAGTCAGCCCATGTTGGACCTTACCTCGTCGCCCTCCCTCCCTGCGAGCCTGCACCCCCCACCCTCCCGTCGAGTCCCGCCACCCACCTCCCCCCATCCCCCCCCTTCGAGCTTGCGCGCCGCCACCTCCCCGGCCACCGCCCGCTCCGCCTTCTCAAACGCCCGCCCTGTCTTCCAGAAAAAGCCCAAACCTACTCCGCCTCATGTCTCCAGAGAAGTCCCACCACCTCAAGCATCCCCCTCCGGACCTCCAGCCGACCACGCCAGCGCCCCCACCCTCCCATCAAGCCCGCCACCCACCTCCCTTCCCTTCGAGCATGCGCCCCGCCACCCCCCGACCTCCAGCCGACCACGCCTGCACCCCCACCCTCCCATCGAGCCTGCCACCAACCTCCCTTCCCTTCGAGCATGTGCCCCCCCCCCACCGTCTCCAAGAAATCCTCGACCTCCTCCACCTTCTTTCTCCAGAGAAGCCCCGAGCAACAAAGTCCCGCCGCCTCACACACACCCCGCCCTCAACCGACCACACATGCGCCCCCCACCCTCCCGTCGAGCCCGCCACCCACCACCCCCTCCCTTCGAGCTCCGCCTTCTGTCTCCAGGGAAGCCTCGAGCAGCGAAGTCCCCCTGCCGCTTCACGCATAGCGCCCCCCTCCCCCCAAACAACAGAAAATCGATCATATTTCCCTGCAATATCTCTCTCTCTCTACGTTCGAATTTCCATCATTGTAATCTCCCTCACTCCAATTCTCCGGTAGTTCCCACCGATCATCCCGTCAATTCGATCGATTCGCATCTCCTTTGAATTTGTCGCAATTTCTAGGTAGAACAACTCTAGGGTATCTGATTTCAATCTTTTTATCCGGTTCTATAGTGCTTCTCCATCGTTCTTTGACTCTCCTTGTAGTGTAGTCAGATCAGAAAAAGAGGACGTTGTCCGGCGTGGAAGTAAATTCGTCTGGGCGGTACTCATGGAAACTTATTCCACGGAACCCCCAGGCAAACTTATAATTTGTTAAGTACCCCAAGGAAGCCGTGACTTCAAATCACGGCTTCCATTGGGGTTTATTTACATGGGAAAAAAACGCATGGAAGCCGCCTCTAGAAGATGCGGCTTCGGTTTTGGCCAAAGCCGCCTCTTCAAGAGGCAGCTTCCATGTAAATATATCACATGTAAACATACCCCAATGGAAGCCGTGACTTGAAGTGACGGCTTCCTTGGGGTATTTAACAAATTATAAGTTAGCCTGGGGGTTCCGTGGAATAAGTTTCCACGGGTACCGCCCGGACGAATTTACTTCGTACGGCGTGGGTTTGTATGACAATGGCGATGCGGAGGAGGAGTTGGAGGGACTGGGCGAATTTGTTCAGGAGATGTTGGGATTGATGGCGGACGCGAGTAGAGAAGGGAGGAGCTACAGTCTCTCCGAGCTTGGGCAGATGCTGCAGGACATGAGCAAGGGGCTCGAGCAGCCTTCGCCGACGACGACACGTAGGGGTACGACGCCGTGCAAGAGGAAGCAGACGACGGCGGACGGCTATGCTGCGTTTGAGGCGGCAGGAGACTTTGGGAGAACCGGGCGTTGCAGCATAATTTCTACGTACGTGCCGCAGCCAGCTTCGAAGCCCCTCCCACCTTGCAAGGCCCGCATCTCCCTGCCACCTGCTTGCAGATGGCACTGATTTTTAAATTTTTTATTTTTCTTAATCCATTTGGAAGATCATGGGTTATATTAACCCAATGATATGGTTGGGTTAACAGAAAAACTAACGGAGGGTTATGGGTGTGAGACGGAGTGACTATTGAGGGTTTGTTGTGTAATTCACGATTATGTAGGGTCATGATTGTAATTGCAGAATTACTCAAGGTTATGGGTGTAAAAATCTCAAAGTAAAAAGGTATAACATAGACCAACTATAACCTTTATTAGTACGTAAGTATAGATAGATTATTTTAGATGGGTTTTTTAAGAGGATTATAGTTGGGTGCATTGAGAGAGAAAGTAGGAGAGACGAAGGAGAGGGAGAGGCTTGAGATGAAGAGAGTGGGATGACTCATGGCTAGAATTTAACTTCTTAGGTGTATACGGTTGAAGGGGGAGAGAGAGAGAGAGAAAGTAGGAGAGACGAAGGAGAGGGAGAAAGGGAGGGTTAAAGGGAACACATGTCCTATCAAGAGGAGCAAGAGAGAAGGGAGAAAGTCATATGGAGGACCCAGTTTTAGTGTATGTATAGATTGTGTCTTTTTGAAGAGGTGTGTCTTTTAACCGGCATTGGCATCATGTGTAATGAAAGAAAGGTGAATAAACGATATAAATGTTGATTCTCTTTGAATTTGATATCTCTCTTTTCCATTGAATTATTTATCCTCTTAAACCCTCCACTGCAGTCTTCCCATCCTTTCTTCTTCTCCATCAACCACATTTGGCATGCTCCTCCCCTTACCGTATTTTCTCCTTCTCATCTCTAATTTCCTAAAAACCTCTTAAACCATCCACTCCTTTCTTAATCCTCCTTACACAGCTTAGTGTGCTCTACTTCCTGCTCGTCCCATTTCTTCCCTTCTCACATCCAAATTTTCCCTTTTAAAATTATAGGTTGCACCATACAGGATCTCTATCAAGCATTTCTTCAAATACCATGGGTGAACCTTTGAAACCCTTTCTCTCTTGCATTCTTACAAACACTTGGTTTGTGTCACCCATAACCGATCACCAGACTCCAGTCTGCTACCTACCAACCCCCTGCTTTTAAAAAGCCACTACCAATCTACTACCTAATAAGATATTCTGAACAAGATTCTCGTTTTATCGAATTGAAGCAAACACAAACATATATGCTCATCCAACCCTTACCTTGATTGAGAGCTTTTTTATTTTTAACAAACCTCAGTTGAGAGCTTAAGATTCAAAAATCGAAATTGGGGTAGAAATAACAGCCTAATTTTACATTTGGAAAATTTAAATCTTTGTCCCCACCATAAACAAGCTCATGGTAGGGTTCCAAGTTTACATTCAAAAAAATACAAGATGAGTTTGCTAATCCCAATTCAACTTTAAGTGTATGAAGTCAAAGAATTGTTTTTTTGAGACCAAAGAGAAAGAAATAAGCATGTTTTGGTGAAATACAACATATTCTGGAACTTCTAAGCATTTAAGTTTCAGCTGGTGTATGGTCGGTTGTATTACTGTGTTATCTAAAACCTTCAGTGAGGCATAGGACAAGAATGGCACAATGTATATCGAAGGATGCCCCCTTACATGGTCAAGAAATCGACCTGCAGGATAGTCCATGACCACATCGAAGTAAAATGCTACAACTAGCAGTTTAGGGGGAAATAGGCAGTAGATATAGTGATAATAATATTGCCCGGCAGTAGATTCATTACGCTAAGGTAATAATATTGAATGATCTCTTTAGGATGTGCTAAACAAAATAATAATGTTGAACTCGGTAGTAGATTTCGTTAAGGTAAATCAGGTCAGTTAGCTCCTCCGTTAGGATGTTTACTACATTGTCCTGGACCAAGTAAAAGAGGGGGACCGTATTAGCTAGCTAGCAACTAAATGGAAAATAATAAATCCGATATCTTGATAAGGATTCCATGGACCCGTAATTTAGGGGCATTATCCAAATCAGACCGGTCTGCTTTCTATACGTCACTTGAGCTAATAAACATCTAGATTACCGGAGACACGTAACTTACATGATCAGCAAAAAGAAAAGGGCATAAAAGGCGCGTGAGGAAGATCACACAAAACCTTTGGAACTGAATCCACGAGAATCCTGTCCCCAAAGTATGCGGCGGCGGCGGAGGAGGGAGATCTTCCGCTCCACGCCTTTGTTAAGCGCAGCGACCTCAGAACCCACCGCGAGTGCATACCTCAAATTGATGGAAGAAGAGGAGGTACGGATTGGAGTCCGCAACAGGGCAGCGGGGAAGGATTGTGGTTGAGCTGTGGAGGTGGTGTGGTCGAGGGAAGAAGAGGTGCCGGTGGGCAAGCACGGGGACGATGGCGGTGGGGAGGGGACGGTTGGGGTTTTTGTCCGAGGACAACTGGAGTCGGCCGAGGGGAGAAGGAACGATGGTTTCTCCTCTCTCTCTCTCTCTCTGTCGCTCCCTTCTCTCTATATGGACGTGACCTGAGGAAAATTCGCGTGGGGGATAACTTGGTAAACATATTCACTATATGCGGTCGACATTATTTTTTTTTATTAACTACCGTAGATAAGCTGCCTCTTGAAGAGGCGGCTTTGGTTAAGTAAGAGCCGCCTCTTGAAGAGGCGGTTTTAAACCAAAGCCGCCTCTTCAAGAGGCGGCTCTAAACAAAAGCCGCCTCTTCAAGAGGCGGCTTTGCGCCAGAACCTTAAAAAAAGAGGGAAGCAGCAGCTCTGCTGCTCGCAGAGCTGTTGCTTCCCCCTTTTTTTTAAGTAATTGATACGTTGGCGAAGTGAACGTCATGCATAGTATGTAATATCAAGTATGATATTAGGACAACTTTAAAAGATAAGATTCATAGACAATAGTGAAGTGAAGACAATAGTGAGATTCATAGAAAGTAACTTGATCATATAGAAGGTGCATAACGCAAGTGACAAGACAATAGTTGCAAACACTATAAATTACATGCTTGGTTTACATTATAAAAAATTGCCAACATCACATTCTATGGTCTACGCTCCCTCCTCCTTTTGTATTGTAATTTGACAGGTCTTTCATCTGCCATGGTGGTCTAGGGTCAAATCCATGCAGTTGGCTGTTGCGATCTATGTCGTCGATGTTGGTCATCTCGGGGCCTTCAACTCCAAAGAAGGACAACGGGAGGGGTGAATGATGTGAAGGTCCTGCATTGTGCTCCGCTCGATCCCTCCGTGGTGCAGGCGGCGTTGTAGGCTCCCTGGATGTCCCACATTCAGGAATTGGGGTCTCAAACTCTATGCCAGACTGAGGGGGTTGTTGTGTATCCACTGGGACATCTCCCTCGCCAGAAGACCTCTCTCCTCTTTGTTGTTTACCACGTCCCCGTCCCCGTCCTCGAACACATGAACGGGGATGAGATGTAGCTTCTGCATCGGCGTCTTCCTGTGAATGCTCATCTGTAGGTCCATCTCGGAACTGTCGTTGTATAGAGTAACGTATCCTACAACTTGCTTCAGCAGCAAGTTCTCTAATACGTGGTGAACCATCATCGCAAAGTCGAACAATCTCCTCGAATTGAGACACCTGCAATATGAGCAAATGCTGTTAAAACATGTTAAATCATACTACAAAATGTAAATTAAGTAAATGCTATCTTACCGCGTAATCGAGTGTGCATCCATGTCGTCCAATGAAACGTCTTGTAATTCGACGATACCATGGCAAGTACTCAGCGGCCGTATCTGGTCCTCCCAATGAAATGGGAGTCATCGACACCACGTAGTCTCTACGGATGTTCCATAGTCTAATATAGACTGCATGGAACTCCGTCCAATCCACATTGCTCTTTCCCCGGAGATCGATTGCATGCAATTGAGATGAAGTGTCGCTAGCCCTTGGAACCCCCTGAATGCCCCCAAACTGTCGAAGGACTCTTTCCGGTGTGTGTAGCTCAACAATACAAAAATGAATCAGGGGGACACGAGCCACATGTAAATCCTCATTGCCACGACAATATAATGGCAACTGGGACAACACGTCCTTTGTATATGGCTCCATATCACCTGCGTTAAATTAGAAATATTATAAAACCCGTTATAATTGAAAATAAAACGTAATAACGTGATAACTGAATACCTTCTCATCTAGTTGTAGGTCAAGTGCATCCCTATATGGCCGAACCACATGTGTAGATTCCGCTGAGATATCAAGCTCTGCATGCCACCTTGCCCCCAAGGGCTTCCCTTGCCAAAGAGGTCGGTGGTGAACTACTAGAGCGATATGGGGGAATCGCTCCCAAGCCCACAACTGCAACAGTATCAAGGGACCCCCAATCTTAATTTGACTGAAGGAGATATCTTAATTTGATTCAAGAATCTGACAGCCATGAAGTTGCAATCCAGCTGAGGATGGTCTTGACTAACAGCACGATTCAAGCAAGTATGCGGCTTCTCAACCATTGAGACAACAAACTGTCCATCTATTGGTCTACGATGACCACGCAATCTCCAAGAACAACCTCTAGCTCGTTCGCTGCAGTGTATATCCCACACCTTCTTATCTGATTCCAGTACCGTGAAGTTGTAATGACGTTTAATGTGGAAAACTTTCACGGCGAACACCAAATCGGCTTTGTATTTGAAAAGCATGCCATTTTTCAACTCGTTAGACAGACTAATCCCATCATCACAATTCATGCAATCTTCACCATTCAGAATATAGCCATCACCACCTCTCATGTTCAAAAATGGAATATCAGAAACGATACGGGTTCCAACATGATGATCCTCCTCTTCATTGTCATCATTTTCCATCTCATCATCCGTATTCTGTGGTGAGGGTTCCATTAACCTGTCCAGTTCCGGATCATTAAATGGATCCATGTCTACCACGGGAGCAGAAACTGGAGGTATGGATCCACATTGTGGTACAGAAACTTCAGGTCCAAATCCGGGTATAGAGACAGCGGCAGTAAATATCACGGGCCGATATGCAGCACCCATCTCCTCAGCATATTCGACAATCTCTCGGACATCATCATCATATTCGACACATCCAATAAAAAAACTTGCTCCATCTTGGGACATTTTATGAAAGACCTGTAACTCAAGTCCTTGAGATAAATCCAACCTGAATACGGACTTAATGTGCTCAATCAGTCCCAAAAATGACATTTCGAGACCGATTTTGATTGTTTTCATACGACCTCCTACGTAGGTAACGTCTTTACTAGACTTCGATATTGTACCCCCACAGTGACAGAAACAACGAACTTCTTGAGACATCCTACATACCATTACGTCGACATCAATGTATTAGAGTGAAGGAAATATTTCAAACAATTATTTAAACCCTAAACATGTACCCAAAACCCTACACCATAGACAAATCATACCTTCCTTGAGGTGGAGAAGGAGATGAATAGCGGAAATGGGGCCAACGGACGTTGGCAAGATGATCGGAGAGCGTACGGCGGCGGGAGGGGGAGCCCGAGGCCGCTTGGAGGTCGCAAGGGGGCTTGGGCGGAGGAGAAGAGGTCGCAGCTGCGGAGGTTCTGTTCGCGTGGAGGGAGGCACTGGCGGGCCGCTGGGGTTTATGCCCCGACAAAGCCGCCTCTTCAAGAGGCGGCTTTGGTGTAAAACCGCCTCTTCAAGAGGCGGCTCTTACTTAACCAAAGCCGCCTCTTCAAGAGGCGGCTTATCTACGGTAGTTAATAAAAAAAATAATTTCGACCGCATATAGTGAATATGTTTACCAAGTTACCCCCCACACGAATTTTCCTCGACGTGACCTGCTCGGAGATGATTACCCACTCGAATTTGGCCGTGTAAATAATACCCTCTGTAAGGTATTGCAATAAGATATTTTCATTGCAGCCACATAGGTGGTCAGTAATTAGCTCTACATTAAATGGTTCGTCTAAACACAAATCATTTGTCGATTTCCCCTTAAAAACAGATATCGAAACATACGATTAATAAATACGTGATTGATGAATACCCATTCATCACTCTTTATTCTATTATTTTAGCTACAAAAACCTTTGCAAATACATGTAGATATGTGTAAATACAAATAATTACCAGAAGCATGCATTGTGTAAAAACCTATAATTAGCATGTTTTTGTGCACAAAATAAAAGAATAAAGAGCAAAAAGAAAAAGAGGGAAATATTTAGAATAAATATTGAGCAACCTAACCCAAGGGAGGGCTCAGCATGGGCCTGACCGCATAAAAGCCAAAGTAGAGGGAGATAGGGGCTCACATTTATATATATTTGTAAATACATAAAACTATATATTTTCCTCACCCAAAAAATATACTTGTACATATTGTGTATATTTTATTAAAAACAAAATAAAAAGATAAAAATCAAAAATTCCAAAAATACCCTTCCTTCACCTTGTGTATAAACCACATCATTGTATTTATTTAACCCTATAAATAAATTCAATTATTTTCCAAATTTTTTGTAAATATTCTTTGTTACATGTTGTAAATAAAATAAATAACAAGAAACAAAACAAAAATCAAATAAAAATCACAAAATGAAAAATACAAAAATTCATTGTATAAATACCATGTATATAAATGTATTCATTTATTTATTTCACCCTTGTATATATGTGATAAAAATAAAATAAAAATATTCTTTTATTCCATATTTTATCTTGTAAATAAATAAAATACAAAATGAGCATAAAAACACAAAAAATAACAAATAAAAAAATCAAAAATAAAAATCCATACAGTGTACATATACCTATATATAGAGCTAACCTATTTTTATTCCCAAAAATTAATTAAAAATCACCAAAAAATAGAAAAAAATAAAAGAAAAATATTTCATGTTTTAAGTTTTCTCTAATTCAGCCTATTTCTACCCTAAAAAAATAAAACAAAAATTAACAACACGTGGCAGAGTCTGGTTGGTCCACGGGGGAATGTTGACCCCGGTCAACTCCCCCGCGACCCCTTTCCTATTCTGGACCATGCGCGCCGCGCCTCCTTCGCCGATTTATGCACGCGCATCCAGGCTGTCTTCCACTCAACCCCCGCGCCCAAATTCTTCGCCGCACATCCCTCTCCCTCGCCGGATCTTCAGCCATCAAATCCACACCTTCCTTTGCTGTCCTCACGCAACCCTAATCGCCCGGTCACACTATATATCCTTCACCTCCGCCGCCTTCGCGCGCCATCTTTGGCCCTTCTCTTCCTTCCCCGTGACCTCCATTGGCTCCGCCTGAGTGACAGCGAGCGTTAGCCCGTGTTGCAGTGAGGCGAGGGAGCGAAACCATCGATCCGGCGTAACCTCGCCGTACTTGCTCCGCCGCCGGCGTTGAGCACCGAGCTTCAGGCCTTGACGCCCTTCGAAGCTACGACCAGGAGATAGCCCATCTCCACCACAGTCTCCAGCATCCATCAGGTAGCCGTAGTTTCCTTTAGTTTAGAGCAATTTTCGATTACGCCCAAATCCCATCTCCGACGCACTTCTTCGATTCCGATCACTCCGCTTATCATCTCGACCTTCCGACTATTCCATCACCTTCACCGTGTCCCCACGCACCTTCTTCACCCATTCGCACAACCCAGATCGCACAGGATCTGGGAGTCGAGCTCCACCGCCGTCGCTTCGCCGGAGCTCTTCCGCCACGCCGCACCTCCCACCTTCACCCCGCCTTCTTGGGTCGAGGCATTTTGCCCTCGACCCGCGAAGCTTCTTGCCTACTTTGCAGGTCGAAACGAGGGCGTCTGAGGCCCTTCGCCATTCAGCCAGGAGCTTCGAGCCGCCAGGTCTCGCCGGAGCCCCTCAGGGCTCGGTTGGGCTCTTGGCCACCACCAGCAGCTGCGGGATCGTTCAGCGGAGCTTCTCCGACCTTCAGGCGCAGCTGAGGAGGGCGGATACACCTTCACGAGGCCGGCGAAGTTCGCCGGCCACCAGTTCTTCGAGGACCCTCCAGAGCCGTCCGATGCACCCTCTGCTCCAGATCTGATCGTGACCGTTCATCTGTGGAGGAGCAGCGACCGTTGATCCATTTGAGGATCGCATCTGGACCATCGATAGCAGAGGAGAGAGGTGCCAGCGTTTCATACGTCCGATCATACACGTGGACCTCTCCCCACCGTTGATCAGAGCCGAAGAGGAGAAGAGAGAAGAGGCGCCGCCATCCAGACCGTTCGATCAACCACGTGGCGCCTATCCGACCGTCGGCTATTAATAAAGGGGTAAATATCATAGGGCCCCCTCTGTTTGTCGTATTTCATTTTAGTCTTGTAATTTTTAATTCACGTTGTTTATTTTGTGGGTTATTTGCATTAAGGACCTCGGACTTAATTTTATTTGCGATTATACCCCTGCCAGTAGAGACCCACGTGCCTTGGCACGTGTTTTGTTGGGTTATTTGCATAGAACCCCTTGTAGTTCTGGATGTTATTCAATGAATAAAATGTTTTGTGAAATTGCATTTATACCCCTGTGAGCATTGATTTTGAACATGTGCGAATTATTTTTGGGTAAATTGCATATAAGCCCCTGGACTTTTGATACGAGTTATCAATAGGTCCTTGGAACTTATTTTTCTTACATTTAGGTCCCTGTGTGCCCCAGACACGTGCTTGACACGTGACTTCTTGGGTATTTTGCACCAGGACCCCAGAACTTTTGGGTATTTGCACTTAGGTCCCTGTGCACAGTGCCCCATCTTTATTTTTGAATAAAATATCAAACGAACTCCAAATCCAATGAAATTTTGACACATGGCTCCTGCCATGGTGTAGGAATTTCTATGATTTTTGGGGACATTTTGGATTTCATTTATTATTTTTAAAAATTCAAAAACCCATATTTTTGCTACTGTTTAACTTTAAAAATACCAAAAAAAATATAAAAACTTCACCAAAAATTCTAAAAAAATTTAGGTACTGTTATTTGCTTGTTGGTTGATTTTCTAGCCAATTTTGGCTAAGTTTCATCATTTAAAAACCCTAAAAATTGAAAAACCCCTAAAAACTCATAAAAATTGTAATAAAAAAATTAAAACTCCAAAAATAATAATTAGGGTGCCTAAATTTTCCTTATTCTTCATAGTTTTTAGGAAAATTACCTTCAGGGCTGTTTGAGATCCAAAATTATTTTATTTTTGGATCTTAAGCCTTGCTGGACAGTACCCTACATTCTTTGCATTGTTTGATTTTTAATAATTATTTTATCCGTTAGAAAAATCCCAAAAATTCACCAAAAACAGTAAAAAACATAAAAAACCTAAAAACTAATTTTCTGGAATTTTTGCATCATTTTTGTGTGGTGTATAAATTGTTGAAGTCCAGTGTTTGTGTGCTTCCTGTCATTTTCTCATCTTTTAAAAATCTAAAAAAAAAATTCAAAAACAAATAAAAACCCTAAAAAAGACTTCCTTGGATACTTGACTACATCGTAGGCCGCAAGGCCAATCTGTGCTCCTTGTGTTCGACCCTGGGAGCTATACCAGGTTAAACCTAATAGCTAGACCGCTCTTTCTTGTGCTTGCTTGATTTTTATCTTATTCGAGTGGTTGATTATTTTTCTTGATTTACTTAGTCCATTTGATTGAGGTCGCAACGACATTGTGATTTATTTCTTTAGACCTTTTACCTCTGTCATTTGGGTGGCGATCAGAATGGCGCCGTTGCCGGGGAGCACGGCTTTGTAGTCAGTTTCATTCTTCTATTTTTGTCTCTCTACATTATAGCTGTTTTCTGACACTCTCTCTTTCTAATTTTTGTGCGAGGTACTGCTTGGAACTTGGAGTACATTTTTTTTTTTGAGGACCCGCACGGGAAGAGGAGCAGGAAGAGAGAGAGAGGAGCAGAGATTTTTAATTTCAGGAGAGAGAGAGAGAACATTATTCTTGTTGTAATAATTTTAGGACTTGAACTCTGGACACTTTTGGACATTTGTAACTTAGCGGGTCTGTTTCGCTGAGCACCGGTGTGCTCGGGGGACCCATCTGATTTTCGCGGCTTTTATCGTGGTTTTCATAGCTAGCTGCCTTTTCCGGTGTTTACGCGGTTTTCTCGAGCCCCTAGATTTAGGAATTTATGTTGATTGTGACGTAGATTTTTAAGGCCCAACACCTAATAGAATATCTGTTCCTATAGAACGTAATTGGACCTTAATAAAATTCATTGAAAAAGTTAGTGAAATTGGATTTGAGACCACGTGCCGTGAGGAGTCACATACAGCGCTGGCAGGACCCGTTGTGGCGGGCACCGAGTGACTCCCAAGATCGGACTCCGGACTCTATTCGATTAGCTAACTATTGTTCTTCACGATCAATAGAAGTTGCTCATCTAGGACTCGGCTTTTCCCGCTGCACCATTTAGGTAGTTTTATTTCTGTCTTTAAATTCTGCGCGGATCACTTGCATGTAGAGTGCTGGAGACAAGGTACGCATTTCTTTCTCTGCATGCATCATTGATTTCTCCGTGCATCGGCTTTTTCGTCTTCTCCCTCTGTGTTTGGATTATTAATCATCAGGAGAATTGGAAAAACCGTTAGGCCGCCTGTATTTATTTTGAAAAATATTTAAAAAAGAAAAACAAAAAAAAAATTGGGACTGGATAACATTATTGACCCTAAAAGACACTCACCATAAAAATTTGTCTTGGGGAGAGCAACCCCCTCATTGTTTGGTTTGATTGTGCGAGAGAGTGACCCGAACACTAGGTAAAGCCCTCCGGTGCTCATCTCGACTGATTACCGACTCTTCTGTGCGGGACAGTCGGTTGAGAGAGTATCAGGTATCCCAGCAGGTCACGTAATCGCTCTGATATCTTGGATGTTCACCAAATAAAATTGACAAGATAAATTGACCGATCTTTCACGGTCTTCACATTGTGTTGCGTTGGTGAACCAGGGGTTTGCTTGCGATCATATTTTCTCCAGATCCCATCCGCCCAACTCGCCAAGATCAAGATGATGGGCAGACGATCTCTTAGGCAGCCTCTGGCTGCACCGCTTTCAGGCGCGTCTACTCCATCATCTAGGTTGGCCCGTGAGAGTCGAGACCAGCTCTCCGGGCCCGAGTTCGAATCCACCCTGTTCCCCCTCGATCCCCTTTCTTCTGTTCCTGAGAGACATGAGCCTGAGGATAGACGAATTGATTTGACAGAACCTGAGTTGGGCTCTTCTGATTTTGCAGACATCCCTATGGCTGGAGCCGGTAGTTCAGACGATCGCCAGCCCGAACACTTTGTTTTAGACCAGGGAGCGATCAACTCCACCCTGATCGCATCATTAGAGACGGTTCAGAACCAGTTACGCGATCAGGGGGCATTCATGATAGAGATGAGGAGGGAGTTGGAGAGACTCCGAAGAGAGCGAGAAGAGCCGAGCGAGCCGGAGGACATTCCTGATGCTGATGCAGAGGCAGCAGCCGCAGCAGCAGCCGCCGCAGCAGCGGCAGCCGCCGCAGCAGCGAGACCGATGCGGGAGCTTCACAACCCTGGATCTACACTGATGCACCAATGGGTGGTGATTCCTGCTATCGTGGGGGATTTCAAGTTCCCTCCGAACACCCTGCAGATGCTTCCGCACTTTCATGGACTCGCCACTGAGGAACCTCACCTCCATCTACAGGAGTTCTTGATGATCTGCAGCACTGTCCACGACCGTCGTGTGGACCAAGATACGATTCGAATGATGGCCTTCCCTTTTTCACTGGCAGATAGAGCAGCCGCCTGGCTGAAACATCTAGGGAAGTTTGTGTACACCTGGGATCAGCTCCGCACCGAGTACTTGAACAAGTACTATCCACTCGGGCGGACGAATGCAGCAAGGGCCCTGATCAACAACTTCTCCATGCTCCCTAACGAGCAATTTCACGAGGCATGGGAGAGGTTCAGAGAGCTTCTGGATAGATGCCCACACCATGATATCTCGAAGCCGAACCTAGTTCAGAGCTTCTTCAGCGGGCTAATACCAGAGCTTCAGGGTCTGGTGAATGCTTCTTGCGGCGGGTCCTACTTTGCCAAGGACCACAACCAAGTCTGGGCCATCTATGAGGAGATGTCCGAGAATTACATGGTGATGTCCCAGACTCGGTTGTATACACAGAGATCTCAGCAGCCGCCAGGACCCGTGCAGTATCAGCGGATAGCACGGGTTGATGCAGGTCCTTCCAGTTCGTCCACAGTTGCAGCCGCACAGGCAGAGTCGGCCGCTGCGGACATGGGGATTATTAGTGAGAAGTTGGACCGCATGGAAATCATCGAGAAGAAGCAGTGCCAGGGCATAACTCAGATGGAGGAGATGGCACAGACTCTGAGCGACATGAAGACCCAGCTCTTGTGCCTTCAGGAGGCACAGACGGCTCCTCAGCCCCGTCTTCTGTCGCGAGGCGATTCCGGTGGCAGCCGCAGCTCGTCCCAGCGCTCCAGCTCCTTGCAGCAGCCTAGACAAGTTCACCTTGTACAGGCGGAGCCGTACCAGCAGCAGCAGCCCTCTTACCAGGCACCACCATCTCCAGACTTACAGATGGTGGTATATCAGCCGGATCAGCCTCTGGATGTACTCCCACCAGCCCCATACGATGCAGAGCCGTTGATGGATGTCAACGGAATTTGGTATGACCGTCCTCAACCTGGAATCCGACGAGACCATCCCGGATTCAGGTGGGGGAATGGGGGTAACCAACCCCAGCAGCAGCCAGCCGGTCAGGGAGGGCAGTACTCCCAGCAGAGAGATCACCAGCAGCACCCAGCATCCCAGCCATCATCCTTCGTATCTCGTCCCTATCAGCAGCAGGGACAGAGTTGGAGACGTGAGCAGCAGGCTCACCAGCAGCAGCATCATTCCTCTTACCCCTCTCAGCCCCAGCAGCACCAGGTCCAGCAGCCTCATTACCAGAGAGGCAACCCGTCGGGCTCCCATGAGAGCCCCGCCATGGATGATCTAGCCCGCCTCTTCACAGAGCAGCAGGCTACATTTAGACGGGAGATGGACGAGTTCCGCCAGGAGATGCGGGACCTGATGAGAGGGAAGGCCGCCATCCCTGCACAGATCGAGCCTAATCCGAATAACTTGAAGAGGAAATCTGAGCAGGTAGTTCACACTGAGCCTACCACTTCTAGTGACTCATTTGATGTTATCTCGTCGGATTTATTTGATGCTGATTTTGTCACACTTAGGAGCGGTAGAAGACCAGCAGGAGGCGCCTCATCTGAGCGACCATACGAGGATCCATCTAGAGCGCCAGATGAGGAAGAGGAGAGCGGTACTGAAGCCGCACACCATGATGACGGTGGTACTGATGCCACCCGAGATGCTGATGCCACCGGCGGTACTGAGGCCGCCGTTTCACCACATAGAGGAGGTGGTACTGATGCCACCAGCAGAGCCGAGCCAGCCAGCGGTACTGAGGCCGCAAGACGTCTAGTTGTAGAGCCAACTAGAGGTGGTACTGATGCCACCAACATTTATTCTGATAGAAATGATGTCTTTCCTCGCACAAATGTATCTCGGAACTCTGATTTGAATAAAGGAAAAGGTTTAGTTTCTTCTGATCCCACTGTGATGAATGATGTTTGTGAGGATCCAGTCATCGAACCGTCTAGGCCTATTCCTAGTCCTTCATCTGAGAAGGACCCTGTGATCCCCTTTCCTAGAGCCCTTGAGTTAGGGAAGGGGAAGAAAAAAGAAAAAGACCCAAAAAAGAGAGAGAAGGAGGAGTTCAGCCAGAGCATGATAGACCGATTCCACATTCAGCTGACCCTCAACGAGGCTTTGCAGCACATCCCTCTTCTTCAGCGGTCCTTGAGAGATAGGACCACAATCAGGAGGAAGAAGAGGAACAAGACCGCAGAAATTCATGTGCTAACAAAAGCCACGTGTTACGCGATCCAGAACCATCTGCCGACTAAGAGGCCAGATTTAGGGGCCCCGTATGTCAGATGTCAGATTAGTAAGCAGATGTTCGACCGTACTCTCTTAGATAGCGGATCGTCGATCAACCTTCTTCCGGCAGCCCTTCTCGACCACTTAGAGTTGGGCACTCTTGTACAGAGCAGGACATACCTTCAGTTTGCTGATCGGTCTGTCAAGAGGCCAAAGGGGTTGTTGCGAGACGTTGTCGTCACGATTCAGGGTTTGCAATTCCCCGTGGACTTCGTAGTGCTGAACATGGAGACCCCTGACTCGTTGACCGATTCCCCCATCATCCTCGGTCGCCCATTCTTGGCCACAGCCAAGGCGGTAACTGACCATGACAGTGGGAAGGTATACTTTCGCGTCCAGGGCGAGAGTATACAAATAGAGACGGTTAAGGACCACAGAGCCAGAGCTAGATCCCGCTCACATGGCAGTACAGATTCAGAGCAGCTGACAGACATAGAGCCAGACATCCACCAGGACTGTGATTTTGTGATCACAGATGATGAGGCAGTTTGGGCAGATCCTGCAGCACAGACCATCCTCTCATATTCAGATACAGCTGATGCAGAGATGATAGCAGAGGATAGTCTGGAGAGCACAGCCTTGGTTCAGGATACTATTGAGTCAGCAGAGTCGGATCTTGATCGCGACATGATTTCCAGTGATGGTGGTACTGAGGCCACCCTGCTCTATGGTGGTGCTGATACCACCTTGTTCTCCAGTGGTACTGATGCCACTGAGTCTGATATAGATCCCTCGGATTCAGAGTCTGATTGGGCAGATTGTAATGATCAGATGCCAGATCTGGATCCACCTGAGCCTTTAGATGAGGAGGAGGTAGAGGCAGAGCAGAACAGAGACAATGTAGAGGACCCGCCTTCTCCAGATCCAGTTTGTGAGAGTTCATTATCATTTTCCCAGGCAAATTTGGCAGAATTATCCGCATACACACATCTTCTTCAGAAGCCAGATTTGCCAGCACCTAGCTGTCCAGAGCTAAAGCCGCTCCCTACTTCGCTGAAGTATCGATTCCTTGCGGGAGAGTCTGAGATGTACCCAGTCATCATCTCTGCAGATCTGACTGGAGAACAAGAATCCCGTCTGATGGAGGTTCTTGAAAAGAACCGCAAGGCAATTGGATGGAGCGTAGCAGATCTCCATGGGATTAGTCCCTCGTTGTGCTCCCACCATATCTATCTCGAGGAAGGGGCAAAGCCGTCACGTGAGTTCCAGCGGCGACTGAACCCCAACCTAAGAGAGGTTGTTATGAAGGAAATATCAAAATGGTGGAGTGCAGATTTTATTTATCCCATTTCCGACTCCAAGTGGGTTAGCCCCTTGCATGTGGTGCCTAAGAAGACGGGCATCACGACTGTGATCAATGAGTCGGGAGAGGAGATTGCTACACGAGTACCCACCTCTTGGAGGGTTTGTGTTGACTACAGGAAACTCAACCAGGCCACCAAGAAGGACCATTTCCCCCTGCCTTTTATTGATCAGATCATAGAGAGACTGGCAGGGAAGAGCCATTACTGCTTCCTAGATGGGTACTCGGGCTACAACCAGGTGGCCATCGCTCCTGAGGATCAGGAGAAGACCACCTTTACCTGTCCCTTCGGTACTTACGCCTTTCGACGCATGCCATTCGGGCTATGTAACGCCCCTGCGACTTTTCAGAGATGCATGCTGTCAATCTTTTCGGACATGGTAGGGGAGTGTTTGGAGGTCTTCATGGACGACTTCTCGGTTTACGGTGACGGTTTCGATTCCTGTCTTGATTGCCTAGACCGAGTGCTCCAGCGATGTATTGACACCCGCTTGGTTCTGTCTTGGGAAAAGAGTCACTTCATGGTGACTCAAGGGACGGTGCTTGGCCACATCATCTCCAACAGAGGCATGGAGGTAGATCCGGCCAAGGTCGATGTCATTCGGAAACTCACACCACCGTCCAATCTGAAGCAGTTACGGTCATTTCTGGGGCACGTTGGTTTTTATAGAAGATTCATTCATGATTTTAGCAAGATTGCCCGACCGTTGACTGACCTCTTGACGAAAGACACCGAGTTCCTTGTCGATGACAAGTGTCTTTCGTCCTTTGAGACTCTCCAGCAGTGCGTAATTGAGGCTCCTGTCCTTCAGCCACCCGATTGGTCTCTCCCATTCGAGATCATGACGGACGCCTCCGATTTTGCCGTAGGAGCAGTGCTAGGACAGAGGAGGGATGGAGTACCGTTTGCAATACACTATGCTAGCCGCACATTGGATTCCGCACAGCGGAATTATACAGTCACAGAGAAGGAGATGCTAGCAGTAGTGTTTGCCCTAGATAAATTCAGATCATATATCATTGGATCTAGAGTGACCTTGTACACAGATCACACCGCTATCAGGTACCTCATGTCAAAGAAGGATGCCAAGGCCAGACTTACTAGATGGATCCTTCTACTCCAGGAGTTCGACATTGAGATCAAGGATAAACCTGGAGTCAAGAATGTGGTGGCGGACCATTTATCCCGATTAAAGCAGCCTGAGGATTCTGAGCAGATTGACCCCATTTGTGATACCTTCCCAGACGAGGCGATCCTTGCTATCACCTCACTCCCATGGTACGCCGATATTGTGAACTTTCTCGTTGCTGGGAAAGTCCCACAAGATTGGCCCAAGCAGAAGATTGAGACCTTCCTTGCGAAGGCCAAGTATTACCATTGGGAGGATCCCATCCTTTACCACGAAGGAGGGGATAGCATCTGGCGTCGGTGTATTCCTCAGGAGGAGAATCATAGTGTCCTCACGTACTGCCACAAGCTTGAGGCAGGAGGACATCATTCTGGGAGGAGAACGGCACAGAAAGTGCTTCAATCCGGCTTGTGGTGGCCTACCCTCTTCAAGGACTCAGATGAGTTCGTGAAGAGGTGTACTGACTGTCAGAGGATGGGCACTTGTGGACAGCGTGATATGATGCCGATGCAGCCCATTCACTTCTGTGAGGTTTTTGACGCATGGGGCATCGATTTCATGGGTCCATTCCCTAAGAGTCAGGGATTTGAGTACATTCTGTTGGCCGTAGATTATGTTAGTCGTTGGGTTGAGGCTATCCCCGCCCGAGCCGCAGATGCAAAGACAGTTTGCAGATTTTTGAAGAAACACATCATCATGCGGTTCGGGGTTCCACGAGTTCTTATTTCTGATGGGGGATCTCATTTCATCAACGACCAGGTGAAGGCACTTGCTAGAGAGTTCAGTATAGACCATCGTGTTGCCACACCTTACCATCCACAGACGAATGGTCTAGCTGAAGTGTCGAATAGGGAGGTCAAGAATATTTTGCAGAAAGTCGTCCGCCCTGACCGAAAGAATTGGTCACAGCTTTTGGACTCGGTCTTGTGGGCATATCGGACATCTTTCAAGACTCCATTGGGTACATCTCCCTTTCGCCTCGTGTATGGCAAGCCCTGTCACCTGCCTGTTGAGCTGAGGCACAAGTCACTTTGGGCAGTTACAGACATATTGATGGATCCAAATGGTATAGGAGACCAGAGGAGGGCAGAGTTAGCCGCCTTGGAAGAGCTTAGAGATACAGCTTTCTCAAATAGCCTACATTATAAGGAGAAAGTCAAAGAGTGGCATGATTCTCATATCAGCCACAAGCATTTTGAGATTGGACAGAAAGTATGGCTGTTTGATGCAAGGCTTAGATTATTTCCAGGGAAGCTACAGAGCAAATGGAAAGGACCCTATTTGGTCAGAAAGGTACACGATAACGGTAGCATTGATATATCTGAGTTATCTTCTGAGAGTACCTTCCGAGTGAACGGCCAGCGGCTCAAACCATTTCTAGATCATGAGCCGCGGGACGTTATTATTGCTGCTATTCATTTTGCGTGAGATGTGGTCCTTTGACTCACATCTTTTACATCTCACGCCTGATTTTCACTGTTCCTCCGCCTGTATAGATCCAGTTGTCCATATCATTCTATTCTTTAGTCCCACATCCCATTTCTCATCTTATGATTATGCTATACTTAGGGTGTACTTTACCCTAAGTATAGGGGGGATGTCGGACCTGTGAGTATTCTTTTCATTCTTTCTGCTCTTGTTTTTGCTGCCTATACTTAGGGATATTTTACCCTAAGTATAGGGGGGGCAGATTCTGTATATTCTTCACTCGGATTTCCCTTCATGTACAGCTTTCTATACTTAGGATTAGTTAATCCTAAGTATAGGGGGAAACCACCGAGTTCCTCTCATTCTATTCATTTATTCGTTCCTGTACTTAGTCATTCCTTTTCACTTCCCTTTTACTAAGCACGAGTTATGTCTTCTTCATCGCTCTTGATCACTCTGAGGACATCGTTCGAGCTAAGTATAGGGGGGGTGTGTATATATTTCATATATACTTTAGCCATAACTCGTACTTTGTGTGAGTGTGTTAATAAATAAAATGGCTAAAAATCACAAAAATCACAAAAATTAAAATTTTTCATGTACATAAACCTCTTTTATTCTTGCACATACATAGCTAGTGTACAAAGTATTTTTGTAAAAATGATTTCAAAAATCTTTTGTGTAAAGCTTGTGTAAAATATTTTGTATCAAAATTATGTATATAGTACAAAATTTTTCCAAAATGTTTTGAAAATCAAAAGTTTGCAAAAATCTTGTGTAAATGTGTGTAATATCTTTTTGCAAAACTTGCACTTCATGCATCATTCATTCATGATTTCAAAACATTTTTCAAAAATTTTTTTTGCATGATTGTAAAATATTTGTAAATAGCATCTTGTGTACATATATGTATATAGTTTTTCCTGGATAAGAGTTGACATTTAAACTGAGCCTGGAATTAAATTGAGAAATGGAGCTTGAATAAGATCTTAATTCACTTAACTTCAAGAGGAACCTTGTAGGACTTAGGGTTAAGGCTTTTCAGGTCCATAAGGACTTAATTCTTTGAGTCCACTAGGCTATGAGCATATGTCATCTTGATGAGCCTAAGTAGAGCACTTAACAACACACGCATGACTCTCAGAGACAATGGCTTTACTTGCACCTGCACTTTACACATGGCTCTCCATGGATGAGGTGGTGAGGAGGCAGTTTCCTTTGGCTTGGGGTAGCATATGAGGGTAGTACTTCTAGGCGGAACCTCTCTTCTTCTTATAGTGAAGGAAGTGCACCTCAACTTGGTCTAGTGGTGTTGAAAGCTAAAGACAGAAGCTGTGGGTTGCAATAAAGCTTCAAAAGAGGGATAGTCTACTGGCTCAAAGGGAAATTTCTTATATATGCTGCACCATGTAGATATGTGTACAGAAGTCTTAAAAAAAAATGCAAAAAGAACTCCAAAAAAAAAAGTGGTGGGTCGGATTGAAAATTTAATAATCCCACCGGAGTGAAAAGCAAAAGCTTATGGTATCATGTTACATCTCATGAAGCTTGCAGCGGGAGACTTAGCTACACTGGCTAAGCTTCCAAAACTCTATACTTCTACCCCCTCTTCTTGAGCCGGTTGCACTTGAACTTAGAAGGGAATACCCCGCTTCTCGAGGAAAGAGTTGCTAGACTGAGGCATTAGAGTTACCAGGTTGAGGGAGGTTGTTTCTTTGTTACTTCTGAGGTGGGGAGCCACATATCACTTACACCGCAAGGAAAAGATTCATGGTCATTAGAGTTTGTGTATGTAGACTTGTTCTGATTTGGTTTATTGAGGAGTCTTGTCCATAGCCTGGTGGAACTTGGAGGCTGTTGAGTTTTAGGCTTAAGTCCAAATAAGGTTCCGACACATTAATAATCCAAAGATCTGATCAAGCTCCATACTTCAATTTAATGAAGGAAAATTTAATAAGTCAACCTTGATCCATGTACATCCTCTTTTTCTTTTTCTTTTTCTTTCTTTTTCACTTCTTTTTCAAATAAGTGTTTGCTAAGGGACTAGCAAAGTTAAAGCATAGGGGGTGATGAATACCCATTCATCACTCTTTATTCTATTATTTTAGCTACAAAAACCTTTGCAAATACATGTAGATATGTGTAAATACAAATAATTACCAGAAGCATGCATTGTGTAAAAACCTATAATTAGCATGTTTTTGTGCACAAAATAAAAGAATAAAGAGCAAAAAGAAAAAGAGGGAAATATTTAGAATAAATATTGAGCAACCTAACCCAAGGGAGGGCTCAGCATGGTCCTGACCGCATAAAAGCCAAAGTAGAGGGAGATAGGGGCTCACATTTATATATATTTGTAAATACATAAAACTATATATTTTCCTCACCCAAAAAATATACTTGTACATATTGTGTATATTTTATTAAAAACAAAATAAAAAGATAAAAATCAAAAATTCCAAAAATACCCTTCCTTCACCTTGTGTATAAACCACATCATTGTATTTATTTAACCCTATAAATAAATTCAATTATTTTCCAAAATTTTTTGTAAATATTCTTTGTTACATGTTGTAAATAAAATAAATAACAAGAAACAAAACAAAAATCAAATAAAAATCACAAAATGAAAAATACAAAAATTCATTGTATAAATACCATGTATATAAATGTATTCATTTATTTATTTCACCCTTGTATATATGTGATAAAAATAAAATAAAAATATTCTTTTATTCCATATTTTATCTTGTAAATAAATAAAATACAAAATGAGCATAAAAACACAAAAAAATAACAAATAAAAAAATCAAAAATAAAAATCCATACAGTGTACATATACCTATATATAGAGCTAACCTATTTTTATTCCCAAAAATTAATTAAAAATCACCAAAAAATAGAAAAAAATAAAAGAAAAATATTTCATGTTTTAAGTTTTCTCTAATTCAGCCTATTTCTACCCTAAAAAAATAAAACAAAAATTAACAACACGTGGCAGAGTCTGGTTGGTCCACGGGGGAATGTTGACCCCGGTCAACTCCCCCGCGACCCCTTTCCTATTCTGGACCATGCGCGCCGCGCCTCCTTCGCCGATTTATGCACGCGCATCCAGGCTGTCTTCCACTCAACCCCCGCGCCCAAATTCTTCGCCGCACATCCCTCTCCCTCGCCGGATCTTCAGCCATCAAATCCACACCTTCCTTTGCTGTCCTCACGCAACCCTAATCGCCCGGTCACACTATATATCCTTCACCTCCGCCGCCTTCGCGCGCCATCTTTGGCCCTTCTCTTCCTTCCCCGTGACCTCCATTGGCTCCGCCTGAGTGACAGCGAGCGTTAGCCCGTGTTGCAGTGAGGCGAGGGAGCGAAACCATCGATCCGGCGTAACCTCGCCGTACTTGCTCCGTCGCCGGCATTGAGCACCGAGCTTCAGGCCTTGACGCCCTTCGAAGCTACGACCAGGAGATAGCCCATCTCCACCACAGTCTCCAGCATCCATCAGGTAGCCGTAGTTTCCTTTAGTTTAGAGCAATTTTCGATTACGCCCAAATCCCATCTCCGACGCACTTCTTCGATTCCGATCACTCCGCTTATCATCTCGACCTTCCGACTATTCCATCACCTTCACCGTGTCCCCACGCACCTTCTTCACCCATTCGCACAACCCAGATCGCACAGGATCTGGGAGTCGAGCTCCACCGCCGTCGCTTCGCCGGAGCTCTTCCGCCACGCCGCACCTCCCACCTTCACCCCGCCTTCTTGGGTCGAGGCATTTTGCCCTCGACCCGCGAAGCTTCTTGCCTACTTTGCAGGTCGAAACGAGGGCGTCTGAGGCCCTTCGCCATTCAGCCAGGAGCTTCGAGCCGCCAGGTCTCGCCGGAGCCCCTCAGGGCTCGGTTGGGCTCTTGGCCACCACCAGCAGCTGCGGGATCGTTCAGCGGAGCTTCTCCGACCTTCAGGCGCAGCTGAGGAGGGCGGATACACCTTCACGAGGCCGGCGAAGTTCGCCGGCCACCAGTTCTTCGAGGACCCTCCAGAGCCGTCCGATGCACCCTCTGCTCCAGATCTGATCGTGACCGTTCATCTGTGGAGGAGCAGCGACCGTTGATCCATTTGAGGATCGCATCTGGACCATCGATAGCAGAGGAGAGAGGTGCCAGCGTTTCATACGTCCGATCATACACGTGGACCTCTCCCCACCGTTGATCAGAGCCGAAGAGGAGAAGAGAGAAGAGGCGCCGCCATCCAGACCGTTCGATCAACCACGTGGCGCCTATCCGACCGTCGGCTATTAATAAAGGGGTAAATATCATAGGGCCCCCTCTGTTTGTCGTATTTCATTTTAGTCTTGTAATTTTTAATTCACGTTGTTTATTTTGTGGGTTATTTGCATTAAGGACCTCGGACTTAATTTTATTTGCGATTATACCCCTGCCAGTAGAGACCCACGTGCCTTGGCACGTGTTTTGTTGGGTTATTTGCATAGAACCCCTTGTAGTTCTGGATGTTATTCAATGAATAAAATGTTTTGTGAAATTGCATTTATACCCCTGTGAGCATTGATTTTGAACATGTGCGAATTATTTTTGGGTAAATTGCATATAAGCCCCTGGACTTTTGATACGAGTTATCAATAGGTCCTTGGAACTTATTTTTCTTACATTTAGGTCCCTGTGTGCCCCAGACACGTGCTTGACACGTGACTTCTTGGGTATTTTGCACCAGGACCCCAGAACTTTTGGGTATTTGCACTTAGGTCCCTGTGCACAGTGCCCCATCTTTATTTTTGAATAAAATATCAAACGAACTCCAAATCCAATGAAATTTTGACACATGGCTCCTGCCATGGTGTAGGAATTTCTATGATTTTTGGGGACATTTTGGATTTCATTTATTATTTTTAAAAATTCAAAAACCCATATTTTTGCTACTGTTTAACTTTAAAAATACCAAAAAAAATATAAAAACTTCACCAAAAATTCTAAAAAAATTTAGGTACTGTTATTTGCTTGTTGGTTGATTTTCTAGCCAATTTTGGCTAAGTTTCATCATTTAAAAACCCTAAAAATTGAAAAACCCCTAAAAACTCATAAAAATTGTAATAAAAAAATTAAAACTCCAAAAATAATAATTAGGGTGCCTAAATTTTCCTTATTCTTCATAGTTTTTAGGAAAATTACCTTCAGGGCTGTTTGAGATCCAAAATTATTTTATTTTTGGATCTTAAGCCTTGCTGGACAGTACCCTACATTCTTTGCATTGTTTGATTTTTAATAATTATTTTATCCGTTAGAAAAATCCCAAAAATTCACCAAAAACAGTAAAAAACATAAAAAACCTAAAAACTAATTTTCTGGAATTTTTGCATCATTTTTGTGTGGTGTATAAATTGTTGAAGTCCAGTGTTTGTGTGCTTCCTGTCATTTTCTCATCTTTTAAAAATCTAAAAAAAAATTCAAAAACAAATAAAAACCCTAAAAAAGACTTCCTTGGATACTTGACTACATCGTAGGCCGCAAGGCCAATCTGTGCTCCTTGTGTTCGACCCTGGGAGCTATACCAGGTTAAACCTAATAGCTAGACCGCTCTTTCTTGTGCTTGCTTGATTTTATCTTATTCGAGTGGTTGATTATTTTTCTTGATTTACTTAGTCCATTTGATTGAGGTCGCAACGACATTGTGATTTATTTCTTTAGACCTTTTACCTCTGTCATTTGGGTGGCGATCAGAATGAATACGTGATCATCAAAATGTGTGAATTTTGGATGAAGGATGATCGTCAATAATATATAACATTGTTGAAGAACGGACCAATAATGAATTAATTGCTGGAAGCAAAAAGAATATGTGAATTCAGACTTCAACATAGCGGAAATATCGAAGAGATATTGATGAATTTGATTGAGTGTATATCCTCGAGCATTATATTAATGACAAGGTTCGCTTGTGGGTACATAGATGAACGGTGCAGGATGACCCTCCTAAAATTACGGGGGACACGCATGGATTGGACCCCACAGGTAGAAATATTTACCCCAGATTCTCGCTCTCCAATCGCCTCGGGGGATCCGACCCATATTAACTATTCTAACCACTTATCGTAACACGCAATCCTCTCCTCCTTTATCATTTAGGAAGGTATGCCTTGTATGTATCTCTCTCTCCCCCCTCCTCTCTCTCTCTCCCTCTCTCTCTCTCTCTATATATATATATGCCCCAACACCCTTCTCATATCTCTACTTCTCCCACATTTGCACCACCATCATCTGGTCATTAGCAGCAATTACTCCTAATGATGATGCCTCTGTAGAATGACCCTTCGGCACCCGAAGAACAGCACCCTCTGAAGAAGAAGATGCAATTGTTGAGCATATAGGAAGCAGAACAATAGTGTCTGATTTAGATGAAGATGTTCCAATCTACAATGACTCGTTGCACCCATGAGGATGCATGGGATGGGCCAAATCAAAAGCCAATCGGTGGCTGTGAATATTGTTGAACGGTTTCGTATGATCGTGTGAAGACAGATGTAGCGGGACTATGTCTCGTGGAGACCCTAACCAACAGAGCGTGGGAAAGGGGGTGGATGACACAAGGGCGTACATTCTAAAATACCTCTTTCAGGAGGGGAATGCATCATCTCACCACGATCCAAACATCATTGACAGGTAGCCCTTATATATCCCAAACCTGCATCTTTCTATTTTCTTCCTCTCTCCTCGTCGGCGGCATACCTAGTTCCTCAATGGGTATCAGGGTGCATGATAAACCGCAAAATCGGCCCTTTAAGAGAGTGCTTTTAACACTTGGAATTGTCGTAGCAGTCGGGCCGATTCGGGCTCATCAAAGAGATCATCTCATTTAAACATATGTATATGATAGATCAAAATGAGATGGTCATTATTATTTTTTTACTTGGTAAGAAACCAAGGTCGAACTCAGGGACACGAGCCTCTCTCGTATTAATCGGATTTCCATCTATTTAATTAAGTGTTGAATTAAAGATCTATAGGTCAAATTATGCGAGGACATGACACAACGCAACAACATTAAAAATAAACGTGTATTTTTTTTATTTATTTTTATCATGCAAATAAATGCAGAGAAATGCAATGCAAATATGCCCAAAATGATCAATACTTAAGCCATAAGATATACGAGTCAAACAAAATCAGATCATGAAGCAATTCTCATTTATATAGCGAATTGGCATGAGAATAAAGGAAATTAGGATACTTAGCTAATGAAATAATGCACTACTGGTCATAGTGTCAGATCTAAAATTAGATCATGCCATAATAAAGAGAGCAAGGAGAGCTTCAAAATGAAACTGAAATCAACTCAATCGGATATACGTAGCTCAAGATATGCATAAAAGAAGCCAGGGGTATAAGTGCAATAAAACATAAAAAGATAACTACAAATAGGTCCCTGGGAGGGACTAAAATGTAAATATGAAAAGTATGAGGCCTTCCCTGTAAAATACCCATACGCACAGGGGTATTTTTGCAATTATTAAAACCCGCGAGGGCATAATTGCAAATTACCCAAATGCACGTGGACTGCACGTGCTCCAGGGACCTATCTGCAAATTGAAAGAAATGGCGGGGCGTCTCTGCAAATTGCCCGGATACGCACGTGCCAAGCGCGTGCGATCTAGGCTCGGAGGTCCGGTTAGGCTCGGCAGAGGCTCGATGAAGCTTCGGCTAGGCTCGGGTTCGGTCGAAGCTGCTGATGGCTCGGCACGGGCTCGGAGGAGGCACGGTGCATGCAAGCCTGGCGGCTCGGACGGGAGGGTCGGTGCAGTTGTAGCGATGACACGTGGCTGAAGATGAGCCATCCGATTGTGGTGATCAGATGGATGCTGTGAACTCCTGGAGGGACGGCGTGGCAGCATAGGAACCGTTGGATCTTGAGGATCCAATGGTACTTGGAAGTAGTTCTGAGCGGTGACGTGGGCTCATCTGGGCCGTTGGATGGTCGCTGGGATTGGACCATCCAACGGCAACTGTTCTTTCTCCCCCACCTTCGGCTGGCGGAGAGTTTGGGGCTCCGGCGAGGTAGCTCCGGCTCCGCCGCTCGCTCCCGGCTACGGTGGACTCCCCCCGAGCTAAAGGACAAGTCGTCGATGAAGCGGGGAGCTCGGGGATCCCCAGGACCCTCTGGCGTCGCTCGTCGGAGCTCGGATGGGAACTGCGAGGTCGATGAAGTCTGCTCCGATCGAGCTCCGGCCATTGAAGCTCTCGACGACCTGCAGCATTAGACACATAGCCGAAGCCTACAAAGTGCGTGCGTGAGGTGGAGTGGAAGCTCATAGGGCGGAGAAGGCGGGAGCTCGGAGATCCTCCGCCGTGGGTGGCGGAGGAGGTGGTCGGAGATGGTTTTAAGGTCTGGAGGAAGAGGGAGAAGGTCGGATGCTATGCGCGTGGAAGGGGGATGTGCGGCAGCGGGGGGGGGGGGGGGGGGGTTCAGTGAAGGTCGAGAAGATGAAGAAAACCCTAATTAATTCAATGAAATTGAACAAAAATTCAAAGAAGAGATCAGAGAGACTTACCTGGTCGGAGGCGGAGCGAGGGGCTTGGGTTGGGTCTGGAATCGATCCCCGGGTCTTCGCTGGACGTCGTCAGCCGGTCGACGCAGCTCGGGCGGTCGCCAGAAGCGCCGCAACTCCGCCGTGTGTGGCGGAGGGTCTCACCGGAGGCGCGCGTCCTCTTCGCGCTCCATCCGACCTTCTCGCTGTCACCGAGAGGTGGAGGAATGCTGGGCGTGTCCCCGCGTACAAGTGGACACCGGAGCTCGGAGAGTCGCGTATTTGAAGGGGCGAGTGGCCGGTTTATGGTGGTGGTCGACGTGGGTTTCGAGGCAGATGTGGGGTGATTGGGAGGAGTTCATGGGTCGTGGAGTGATGCGCGAGGTAGAGGGATGATGGGGGAAGACCGTGAGGTGGTTAGCGAGGTGCGATGTGGTCGGAGGTGTTGGCGATAATGGGAAGGGGGAGAAGTCTTCGCGAGGTGGAGGACGTGTGAGAGAGGGTGGCTGGAGGTAGACGACGGGTTTGTGGCCGTTGGATCTTGCGATCCAACGGCCCTGATAAGGGCGCTAACGGATGATGACGATGAGATTTTGGGCGATTTGATCAAAGGATATCAGCGCTCCACGTGGCGACATCTGGGCACGGCGCTTATGGACGGTAGTGATGGGAAAGAGGCTCTGATCAAAAGGCTGGAAACATAGAGAGATTGTGAGGTCGAGATTTCAGCTTCAAATGATGATCAGATGGTGAAGGGCGTGACACGTGGCGTAAGCAGAAGAAGGCGATTGCGAGCGGTTTAGATGGGAGGTGGGTGAAGATCAGACGGCTGAGAATTAAGCGATCATGGACGGCAGAGATCAAGACATCATGGGCATGATCGGACGGTGCTCAACGCGCCACGTGGCAAGCTGTGGGCTTGGCGCTGATGTGCGTTGAAGATGGAGTGCGGGGAAGATCTGATGGCTAGGGATTGAGGCGCGCGTGGAAAGAACATAGCCGTCGGATCAAGAGGTGATCCGACGGCCAAGGATGCAGGCGGATAAGGCAAAGGATGGCGGGCCACGTGGCGCACCCAGAATGGGCCACGTGGCCCTATCAGATTATTGGGAGAGCATTTTTGATTTTTGAAGCTTAAAAAGGCCGAATTTGAGAAAACTCAAAACATGAAAGTTGTAGATCTTGATGAGATCTACAAGTTTCATGTTGACCAAAACTGGAGACGGAATCAAATAAAGACCCGAAATATTTTTGAGGGTCTTTTTAAGTCTAAAAATACCACGAATTTTTGTTTTGTCATTTTTTGTGATTTTTAATTTATTTAAGACTCTGTTAATTACAAGACATTTACTGGGTTTTATTGACACGCAGCTTAAGTAAGGGGGTTAATAATAAAAAATAAAGATGATGAAATCGAGTTTCATCAGTGCACGTTCAAGATTTCAACTCGGATCATTGTCTCCATCAACACCGTCCAATGATGAATGTGAGTCACCAGACTCGCCAATGATCTTGTCATCGAGCATAGGCACAAAGCAATTGTTGGCTCCATCTTTCTTTCAAAACCCTAAGACGCTCTTGTTCCCTTGTTTCTTTTTACACAAAACCCAATTTCGATAGTTTTTTTATAATTTATCACGGGTTGCCATCACTACTGACAACCAATATTGACCATTACTATATTTAATGAAGCAAGGAAAGGTTCTCATTTTTAAAAAATGGGGGCTTCACATATTGCCACCGATTTGGGTGTTTGCTGGTATTTTTTGTCTTCTTTAAAAAATTTTTGAAGAGCTTATCCATGACCCCTTGGATAACATATGATCATTCTCCAAAAGGAGCATATATCCAAAAGTATTTACTAGAATATATCCAAATATTTTATATAGTCTTCGATTTATTGGAAAAGGAGGGGGAAACGATATTGTTCACGTGTTGTTTTTTTATGACTCTTCAAAAGGAGCATTTAAAATCTCTTTAAATTTTTGAAAAGAGAAATAGAAGAAGGGGAGGTGTTATTTTCCTTTATTTGTGTTTAAGTCTGATTAGTTTTTTTATAAAAGTTGGGTGCGTACTGATTGTTGAATTATATTTTTTTCTTTCATTATTTCATTCTTATTTCAAATAAAAATAATTGTCGTACTTTTAAAATTGATCATTTATCCTAAGTATCACAATTCGAGGGGTTGATTAAATTGAATCTTCATCAAGAGTATCGGCCCATTGCTTAAGTTTTAATGAGAAAGTTTTAAAAAAAATTTAATACTTTGTTTTTTCCTATATCATTAATTTGATAATTTCCTTTTATTATCAGCTTTTTAATTGCTCATCTACCTACAACATTTTTTGGTTGTTTATTCACTTTTAATTGCATAATCTTATATCCAATATTACGTTGATTAGATCTAAAATACAAGTAGAATAGTTGCCATTGAGGTTGAGAAGATTGAGTACCTAAACAGTACTAATCATAAACTATGGAGCATAAAGATCCACTTTTTCCTATTATGTGATACTATCAATTCCATAATAGATAAGCATGACCATACCCCTGATTGAAATAACAATTATGAATCGTTTTTTACATCTCTTAATAATGATATATTACAGTACAGGGAGGTAGAAAATGATCTGTCAAAAACCACACTTTTGAATATGTTGAAAATTTAACTTGGCAAATGTACCAAAGTCGAACACAATGAACTATGATTTTTAGTTGTAAGATTTTAAATTAATGTAAGCGACTAAATAATTACGACAATAATATCTGCATCAAAAAGAAAAGAACTAAATAACAAGCAATTAAATAGAGAAAGAAATGAAGAGCATGATATGTGATTTTTCTATATATTAATCCCAAAAAATGATTATTTAATTCCAAAACAATTCACATATCTTCAGAATAAATTCAATAAATATTTATCGAATTAATTCCAAGGTGTGTGCTACAAGATCAAGTTATCTATCAAGCGATTTTTGTGATTCAATGATAATCATCAATAAAATAGTCGACTGATCCCTAAAGTAATTTTAGATGCAAAAACCAGATTTGAGAAGTATTTATCAATCGAAATCCAACTACGGGCTAAAGATGGTTTAATTCAATCCAAGCATCAATTGATCGATAATAAGTCAAGTCAGGTTAATCTCCTGGTCCCTTATAATAATTTATTCCTCAAGGAGTGATATTAATCATTAAACAACATGAAAAAAATTCAAGAAACCTCCTCTATAATTATCCTGCAAAAAGATACCAATTTTCCCCAATAGAATTCTGGAAATTATGCCAAACAAAGCATGCATAATCAGAGGGATTCCTCAAATATTATCCAATAAATTTCAGCTTAGATATATTCACAACATATATAAAACGAAAGACGACGCACAAGCTACAAAATGACATGCTATGCGCTAAAAATGGAGCTCAAATGAGAAAGTTATGATAAAATGAAGTTTCGAGAACTAAAATGTAATAAAAATATAGTTATTATCTCAAAAAGGACATGAGGGGATTTATCTGTAATTAATTAAAATCGCTTGGGCATGTTTTTAGATTACCCACGATGGGTATGTGTGCCACATGTGATTTTGGTAGCAGTATCCCCTTTGCAAATTCTAGAATGGAAAGGGGCATGGCTGCAAATTTTTCCAAGGTTACGTACATTGCACATGACCCATGAACGTCTTTGTAATTCCCCATAAGGTGGGGGCCTGGCTGCAATTTCTCCACGTACTCACATGCAAGGCATGTGAGGGCACGAGGTTCGGGGGAAGAGGCAGAGTATCATGGCTAGAGGTGCCATGCGAGTGAACATAGAGGCTCGGGCAGCGGAGGCATACGACGAACAGAGGCAGCGAAGCCCAAGAGGCAGAGGAGGTGCGTCCATGCGACACATGCCGGGGTGCTGCGGTGGAGACGGTGGCGAGTGGTCCAAGGCATGTAGAGCTCGGTCGAGGAGTTGAGGGGGAGCGGATGTGTTGTGCGAGGAGCGGAGGTGGCGCGGGTCGAAGGCGATCAGCGATGTTGGCTATAGGTGGGGGCGAGCGGGGCTTCTCCGGTAATGAACTAGGGAAGCAGAGACGAGAGTGATGGTGATGTGGTGTAGAGACCAAGGGGCCGAACAACGATGGTGTATGCGCAGAGCATGGAGGCGAAGGTCAGCGAAGGACAGAGGCGAAGCTAGGGCTCTGTTGGTGGTACGAAGTGCAATGGAGCTAAAGGTGGTAGTGAAGTCCGAGTTAAAGGTGGGGTGTCGAAGGCAAAAGAAGAAGGTGATGAAGGATACAGAAGGAAAGAAATGAAGTTCTTGTCTGGGGAGGAGGAGTGAAGCTCGACTCCTGATCGTAACTTGAGCCGCACGGCTTTGCAGCTTGATGAGTCACAACAGGGGTTGGGAAGTCCTTGGATCATGCCTTGGAGGTAGTCATCGTCGGTGAGAACGAGGCATTGTCACCACCTCGGTTCTCATGCTCTCTATATATTTCTCGCTATGGATCGGTGGATGGTAGATGAGGACGGTGAGGCTTGGGATTTATAGGAGGAGGAGGAGCACAACGGCAACGGAAGGTAAAGATCACGATGCACGCGGATGTGCAATGGCCGTAAGTTGAGGTAGAGGAGGCGGATGGCCATTGCGGGAGGAAGGGGGAGGCGTGACAGTAGAGGAAGAGAAGTGAGGGGGCATCACGTGCTGCGCACATGTGAAGGGATGAAGGAGGAGAAGAGAGAGGGTGCCATGTGGCGTGTTGAGGAGCGGTCACATGGCAAGAATGAAATAAATCAAATTTATTATTATTATTATCATTAAAAATAAAAAAGGAATAAATAATAAATTCATAAATAAAATAAAATAAACAAAAGGGATGACATGTGGTAGCTCCCGGAGGTGGCACATGTCATTCCCAGAAATTTCGAAAAGGAAATTTAAAGAAAATCCCTAAAAACTAGCAAACAAGGTCAAATGAAAAAGTATCTATGAAAGTTGATCATCTCGACGAGATCTACAACTTTCATGAAGAACCAAAATCAAAAGAGATCATATGTACAAAATGCATTTTTAGTGGTACTCTATAGATATAAAATACCTGTATTTTTTTATTTTTACAAAATTTCTATGATTTTTAAAATAATGTAAAAATCAGGATAAAATCATATAAATTATAAATAAATATCTACAGACTAATATAGTTTTTAGAGAGTTTTATATGCTAAGAAAAAGGTGAAATAAATTCAACAAAAATAAAGTATATACAAAATATATGTTGTCAAATTTTTGTGCTTTCTTCTGATTTTCTAATTTATGAGTTTTGATTCTTTATTCTAATTTAGTTAATTAATAAAAAATATAGTAGAGAGAAAATTAGATCAAAATAATTAATCTTTGTACATAAAATAATAAGTTCAATCAAGGTCAAAAGTAAGGTTATTTAATTACAAACTTTATCCTTAATTTAAGCATAGTTAGTGGATGTTAATTAATATATTTTTGGAGATTTAATTAGTGAATATTAAGGAGATTTTGCTAAGATTTTCATATAAAGCAGATGAATCATGGACTCATCAATCAATCATGGAGGGAATCAGGTCCTACGAACAATGGAAGAAAATTAATAATATGGCTAGAAGCATTATGCTGACACATATGGAGTTGATTCTGACCTACGACATCGAGACATGTAAATCAACTTACAAACTCTCAACTGCGGTAAAGAGTAAATACCACTCCAAATCCAAACCGAACGTACAGGTTCTTCTACACGAGTTGTGCAGGTTCTTCTACACGAGTACAACTCGTGCGGAATGAAGGAATATGAAATCATCTTATAACATGTGAATAAAATGATCATGATATCCAAATATCTAGCAGATGTTGAATGCGTGATTCCAGAGAGGACGTGAATAGCAACCATCCTAGGAAGTCTCGTAGTGTCTTTCAACATGGTTGCCACATCTCTGCGGATGAATGTTAACATATGTGATGGACGTACCTGCACATCTGGACATTAAACAATATCTCCCCAAGCAACTGTCAAAGGTTGATATCGTTGACGTCGAGGAAGATGACAAAGCAAATGTGGTGCATGTTAAAAGGAGACTAATAATGAATCTACATTTCATCACCTTTATTGTTTCATTTTGGCGTTAAATCCCTAGCTAAATGCATGTATATATGCATGTATATATGCATGTATATAGCATTTGATTCGTGAAAAATAACATTCAATAATTCATGTAAAATACTATACAAAATACTTTATTTAATACGAAAATAAAAGAACAAAAAGAAAGATAAGAAAAATAATGAAGTGTCAAAGACATGAGTGACCCTAGACCCTGAGACCCGGTCATCACGATGACTTGGTCAACAAAGAATAAAGTAGGGAGAGATGGAGCGACCAATTGTACAGAAAGCACAACCTAAAAACCCTGATTTTATAGCCCAATAATTACATTTTGGGACCTATTTTATTTTCTATTATATGTATCCCAAATCAATAAACTTTGTACATGAATATTGTACATAAAATTACAAATAAAAATACAAAAATTTATTTCTTTCAAAAATAATGCACAATGTACCCCAGACACACAGAATAAAAAGTCACATAGAAAACTTTACAGACATGTATATTCTCCATACAGATCCAAAATTCATCAAGCTCACATTTATTATTCATAAAATTAAAATATATGTTTAATGAAGGTGGTTCATTCAATTTGGAGTTGAGATGCAAAAGTTGGCTTTTGGGACCTCATTGTGAAATATCATGTATAAAATAATCATTATATTATTCTTTGTATTTGTAGGATTCTTATATTTTTTATACAATGTAAATATTATTAAAATACATGCAAATAATAAAAATAAAATAAAACCATCAAAAATCCATTGAATTAAATAATGAACTTCAATATATATATATATATATATATATATGAATTATGCCTGTAAAGTATCTATACAGTAAATATACCTAAATATTTAAGTATACAAATAATTTCACAAAAACAAACTAAAACTATCTAAATATGTAACTAAACGAATTACAAATATATAAATTATGTATATAAAATAACAAAATACATATTACAAAATAAAAATAAAATAAGCTAAACACAATATTTATACCTATAACCATATATGTAAATATTAGCATATTATAAATTACTTTGTTAAAATAAATTAAAATAATAATAAAATACTACATAAAATAATAAACATTTTCATGTTTTGACTTTAATTTAATAAATTCTTTCTATTTTTAAATGAATTAACAAAATATTTTTTCCCTGTTTGGTCCACATGGACCAACCAGGAGCCGAGGACCGTTGACCCCATGTCAATTGTCCTCTCCTCTGCCGCCCATGTGTTAGAACCCATGACTACCCCCTCTTCTCCATTTTTGCATGCCTTCTCCTCTCCTCCATTTCCCTCGAGACGACCACCATCCTGTTGCCCTATCGTCCTTCACCTTCTCCCACTCTAGAATCTCCAACAACATCCCTCTCCTCGTACACCAACTCTCCTCGAAACTACCACCCTCGCCATGTCTATAAAAGCCACCCTTCGCCCCCTTTTCGATTTTTGATACTCCTCACCGGAACCCTCAGACCATGGCACATTCGTGTTGAGCTCAGTGACAACTTGCTCCATGTAAGGTTTGTAGTGTGCACGAGGTATGGAAGACGATATACAAGCTCCATTGAGATTCGTTGACAAGCTTCATCGGCTCCTTAGTCCTGGCTAGGTCAGAGCTGTTAGGTAACGTTTCTTAATCACTTTTCATCCAGTAGCTCATGCTTAGCTCTAGTTTTGATAATCCGTCCTTAGTTTACTTTACTTTTTAGAATCAAGATAGATGGAGAATTAGGCTCCAACCCCAAATCCGTCGTGCTTCGATAGTGACGTGACCCCTTTCCACCACCCATTCCTTTCCCCTTGCGCTTCTCGCCCTCCAGCAAGTGAAATCACCTTCTTTGGGTAGAGGCAAAAGGGGAATCATCCGAACATGCATAAGCTGAAAGGAGGGATTCAAAATAGGAGACAACATGAGTAGCAATTTGTAAGTGGTCCTCCACGAGAATATCCTCACCATTGATGAGACGCGAGATTCGATCCCCATGTTTTCCCCTCGATCCTGCACGGATTGAGAGGGATTCCAAGCTCCCTCCTCCAAAGTCACCGGAGCTTCATTGACTCGCCATCCCCTTATACGTACAACTTCAAGAGAGGGTCAATTTCAACCCTCTCATTGTCCTCAATGTTTATGTGCAGGAGTTGCGCCAAATCGAGCCACTTGGGGTGAAGAACATAGCCAGAACAGAAGCTCCAGGGTCCCTTCGATGGACCCCGAGCTCTTTGAAGGGTCATGCGGGGCACGGGAGCTTCCAGGAAGCCAAAGAAGCTCTCAGCTACGAAGGAGGAGGAGGAACAGAGGAGATACGATCGGTCGAAGCTCGTTGGAGCTTTTGTTCTTGAGGTGTTCTTTGTGAACCCTCGAGGATCGTCATATCAAGCCTTCGACCCAGATCTAATCTAGGCCGTTGAATCTAAATCGAAGAAGTGCGTCCAGAAGCCATCAATCCCACCACGTATAGATGCCTCCATCCTTCAATGCGTACCTTGGAGGGGTAAATTTATTAGTAACCTCTCCACCTTTTGTATTTATTTATTAGCCCTATAAATATTAAGAGTAGATTAAAAAAGTGTTGTAAAAATTGCAAGGGCCCACCGAACTTTTTCGCATTATATATCAGACTGTGCCAGCTCAGCTCACAAGGTCCCCTACGTGAGTTGGGCAAATTAGAAGGGACCCCTACCGACTTTGTATATTTATGTTTAGTCATGTAATTTTGTAAACAAGTATTAACTTTTAGATTTATTTGCACGTACCCCCAGTGCAATACTTTTATCGCAAATATATCCCTACCAGGTCTTGTATTTATTTATTTATTTATTTGCATTTCATTTTGTTTAAATAGATCACGTGCTTACAAATTCATGGAAAATCATATGTCACGCGTTAAATGATGCTTATTACCGCCATGATTTTATTTCGTCATTTTATTACATTTATTATTTATTAAAAATCAATTAGGAGCTACCACTACAAAAAAGACGAGATTGGCGTGCACATGATGGCTCGTAATGTGCACGCCATGTGCACGCCCGTACACTAGGCGAGCACATGTGCTCGTTCAATGAGTGGTCGTCAATACGAGAGTCGCCCGGGCAGGTGGGCGAGCACTTGGGGACGCAATGTTCTCGCCCGCTTGTAGGCGTGCACATATGTGCTCGCCGAAATGATCACCCCTAAAAAATATGGCGATCATTTACGGAGCCCCTAGCGAGCACATGTTCTCGCCTAAACTGAAGTGCAGGAAAAAAATATACAGGTTCGACGGGGTTTAGACGCCTCGTCGGACCTGTATAGCCTGCCAATAAACCACTACAGGTGCTTAATAGAGTCGATAAGAGTTTATATAGTATACATTCCGTCAACTAAATTAACTAACATTAACATATCAAACTCATACAATATACATGAACTTAGAAGCTAAACATTCATATCTAAGAGCTAAATACTACAAATATATGTTCGTAAGGATCCACAAGTAAAGTTACAATAAATTATATTATCAAAGTTCATATAAATCGAAAGACATGCTAAAAGTTCAACAACAAAACAAGCCAATAGCAACAAAAATCACTTCTTCTTTGATCTAAAAATTTTAGATATTAAACCCTGCTTTGCTTTCTTTTTTCCCTTCTCCTTCTCTTTGAACCTAGCATACATGTGTGCCTCTTCTTCAGGGTCGTTCTCCTCCTCTTCGTCATCCGATTCAATCTCCTCAGGTTGATATGCACACCCTTGTGATCTATATTATATACGGAGGATATATACCTGTTATTTGCAATTTGAAGATATATAAATATAAAATTATTACTCATTCTAAGTAGAATACTTACATTTACGCCGTGAAATCTTCTCGGAGCTTCGTCACCTGCTCCACCACACCGCCATCTATGACTCCATTGGCAATGATGGTTGGGACGAATGTGGTTGTGCGTACGACGGATGTGAGTACGTAGAATAGGAATGACGATGTTCCTCCACATAGTATGGAGGAAGATCACCAAGCGTCTGCTTCCTATTCGCCACAACGTCCCTCTCCTCCAATACCTTATAAATTTTTCATTGTTTAATATGAAATTATATATAAAAATGAATATAGTAAATTAACATTTATCTATACCTGCTTCCATATTGCTTTATCAAATGGTGGTTGCTCTCCAGTTGGATCACCACCCTATTTTTCTGCAGATAGTGTCAAATAACTATCTTGAAATACAAAATGAAATAGAGAAGAATAAGTTATAATATATCTTTCAATTGCAAATAAATTAAAAGACTTACCAACAATTCTCCTGCTTCAGGAGTGTACCATTGTGACTCTCCTTCTTTCCCACTCATGTGAGACCTAGACCATCACTCCTAAAATGAGGGTTCTCTTTCCAACCTAGCTGTCTGAAAATTAATTTTAAAATGTAATAACAACATGGCATTATACTAAAGTAGATTTAAAAAATTAATTTTTATAGTGTAGTACCATTTCCACTCTAATTTGATTGTGGCTTTTAGATCCACTTGTCGATTTAATCCTTTATTTTTGGTAGTTTGTCCTTCCCGTCGTGGATCTCCTTCCAAACTCCGCATCTGCAACGAATGCATCACATCTGTAAGGAATATGTTATGAATATTGATTACTTTAAAAAGTATATCATAAATTATTTAAGAAATACAATACCTATCCTCCGTACACCATGTTGGCAGGAAGTAGGTAAATATTTTATTCAAATATTAAAGCATGTAAGAAGATTATAATATTTATAAATACATTTCAAATGGAAACATCCAACGATATTTTACCGGCCCTCCAACTTTTGCTTCATATGGAATATGAATCATCATATTCTCCATTGAATCAAAAAATGATGGCGGAAATATTTTCTCCAAATTATACACAATCACATGAATATTTTTAAGAAGATATTCCATCTCCGTGCGGTGTACGCGTGACGAGCATAGAACCTGAAAAAATATGCTAGCATCTGATAGAATATCGATAATATTTTTTGGTAACAATCCTCTAAACACTAACGGTAGTAATATTTCCATGAAAACATGACAGTCACGACGTTTCATTCCCTAAATGAAAACTTCTTTAAATCGATCAAATTAGAAAAAATTGATGCATATCCATCTGAAAACTTCAACTTACTTGTCCATTTGCAGACAAGGTTCACTTGATTTCTGTCTAGCGTATACTTCGCTTTAGGAAGTTCAACCCTTCCATTATCATGTTCTTTTATATGCAACTATGGTTGATTGCATATGATTTGTAAATCACGATGAGACTTTACTGTATCTTTTGAGCGACAAGTTACAGTCATAACAATATAGAATATGTTATCAAAGATATTTTCCTCTATATGCATAACATCTAATTTGTGTCGTATCTGTAACTTGCTCCAATACGGTAATTCTCAAAATATACTCTTCTTAATCCAATTATGTCTGTCACCAAAACCAGGGAGATTTTTTTATTTTATTTCCATTCTATAAGGCTGATTTATCCAATTCTTCCAATCTTGATAACATCGTATCGCCTGTCTTAAATGGTGATGGATCTGTAAGATAAATTGTATTATTTTTAAATGAGTGCTTCTGTCTTCGATATGGATGATTGTTTGGAAGAAAACGTCTGTGACAATAAAAAAACATGATTTCTGACCGTGTTGAAGCTGGAATGATTTAGTACCCTCCATACAATATAGATAACTTTTACGTCCATGTGTACTCCATCCGGATAACATTCCATATGCCGGAAAGTCATTTATCGTCCAAAGTAGATTTACTTTCATGTTAAATGTTTGACTTTTATTTACATCATATGTATCAACTCCATCGACCCATAACATTTTCAACTCATTTATGAGAGGACGTAAATAAATGTCGATATATTTTTTCAGATGTACATGTCCTGGTACCAACAACGAAAGAAACATAAATTGTCTCTTATTACATAACCATGGGGGTAGATTATATGGTGTTGTCATTACTGGCCAACAAGAGTAATTTTTACTTCCTCCACGAGGATTAAACCCGTCTGTACATAAACCTATAACATAATTCCTCTTTTCTCCAGAAAATGTAGGAAAAGCTGACATCAATACTTTCCAACAATCAGACTCGGATGGATGCTCCATGTACTCATCGACTTTATGTTCCGCATGCCATGTCATATGCTTCGCCGTTTCTTTGCAATAATATATCAGTTTTAATTTCAGCGTCAGCGGAAAATAACGTAAAATCTTTCTTGAGATTCTTGTCCCACTCTTACTGGCTTCCTAATATCTTGCCTCGTCACATTCAGGACACCGTTGTAAATGCTAGTGTTCATCGTAATATAAAATATGGTGATTTATACAAGAGTCTATTTTAACTTCTGCTAAACCCATCTTCTGCATCATCTTTTCATTTCGTAATAAATATCAGGTAATTTTGCATCTTCTGGTAATATTTTCTTGATAATCCTAAGCATTGCATCAAAATTATGATCACTCGTATTATATTCCATCTTCATCGATAGAAGATCCGAAATCGCGGAGAGTTTTGAATATGTCTTGCAACCCAATCACAATGCCTCTTCTGCTTTTTTCAACAACTCATAGAATTCTGCAGACTCTCCATATGGTTCCTCATCATCTAAAAAAGCAACATTAAAATCTGGATCCGTAACGTCCATAACCATATCTATAAATGGATTAATATTATCCACTTCTTTCGACTCATTCATCTTGTCATCGTAATCCTCACCATGCCTCCACCAAATCTGATATCCTTCCATGAAACCCATTTTATAAAGATGTAACTGAGTTTCATCCTTGGATCTCTTCCTCATTAAACTATATTTTTGATACGGATACAAGATAGTTCCATCTGAATCCATGACAGGGGAACCTTGTGCGTAAGCAAATTGTACAATTTCCTGAACACTTCTTTGAAAGGTATCTATTATACACCCATTACTACACGCTTGTACATCCACTCTCTATTAGTCATATTGATCAACCTGAATGAAACAATTTATATTGTCAAATCTAGGAAAATATGTGAAGAATACCTAAACCTAACCCATTGTTGACATAAAAGATGAGAAGAGAAGTGTCTTAATTATGTTATCACTTGAGCCCATCCATAAGTATTCAAACTTACTAAAAGATGCCCGTTGTCACATGCTTGCTTATTTCTGATGAAAATTCGGCAGCATAACCCTGCACCTCTCCCGTATAACTCAAAAATCAATTGCAATCAACTTTCAAAATAATTATATTAGTGAATATTTCGATCGTAAATTATGATTGATTTGGTATACCGAAGAGGAAGGGGTTATAGAACCGAATTTCCACCAGAAACAAACAGCTTGTGACAACGACCACCTTTTAGTAAGTTTGAATCCTTATAGACCCCCTTAGTCCAGGATCTCCGAACTAAGGAAAGCTAACATAAATGTAATGCTTTAAGATCACTTTACGTCATACATTTGTACGTGCTACAAATAAGACTATAAAATAATCTTAAAATATTTATTCATTTATGTTAGCCGAGCATTTACGTAAATTTGATTGGTTAACGATGGGGATAGGGATAAGTGTGATCCTAAATTAGTGCCTAATAAAGTGTTTGCCTTAATAATATTAGATGGGTACCTGCAAAAATTCGAATTATACACCCGCAAACATCAAAATCCATGACCATTGGTCTGGGATAAGCCATCCCAAAGTGAGTCCAATAGTGTTGTGAGACAAAAAAATATAACGCAGTTGGAGGTGATCAAATCCTCCAATGTGTTGCACATGCCTCCCGGTGTGCAGGGCCACACACCACCCGGTGTGGAGGGACGCACTGCGTGTGAATGATTTTGTACGATTTTATAATAATTAGTGGTTAGTGTTTTAGCCTTATCATTAACCTAACTATAAGTTAATGTGATATACTTGATCACATTAACTGGAATTTAATGTGATAATAAAATATCATAGAAGAAATGTTTGTGTTTATAGTTATCGTCACACTCCAATAATTTTGACTTAAATCAATGAATAATTTGGCATCCATTATTTAGTTCTTATTCCCAAAGGCTTTGTATCTCTCGTCCCCTCTTTCAGTGAATCATTTCTAACCCTACTTCAAATTCAAGTTCAATACCACAAATACATCATCTAACTCCTTCCCATGTGTCTGTTCTTTCATTCTCTCATATCAGCATTCATCTACTTTTATTTTTTTCCACTTCTAACTGTAATCCTAAAATCCCAAGACATGAACCATTGTGATGAAACTAGTGTTATGGCATAATTCAATATTCTCTGTTTCTATATCAACATTCACCTACTTCTCTATTTAGTCACTTTACTTGTTGTGACATTTAATCAAACACTTGACATGCCTATGATATTCAATCTATATTAGACAAATATATATTCAAATCTAACAACAACTACATATTAATCAACTATATGAAGCATAAGCAACAAGTTTAAGAACTAGTAATATTAAAAATAACAAGTAAACAATCAACAATATTAAAACCCTAAACCATCAAAACAAATTGAAATGTAATGAAATATGAAAAAAATGAGAGAAAGGATGATAAAATATACCTAAACAAGAGTGTGTGTGTATCTGAATACTCAAAGGGAGGTAGATCGAGGCGGGGATGATGGAGCACGGATCGCCGGAGGGGAAGAAATTGAGAAGAACATCGGGTAATGAGGAAAAGAGGATGCCCGATGTTTTGTTTACAGGCGAGGGCGAGCACACTTATGTGCTCGCTCACTGCTCTCCAGGTGCTCGCTAGAATATTGACACGCATCGGTCCCGCCACACCTTGAATTTCAAATGGGCGAGCACAAATTGGCGAGCACTTGTATTATTCAAGTGCTCGCCTATATATGAAAATATGGCGTGCCTCCAGATACAAAAGGGCCAACAACCAAGGCGAGCACTGATGAATCCACGATTCATCATCTTAATATCTTGATCTTAGCAAAATCCCCGAGTAAAATTCCAAATAAATGTCCATAAAATCAATAAATTAACAAAATACCTCTTGTAAATAAAACACACTAATTATTGTATATAAGACTGCACAAAATGAATTAACAATAAAAAGCCGCAAAAATAAAGGAGTTTTATACTTGTAAATAGCCCAAAACTTCATGGATTTTTAATAATTTCATTTCAACTCCTTTTTGCCTAATTTTTTCTCTAACTTGTAAAAATGTATATAAAAATACAAAAATACAAAACAAATTTCACCTTAAATAAATGCTCCTAGATCCCAAAGAGAAAAAGCCGTAAAGTCCAACTTGCAAGCCAAATTCCCGCTCCGTCTGAACTCCAAATTCACCAAACTCACTTTTAAAGTTCAAGTTAGAAAATTATCTATCCAACGGAAGTGGTTTCATTAAAATCGGAGCTCATTTTCAAAAGTTGGGTTTTGGGACCTAGATGTACATTGTACATTATGTATATATTCATACTTTCTTCATTTTTTATTATATCTTTCTTAATTATTAAAAATACAAAAAAATCATACTTGTGTTGTATTTTAATTGTAGTATTTTATTGTATTTTTCCGTTGTAAACATCTCTTACTAAAAAGATAAAAAAATACATATTAGAAAAGTAAAAAAATGTGTACATGTTGTTTGTCTTCCCTTGTAAATTCTCCACTATTTCTCTTCTCTTTTTATTTTATTGTATTTAAAGTAGCCTACTTTATTTATCTATTTATTTATTATTTAAATTCCATTCTCTACAATAACCACCAATTCAACTCCATTATTCCACCATTTTTCCCAACTTCCCATTCAACTCCATTAATAATACAACCTCCCATTCAACTCCACCACTTTAATAACTTCTCATTCCATCATCTTTATATACATGTCATTCTCCTCAATTTTGCCTTTGATCCATCTTTATGTGAGGAGAGCCAAGTTCCCAGAGTTGAATCGGTGACAGCGACACAACTGCGGTCGAGCGACGACGGCCCTCTCTCCGGTGTGATCCGTTGGCTTTTTGGCCAACATCGCAGCAGCAACCGCACGCTGCTCGAGCTCATCGCACGCCGGCGATTTGAGCGAAGACCGTGCTCGCGTGAGCACTCCATAGGCGACCGTATCATCGTAGGTATATTTGTTTCACTTTGATCATCTTGTGATTTTTTTAACATATCATATCGCCATCATTACGTCTTCATTTGTTCCACATCGTCCACTTCATCACCATCATCATCATATCATTTTGTTCCCCATATATGTGTGTTTATATTTCATGTTTAAAAAAATAAAAAAAATAAAAAAATTTAAGATAAAAAAAAGGTTCTTTCATTACCACCACCATCACACATTTTTTTCTTTCATCATCACCACCACCATCTCTTTCTCATTTATTTTTTTTGTCATCACTCTTCTCCATTTGCATACTTTTATAAACAAAACAAAAAAATAAAAAAATTTTGAAACAAAAAAAGTCTTTTATTACAGCAGCATTTTTTTAAAAAAAATAAAAAAAAGAGTAACGACAGCAGCAGTGGGAAGCCACCCACCGCCGCCGCCAACTGCCATCCACCGCCGCCCATCCTCCACCGCCGGCGGCGTCGCCGACCTCTTCGTCCGTTACCGCCTGCGGCGGCGTCCTCCGCCCGCCAGCGCACAGCAGCCGCGCGAGCTGCGCGCCATCGCCTGTCCACGGGGTCTTCACCGCCCCGACGTCCCGTCAATCGCAGCAGCCGCGACGCCCGGCCTCGCGGTCCAGCCCCGCGCCGCCCTCTCACCCCGCGGCTCGCCGCCGCTCTCCGCCGCGCCTCCGCGCGCCGGTGCGGCGCGGCCGCCGACGCCACTGACCTCTCCTTTTGTGGGTTCTCCTCCCACCTGCGAAGCCAAAGGTAGGAGAAGGTCTTTTCTTTCTCTCATTTTTTTATTGTAAAAATTGTATAACATTTTTGTAATGTTTTCATAATTACAAACCAGTCCCTGTATATATTTGCTTTGTAAATATTGTTTTCTGTATTGCACAAAGACCCCTGTGTTCATGCTTTAATTTGGACTTTGTTTATGCATCTTTTTGTTTAAAGAAAAATAGAATTGTGTGGAGCAACTTATTCTCTGTCATCTGAGTATTTATTTGTATTTTTGTGAGTTGTGGGTAATTATTTAAAATTGTCTAACTGAAATATTAGATATTTTACCCAATCAGTGATCTTAAAATTATATCTCACACACGGTTGCTCTAAAAATTCCACAAAAAGTATATGTGATGCCTTGATATGTGATTAATTTTCTATCCAAATTTCATCTAAAATGGAGTTGTCTTGTGCCTGAAATAAATCATAGAATGAAACTAGTATTTGATTTTTAATTAAATCCTCATATATTCTTTTTGCGAAATTTAAAGTCTCCTGTATGCCACATGAAAATATCTACTTGAGATAATTTGCACTTTGATTAATTTGATAACGTGGATTAATTAGGAATTATTTACTCACTGTCACTCTGTTTCCACTAAAAAATACATAAAAAATTCATATTTTGCCAAAAAATTCCAAAAACATTAATGTAGCTTCCTTGCATCATGTTTTCATTCCAGTAATTTTTTCATATTTTTTTGCTTACTGTTTGTGAGAAAAATTACGAAAAACCCATAAAAAGTGTGCATTTTTCATTGTTGCATTTTTAACCCATAAAATTCCAAAAAATGTGTTTTGTGTTCTTCACTGAATTAAGATCCTAGAAAAAAATCTAATTTGACTAAATTGGACTAATTTCTCATCAAAATTAATTTGGCTAAGTTGTATGCTTTCGTAGTATCTTGATTCACCCGCATCTTGCATTTGCATTTGTTTTGCATTAAAAAAATCTAAAAAAATACCGCATTGGATATCTAGACCTAAATTTTCGAATTAAACCCAAGTTGTTCCTTTGCCTCCCTGTGTTCGACCCCGGACTTGCCCGGGATATAAATTAAGCCGAGACACTCTTCACGGAGATCTTCTCTCGGTTCTGACCGAATCGCTAAGTACACGTATTACAACGTGACCAAATTATTTATCGTATTTAGCGACTCCTACAACGTGACCGGATTAAACACCGTATCTAACGACTCGTCAGATGGCACCGTTGCCGGGGAGGCAAACGGCTTACGGATTAGTTTAAAATTTTAGATTTAGACTTTCATTTACTCGGGTAGTCTGACCCCCACGCCTCTTGTATTTATTCCATTTTTTTGCAATTATTTCTCTTTATATTTTTGTATATATCTTGTTGTTTATCTCTCTAATATAAATTTCATTTTCCTTGCGAGGGTCCGGTGGACTTGGAGTACATCGGAGGTCGAAGGACGCGACACGTGCCGTCTGTTGAAGTGCGAGGATAATTTATTTATTTTTGAGAGAAATTTTGTAAATTGTTGTAATTATTTATCTTTCTCATTTATAGCGGCTCTTGTTTGAGAGCTTGCGCGTGTAAAAAACTTGGACATTATTTGTGGTGTGTCGAGCCTGTTTCACTCTCCGGCGAGGGTGGGGCTTGACTTGAGTGGCGAACTTAAGGATTAGGCACACGGTAGTTTAGATTCAAACTTGTTTGTGCCCATCGTAAATTAGGCCACACATATCTTAGAAGATTCACTTATCTTATAAGATTCATAATAAGACACACATAAACACGTACTACTTAGCTCAAATTCAATCACTTCTTCCCCGCTAATAGTATACTGTTTAGGTGCGGTTTTCTCGATCTGAATGCATTTAGTGTAATATTTATAAATTCAGTTCTGCATAACGCATGAAGAGTGCTGGGATTCACTGTAAGTATACCTTCTTCTGAGCATGCATCATAGTTTCTCGTTTGCATTCTGATTTCCGATTCCCCTATTGTTTTACAACTTAAGGTCAAAAGGAAATTGGGACTGAACGGTAGACGTGCTTGTGTGTTCACATAAATTTCAAGTGATAACCTAACTCTAAAATTGGGACTGAACTAAGCAGGTCGATCTAATTAATTGGAATAAAAAGAACCCTTGTTCTCGGGTGCATAAAGCCCTCATTGTTTGTTTTAATTGCAAGAGCGAGAGAGACGACCCTAGGATAGAGCCAAGTCTGGATTTCTTACTTACTACTGGTTCTTTCTTTTTAGGCGATTAGTTACTTTTCAGTAAGGATTTACGGGTAGCCGGTAAACGGTCCGGACTTCCTTAGCATAGTGGGAGGTTTAGAGGACGCATTAGTCCTCAAGGAACGGGTAGCCGTATTTATACGGTCCGTACTTACTCCTATACTGGCTGAAAGTAGGTCAAACTAGTCGTAAGAACCGGGCCAGTCTGTAGGAAAATACGGGCACCTAACAGCTCGTTAATCTTTCCAAGATTGTATTCTCGCCAACTAAAATTGACCAGATAATTCGGCCGAACTCTTACGGCCATCACGTGTTGAATTGGTGAAATAGAGGGTTTGAATTGCGTTTGTATTGTGTGAGTTCACTCTGCACATTTACGTGCACCGTAGAACTAGCGCCTCATTGATTATCGTGATCTAATCGGTTCTTTTGACATCGAAGATGACTGATTGGGGGGATATCTATTTGGACTTTGCGAATCTCTCGTTGAACCCTTCAAAAAGTATGTCTTCAAAGGTCCAAGCGCAACTTGGACCAACCTGGACTCATGACCCTCTTGAGCCCAGGATCACTCACTCTCGGGATGGTTACCCTCAAACCATTCCATTTCTCTCTTCCCACCTCACCGAGGAAGACCATCGCCTTGGTGAGAATATCATGATTCATAAATCCTCTTCTAATCAAGAAAACATTGCTGATTCAGGACATAAAGAAGATTCGAGTAAAATGCCAAAGAAGAAAGAAGAGGAAGAAGAGAACCATGAAGACCCAATGAAAATGATACTTGCCCGATTAGCTGCATCTGAGCAGCAACAAGCATTACTGAGAGCTCAGTTGGGACAGTTAAATGTTGGGGTCCAACTACCAATGGATGCGGCGTATAACCCCGGACAATATCAAATTCGGAACTACTTGAGTCCGGTCGAACCCGAGGTTGATTTTGAATTGAAGCCGCATTTTCTGAACCTGTTGCCACACTTCGATGAGAATGCGTCTGAGGAACCATATGCATTCCTAAGGGACTTTGAGCTCATCTGCGCTAACCTCAAACATCAAAATGTTAGCCAGGATTATATTAGGCTCAAAGCCCTTCCATTTGTCTTGGGTGGCAAAGCTGATTACTGGGTAAAGAATCTTGGGATCGCCGTCACCACATATGCCCAGTTCAAGGACCTGTTTTTGAAGAAGTTCTACCCTTTGAGTAGAACTAACATGATGAGGACGCGCATTACGAGTTTTTCCCAATTACCCCATGAAGTTTTTTGTGATGCTTGGGAAAGATTCAAGGACATCCTGCATAAGTGTCCCTGTCATGGACTAAATGATAACATCTTGGTCCAATCATTTTTCACTGGTCTCAACCCTGAGATGCAGGGTTTAGTGAGCGCTGCCTGTGGAGGCAGCTATACATCACGAGGAGCGGATACCGTCTGGAGGGTATTCGAGCAGATGGCTGAAACTAGCCGTTCACAGATGGCCAGCAGGGCCTATACACCATCCCCCAGTTCACTCTCACTTGGAGGGGGGAAACCAGCTGTAGTCGATCTCTCTTAGGATGTGATCCCTAGCACAGGACTCCTTGCTGACAAGCTTACTGTAGTCGAGAAGATCGACAGGAGGATTGATGAGTTAGACCGAAGCGTCTCTAAACTTCCAAAACAGATGGAGGAGTTGACTGAGAAGGTATCTAAGATAAGGATACCCGCCGTGACTGCACCCTCTGCTCCCGTATACCGAGTTCACCATGTTCAGGAGCAGTTGGTGTCAGGGCAACCCCAGCCATGGGAGCAAGACCAATCCTACACCCACTCTTTCCAGCAGCCACCTCCAGCAGCAGAGACAGTCCAGGAGGAGCCTCCACCAGTTTGGGAGGTGAATGGGATATGGTATACTCAGGACCCTGCCAGGCAGGGAGGTACGGGAGACCGACAGACCTATCAGCGTCCCCTGACCTTTCACAACACCGCATTCACCTCCGCACCACCTCCTTCACAGCAGAGCCCTGGATTCCATCCACCCCAGCAGCAGAGGCAGCAGTACAAGCAGTATGGCCGACAGGGCCATTACCAGACGGGCCAGCAGGGCCCGCAACCCCAGCAGCAACAGCAGAGGCAGTATACTGGCCAGCAAGGCCAGTCTTCCCGTTCTTCTTCCCAGTCTTATCCACTTCCTTCATCGTCTAGTCCCATGGATATTCAGCAGCAGATACTCGACGAGCTACGTTCCTACAGGAACGAGGTTCAGGACTTACGGGTGGATGTCAACCGCCTGTCCAGATGGCGAGACGAGCAGACTGCACCCTCTACCTCTATCCCAGCCCAAGTTCAGGCTAACCCCAATAGCCTGAACCGTTCTAGTTCTCAGCAGCACTTTGGTCAGGTATACTCTTCAGCATCTCCTAAATCTGAACATGAGATCCTTTCGTGTGACGAGGCTAACCACATGTCACTCAGGAGCGGAAGGACCGTGGTCGTACCTGACCGGGCGAGGGACACGAGGAGGGGCATCTCTGGAGCTCTACCTGAGGAGTCTTCAGAGGACGAGGAGGAGAGGCATCATATTTCAGAGCCCCATCAGCAACATTCGAGGATTTCCACTCAGGGAGCCGAGAGGAGGAGGAGAGCACGTATGCAACATCGTCAGCATGGATATTCTTCTGAGTCTACGGAGGACCTTGCATCTCCGGTTGTGGCGGATACCACTCCAGCTTCTATTCCACAACCTGTAGTAGATAGTTTAGATTTTGAGTCTATGTTGCATCAAAAAGATTCTTGTATGAAGAACTCTGTTTCCGTTAATGCAAAGAATGATCTTTCAATTCATGATTCAGATTCTTCATCCTCTGTTTCTCTAGCTTCAATCCCTTTCCCCCGTGCTCTTACGGCAGGAAAGCGCATCAAAAAGATTCAGAAAGATGACCCTGATATGGCACGGTTTTGTAAAGAAAACATCACAGTTAAGGTGCCATTTGATGAATATGTGGCTAACCATCCTGCCTTCCAAAAATACCTTAAGGTGAGATGCACACCTAGAAGGGTTAGCAGGAAGAAAGATAACCGAAATATAAAGACACATGTCTTATCAGTAGCCACAACCTATTGTCTCAAGAATCAGACTTTGCCAAAGAAAAAGAGAGACATGGGTGCTCACTATGTGGAGAGTCGCATTGATGACATTGCGTTTGCACGCACACTCTTAGATAACGGTTCTTCAATCAACTTACTTCCCTTAGCATTATATCAGAAATTGGAGTTGGGACCACTTCGCAAATCTAGAGCTTTACTCCAATTCGCAGATCGTTCAATGAAGAGACCTAAGGGAGAAGTGAAGAACGTCGTTATCTCGATTGAGGGGAAGAACTATCAGGTGGACTTCACAGTCTTGGACATGGAGACCCCCAATCATTGGAGAGAATCTCAGATCATTCTCGGGCGACCCTTCCTTAGGACCGCAGGCGCAGCTTTCGATTATGGTACGGGAATGATGAAGTTCCGTTCTCCAGGCGGAGAAGTGAACCTTGAGATGAAGCAAACCAAGTGTCAGCGACCCGATTCAGAGAGTAGCACAGAGTACTCATCTTCAGAGGCAGACTGCAGTTTGATTAGCACAGTTGGGATATGGGGACAGATTCCTTCAGGACAGAGCGAGACCCTTTCATCTGGAGAGGATATAGTGCATGATGCAGTTTGCCAGGTGTTGTCTGATCTTACTAGAGATGCATCAACCTATTCTCATGATGACTTAGAGATCCATCCGGATCTGTCAGTTCCATCCTCTTCGGAACAATCATGGGACATAGATGACGAGTCGGACGTGGCTTTTGCCGATTGTTTGGATATTTTTGACGATCTGACTCCCGATACTTCTGATTTGGTGGCGAGTACTACTCAAATTAGCCCACCTTCATGCAGCACGGAACCAGATTCAGAATCAGTTCAGCCAGATCTGCTTGATGATACCACATTGCCAGAACTGAAATCACTACCTCCTACACTCAAGTATGCCTTTCTTGCGGGACCCAAAGAGAGATATCCTGTCATCATTAGCTCAGACTTGACTTTAGAACAGGAGTCTAGGTTGTTAGAGGTCTTAGAGAGGAACCGCAAAGCAATAGGCTGGACAGTGTCGGATCTCGTGGTGATCAACCCCGCTCTCTGCTCGCACCACATTTTTACTGAGGATAACGTGAGACCTTCCCGTGAGTTTCAGAGGAGACTTAACCCCAATCTACGGGAAGTGGTGAAGAAAGAAATTGAGAAATGGTGCAAAGCAGGGTTTATATACCCTATTTCTGACTCCAAGTGGGTGGCCCCACTTCATGTTGTCCCGAAAAAGTCGGGAATTCAGATGGTCACCAACGAGGAGGGGGTAGAGATCGCGACACGAGTACCCACGTCGTGGCGCGTCCGTGTCGACTGATGAATACCCATTCATCACTCTTTATTCTTCTATTTTAGCTACAAAAACCTTTGCAAATACATGTAGATATGTGTAAATACAAATAAATACCAAAAGCATGCATTGTGTAAAAACCTATAATTAGCATGTTTTTGTGCACAAAATAAAAGAATAAAGAGCAAAAAGAAAAAGAGGGAAATATTTAGAATAAATATTGAGCAACCTAACCCAAGGGAGGGCTCAGCATGGGCCTGACCGCATAAAAGCCAAAGTAGAGGGAGATAGGAGCTCATGTGTATATATTTGTAAATATATTAAACTATATATTTTCCTCACCCAAAAATATGTTTGTCCATATTGTGTGTATATTCTATTAAAAACAAAATAAAAAGATAAAAATCAAAAAGTCAAAAATTACCCTTTCACCATGTACACAAACCACACCATTGTATTTATTTCACCTTGTAAATAAATTCATTTATTTTCTAAACTTTTTGTAAATATTCTATATTACCTTTTGTAAATAAAATAAATAAAAAGAAACAAAACAAAAATCAAATAAAAATTACAAAATTGAAAATACCAAAAATACATTGTATTAATACCATGTATATAAATGTATATATTTATTTATTTCACCCTTGTATATAAGTAATAAAAATAAAATAAAAATATTCTTTTATTCTATATTTCATGTTGTAAATAAATAAAATACAAAATGAGCATAAAAACACATAAAAATAACAAATAAAAAAAAAAATCAAAAATAAAAATCCATGTAGTGTACATATACCTATATATAGAGCTAACCTATTTTTTTTCCAAAAATTAATTAAAAATCACCAAAAAAATAGAAAAAAATAAAAGAAAAATATTTCATGTTTTAAGTTTTCTTTAATTCGACCTATTTTTGCCCTAAAATAAATGGTCAAAGTTCGGGCACACGTGGCCGCTCCTGACTGGGCCACGGGGGAATGTTGACCCCAGTCAACTCCCCCGCGCCTCCTTCCTTTTCTGGCCAACGCGCGCCGCGCCCTTCTTCCCCGATTTATCCACGCGCGTCCAGCCTGTCTTCAACTCAACCCCCGCGCCCATATTCTTCGCCGCACATCCCTCTCCCTCGCCGGATCTTCAGCCATCAAATCGACGCTTTCCTTAGCCGTCGAGCCTCAACCCTAGTCGCCCGGTCACGCTATATATCCTTCCCCTCCGCCGCCCTCGCGCCGCATCTTTGGCCCATCTCCTTCTTCCCCGTGACCTCCATCGGCAAGGCGAGAGTGACAGCAAGCTTTTGCCCGTGTTGCAGTGAGGCGAGAGGGCGATTCCATCGATCCGGCGTAACCTCGCCGTCCTTGCTCCGCCGTCGGCGTTGAGCATCGAGCTTCAGGCCTTGACGCCCTTCGAAGCTACGACCCGGAGATAGCCCATCTCCAGCACAGTCTCCAGCATCCATCAGGTAACCTTAGTTCCTTTTAGTTTCGTCTAATTTAGGATTTCCCCCAATTCCGACCATCGCCGCATTTCTTCGATTCCGGTCACTCCGATCACCCATCTTCCAATCCGACCCGATCAGCACCTTCGCAACCTCCTCACGCACCTTCTACGCCATTTCACTCAACCCAGATCGCACAGGATCTGGGAGCCGAGCTCCACCGCCGTCGCCTCGCCGGAGCTCTTTCGCCCCACCGCACCGTTCATCTTCACCCCGTCTTCTTGGGTCGAGGCACTTTGCCCTCGACCCGCGAAGCTCCTTGTCTACTTTGCAGGACCAAGGGAGGTGTCTGAGCCTCCAGTTCATTCAAGCCAGGAGCTTCGAGCCGATAGGCCTCGCCGGAGCCCCTCCAGGGCTCGGTTGGGTCCTTGGCCACCACCAGCAGCTGCGCAACCTCACGCCGGAGCTTCTCCGACCTTCAGGCGCAGCTGAGGAGGACCGGAGTTCACGCAGGACGTCGGCGAAGTTCGCCGGCGTCGAGTTCTTCCTCCACCTTCCAGAGCCGTCCGATGCACCCTCTGCTCCAGATCTGATCGTGACCGTCCATCCTTGAAGGAGCAGCAGCCGTTGATCTATCTGAGGAGACATCTGGACCGTTGCATCCGAGGAGAGAGGCACCCGAGCCCCGCACCGCTCGATCTTCCACGTGGCCTCCCTCGGACCGTCGATCGAGTCGAAGAGGAGAAGAGAAGAGTAGCGCCGCGCATCCAGCCGTCAGATCATACACGTGGCGCCCATCCGACCGTCGCTATTAATAAAGGGGTAAATTTTATAGGACCCCCTCTGTTTGTCTTATTTCAGTTTAGTCCTGTAATTTTCAATTCTAGTTGTTTATTTTCTGGGTTATTTGCATCAAGGACCTCGGACTTTATTTTAATTGCACTTATACCCCTGCCAGTAGTGAACCACGTGCGTCATCACGTGTTATTCTGGGTTATTTGCATGCGACCCCTTGTAGTTCTGGATGTTATTAATTGAATGAAATGTTTTGTTTATTTGCATTTATGCCCCTGTGAGCATTGTTTTTGCACATGTGCGAATTATTTTGGGTAAATTGCATATAAGCCCCTGGACTTTTGGTACTTGTTACCAATAAGCCCTCGGAACTTATTTTTATTACATTTAGGTCCCTGTGTGCCCCAGACACGTGCTTGGCACGTGACTTCTTGGGTATTTTGCACCAGGACCCCAGAACTTTTGGGTATTTGCACTTAGGTCCCTGTGCACAGTGCCCCACCTTTATTTTTGAATAAAATATCAAACGACCTCCAAATCCAATGAAATTTTGACACATGGCTCCTGCCATGGTGTAGGAATTTCTATGATTTTTGGGGACATTTCTGATTTCATTTATTATTTTAAAAATTCAAAAACCCCTAATTTTGCTACTGTTTGACTTTAAAAATACCAAAAAAATATAAAAACTCCACCAAAAATTCTAAAAAAATTAGGTACTGTTATTTGCTTGTTGGTTGATTTTCTAGCCAATTTTGGCTAATTTTCATCACTTAAAAACCCTAAAAATTGAAAAAACCCTAAAAACTCATAAAAATTGTAATAAATAAATTAAAAATCCAAAAACAATAATTAGGGTGCCTAAATTTTCCTTATTCTTCATAGTTTTTAGGAAAATTATCTTCAGGGCTGTTTGAGATCCAAAATTATTTTATTTTTGGATCTTAAGCCTTGCTGGACAGTACCCCTTCTTTGTTGCATTGTTTGATTTTTAATAATTATTTTATCCATTAGAAAAATTCCAAAAATTCACCAAAAACAGTAAAAAACTTAAAAAACCTAAAAACCAATTTTCTGGAATTTTTGCATCATTTTTGTGTGTTGTATAAATTGTTGAAGTCCAGTGTTTGTGTGCTTTCTTCCATTTTCTCATCTTTTAAAAAAATCAAAAAAAATACAAAAACAAATAAAAACCCTAAAAAAGAGTGTTTTGGATTACTGACTACATCGTAGGCCGCAAGGCCAATCTGTGCTCCTTGAGTTCGACCCTGGGAGCTATACCAGGTTAAACCTAATAGCTAGACCGCTCTTTCTTGTGCTTGCTTGATTTTATCTTATTCGAGTGGTTGATTATTTTTCTTGATTTACTTAGTCCATTTGATTGAGGTCGCAACGACATTGTGATTTATTTCTTTAGACCTTTTACCTCTGTCATTTGGGCGGTGATCATCGACTACAGGTGCCTGAATGCTGCGACCAAGAAAGATCAATTTCCCTTGCCTTTTATTGATCAGATCTTGGAGAGACTCGCAGGGAAAGAGTTCTTCTGTTTTCTTGACGGGTACTCAGGCTACAACCAGGTGTCCATAGCCCCTAAGGATCAGGAAAAGACCACATTCACATGTCCATTCGGCACTTATGCTTTCAGGCGCATGCCATTCGGGCTCTGCAATGCCCCGGGCACATTTCAGCGGTGCATGATAGCCATATTTACCGAGATGGTGGGAGATTTCCTGGAAGTGTTCATGGATGACTTCTCGGTCCATGGTGATTCTTTTGATACATGTTTAGCGCACTTGGACCGAGTCCTCACGAGGTGTAGAGAGGTGAATCTGGTACTCTCCTGGGAGAAGAGTCACTTTATGGTGACAGAGGGTATCGTGTTGGGGCATGTCATCTCCAAAAGGGGAATGGAGGTTGACCCTGCCAAGGTGGAGGTGATCAAGAAACTCGATCCACCTACCAACGTGAAGTCAGTGCAGTCATTCTTAGGGCATGTTGGATTCTATAGGAGATTCATTCAAGATTTTTCAAAGATCGCCCGCCCACTGACTGAGCTCTTAGGGAAAGACACAGAGTTCGTTGTAGATCACAGGTGTCTGGAGGCCTTTGAGCTCTAGAAGAGGAAGATTTGTGCCTCGACTATCCTACAAGCCCCTGACTGTTCTCTCCCCTTTGAGATCATGACTGACGCTTCAGATTTCGCTATAGGAGCTGTGTTAGGACAACGGCGAGAGGGGATTCCGTTTGCGATTCACTATGCGAGCAAAGTTTTAGATCCTACACAGAAAAATTATACAGTGACTGAAAAGGAAATGCTCGCGGTAGTATGGGCCCTCGAGAAGTTCAGATCATATATTTTGGGCTCTAAGGTGACAATTTATACTGATCACACAGCCATTCGATACTTAATGGAAAAGAAGGACGCGAAGGCACGTCTTCTTAGGTGGATTTTACTCCTCCAGGAATTTGATTTGGAGATAAAAGATAAACCTGGAGTGAAGAATGTTGCGGCTGATCACCTTTCTCGGATTGAACTTAAGGATTCTCCTGATCATGAGCGGATTAGAGAGACCTTCCCAGATGAGTCAATTTGTGTTATTGACTCCCTCCCGTGGTATGCCAACATGGTGAACTATCTTGTCTCCAAGCAGGTTCCCCATGGTTGGACTAGGAGCAGCATTGATCGACTAAAGTCGGATTCGAGGAGATACCACTGGGACGATCCTTTCCTTTTCTGTGAAGGACCGGATTGTGTTTGGAGAAGGTGTATTCCTCAGGAGGAATACCAGAGTGTCCTCACATATTGTCATTCACTTGAAGCTGGAGGACACCATTCGGGAAAGAGAACCGCTCACAAAGTACTTCAATGTGGATTGTATTGGCCGACCTTGTTTAGAGATGCCATTGATTTTGTGCGGTCGTGCCCGATTTGTCAAAGGATGGGAGGGACAGTTGGACAGAGAGATGAGATGCCCATGCAACCGATGATTATTTGTGATGTTTTTGATGCATGGGGCATAGATTTTATGGGTCCCTTTCCCAACAGCCAAGGACATGAGTACATTTTGTTGGCGGTTGATTATTTATCTAGGTGGGTGGAGGCTATCCCAACCCGAACCGCAGACAGCAAGACTGTTTGTAAGTTTGTGAGAGATCATATTATTGCTAGGTTCGGGGTGCCAAAAGTTTTGATATCTGATGGGGGTAGCCACTTTGTGAACCGAGATATGAGATCTTTAGCTAAGGACTATGGATTTGATCATAGAGTTACTAGTCCTTACCACCCACAGTCCAACGGCATGGCAGAGGTTTCGAACAGAGAGGTGAAGAATATTTTGCAGAAATTGGTTCGTCCCGATAGGAAGAACTGGTCTCAACTTTTGGACCAAGTTCTGTGGGCCTATAGGACAACCTACAAGACACCATTGGGTACTTCACCATTTAGAATGATCTATGGCAAGCCATGCCATTTGCTCGCAGAATTGATTCATAAATCCGAATGGGCAATTAAGAAGATTAATTGGAGTTGTCACCTAGGGAAGCTTTGTCGAGACTTGAACTTGAACGAGCTCGTGGAAATCCAAAACAGGGCATATGACAACAGTTTGATTTATAAGGACAAAGTAAAGAGATGGCATGATCAGCACATTAGGTGCAAAGACTTTGTCCCTAGACAAAAGGTATGGTTGTTCAATGCCAGATTGAAGATGTTCCATGGGAAGCTCAAATCTAAATGGACGGGTACCTTTGTGGTTAAGAAAGTGCACGAGAATGGAAGTGTAGAGATAGCTGATCTCACAGATGGTGCACAATCTCATGTGGTGAATGGACAACTGTTGAAGCATTTTGTTGATTCGAAAGAGCAGTTAGTCCAAGTCGAGGTCATCAACTTCATACAGAGTGAGCACAGAGCATATACATCTTATTACTCTTCATGAAGATGCAACATCAAGATTCAACATCTTAGAAGATTCAACCACTCTTGTACATATTCTCCCTTCTTTGTATATTCTCGAGATCACATCGGTTTTCACACTTACTCTTGTCCTATACTTAGGCTGACCAAAGCCTAAGTATAGGGGGGACCGATGCCCGCCATGTGTATTTACTCATCATTTCTCCTCTTGACCTCGTCCGCCCCATTTTTGCTCTTCTTCTACACTTAGGCTATCCAGAGCCTAAGTATAGGGGGGCGGATCGACTTCTATACTTTTTATTATTTTAGCTTTCCTACGCTTAGTACGAGCTATGTCTTTTTGTCACCTAGTGCCATGAGGACATAGCACAAGCTAAGTATAGGGGCGCGTGTATATATTACATATATACTTTACCCATATCTCGTACTTTCACTTATTTTTTATATATATTATACAATAATTATGGGGTGGGTAAAAAAAAGTAAAAAAAACTTTTTCCTAAAAAAAAACTCTTTTTCTTTATTTGCTTAAAAAAACATTTCAAAAAAAAATCCTCTTTTGCTAAAAAAAACTTTTTCAAAAAAAGTCTTTTCTTATTCACCTATCTTTTTCAAAAAAAAAACTTCTTTGCCTTTGTTTGTCAAAAAAAATAAAACAAAAAAACCCTTTTGAAAAAAAACTTTTTCTTAAAAAAACAAAAAAACTTTTTCTAAAACTTAAAAAAAACATTCATAAAAAAACTAAAAAAAACAAAAAATAAAAAAAACTAACTAACAAGTTGGTTTAATCCCTGACACAATTCACTTTCACACAAGACTAGTGATGTTTAAGAATACTTGATTTACGAGGTCTTGAGATTTTGAGTTAACCAGCCTTAGTCATTAGGGTCCTTGGACTTAATTATTCACATTTCCCTAGTTTGGAAGATTTGTGTGCTATATTGCATGCTTAGTCTGTACCTTAAGAATATGATCAGCACCTCACATACACGACTGCAGTTATGATGAGATGAGTTGAAATTTCACTTGAGGAACTGGGATGAGGGATTTGAGTTTGGACTTGATTTGATGATGCTCGAGGATGGGATAAAATCAATGAAGGCTTCATGAAAAATTTGCATACTTTTATAAACAAAACAAAAAAATAAAAAAAATTGAAACAAAAAAAGTCTTTTATTACAGCAGCATTTTTAAAAAAAAAAATCAAAAAAGAAGAGTAACGGCAGCAGCAGTGGGAAGCCACCCACCGCCCCCGCCAACTGCCATCCACCGCCGCCCATCCTCCACCGCCGGCGGCGTCGCCGACCTCTTCGGCCGTTACCGCCTGCGGCGGCGTCCTCCGCCCGCCAGCGCACAGCAGCCGCGCGGGCTGCGCGCCATCGCCCGTCCACGGGGTCTTCACCGCCCCGCCGTGCCGCCAATCGCAGCAGCCGCGACGACCGGCCTCGCGGTCCAGCCCCGCGCCACCCTCTCACCCCGCGGCTCGCCGCCGCTCTCCGCCGCGCCTCCGCGCGCTGGTGCGGCGCGGCCGCCGACGCCACCGACCTCTCCTTTTGTGGGTTCTCCTCCCACCTGCGAAGCCAAAGGTAGGAGAAGGTCTTTTCTTTCTCTCATTTTTTTATTGTAAAAATTGTATAACATTTTTGTAATGTTTTCATAATTACAAACCAGTCCCTGTATATATTTGCTTTGTAAATATTGTTTTCTGTATTGCACAAAGACCCCTGTGTTCATGCTTTAATTTGGACTTTGTTTATGCATCTTTTTGTTTAAAGAAAAATAGCATTGTGTGGAGCAACTTATTCTCTGTCATCTGAGTATTTATTTGTATTTTTGTGAGTTGTGGGTAATTATTTAAAATTGTCTAACTGAAATATTAGATATTTTACCCAATCAGTGATCTTAAAATTATATCTCACACACGGTTGCTCTAAAAATTCCACAAAAAGTATATGTGATGCCTTGAAATGTGATTAATTTTCTATCCAAATTTCATCTAAAATGGAGTTGTCTTGTGCCTGAAATAAATCATAGAGTGAAATTAGTATTTGATTTTTAATTAAATCCTCGTATATTCTTTTTGCGAAATTTAGAGTCTCATGTATGCCACATGAAAATATCTACTTGAGATAATTTGCACTTTGATTTATTTGATAACATGGATTAATTAGGAATTATTTTCTCACTGTCACTCTGTTTCCACTAAAAAATACATAAAAATTCATATTTTGCCAAAAAATTCCAAAAACATTATTGTATCTTCCTTGCATCATGTTTTCATTCCAGTAATTTTTTCATATTTTTTTGCTTACTGTTTGTGAGAAAAATTGCGAAAAACCCATAAAAAGTGTGTATTTTTCATTGTTGCATTTTTAACCCATAAAATTCCAAAAAAATGTGTTTTGTGTTCTTCACTGAATTAAGATCCTAGGAAAAATATAATTTGACTAAATTGGACTAATTTCTCATTAAAATTAATTTGGCTAAGTTGTATGCTTTCGTAGTATCTTGATTCACCCGCATCTTGCATTTGCATTTGTTTTGCATTAAAAAAATCTAAAAAAAATACCGCATTGGATATCTAGACCTAAATTTTCGAATTAAACCCAAGTTGTTCCTTTGCCTCCCTGTGTACGACCCCGGACTTGCCCGGGATATAAATTAAGCCGAGACACTCTTCACGGAGATCTTCTCTCGGTTCTGACCGACTCGCTAAGTACACGTGCTACAACGTGACCGAATTAAACACCGTATCTAGCGACTCGTCAAGCACATGTGTAACTTAAGTGCTCGCTAGGGTATACGCGAGCACATGTGCTCGCCAAGTGCACTCCATAACGTGTATGCCAATCCCGCTTTTTCTTATAGTGTATTTATTCCATGTTTAGATATAAAAATACAAAAAATAGTAAATCACTTTTAAAAATTTCAAAAAAATATTATATATTAATATAGTGTAAATCCAGACCAAAAATCACAAAAAGCATAAATGAAAAACCTTAAAAATTAAGAAAACCTCCCAACCCTATAAAAATTTGCAAAAAAAAAAATAAATAAACATAGTTTTCTTCTGTATACTTTTATCTATATTATATACTCCATATAAAAAATAGTTTTGAGAAATTTTGCACTTATTTTCTATTTTTAAATTTTAAAACAATTCAACCGATTTATAAACTTCTTGTTTTGGAGTATTTCAGACTTTAAAAATACCTATAAATTAGCAAAAATGACATAAAACTCACAAAAATAGAGAAAATATAAAAGACTAACATTTTATTTTATATCTTTTGAGTATTTTTAGATATATTTATAAATATAAAATCCTATATTGACTATATACATATATATGCTTATTTTTATTAATATTACTATTATAAATACTAATAGATATATTTAATACCTATAAAAAATAATAAAAAGACTGTACTTAATTATAAAAAAATTAATAATCGTAAAAATTAAAAAGGAAATAAAAATTATAAAATCCAAGAATATAAATTATAAAATCAAAATCTATAAAATTAAATATAATTTGAAACCCTAAAAATAAAAAAAGTAGAAAAAGTAAAAAAAAAACATTTGTTGCTTATTTTATAGACAATAAATACTCCTTTCCATGTATTAGACCATGGTTCGACACTCCACTTATTTATTATACACATATTTTGTAGAGTTAAAATAAAAATAAATTCTGGCTCACACATTTTCATAGATTTACCTTAGATTGTGGGTCGATTGTTGATTTGATTAGTGACATTCTGAGTACTGCAAGAGCGACCGACACAACGATTGCGAACCCGACTTGTTGGGAACCGCATGCCCACCAAGAAAAGGCGTTAAGAACCCCTCCCCGATCTCTCTATCAAGTGGTGTCGTTGTCAGGGAGCAACGTAGGATAAGCCTTTAGTGTACATATTCACTTGCATGTTTTTCTCTCCTTTACTTCTCTTTTTACAAATAATTGTTTATATGCTTCTGACCACTTTTCTTTATTGAATTTCTTACAAGGGACCACGCGGCGAAGGCAACTTCTTAGGAAGCTGGTGCACCCGAGCTGCAAGGAGATTAACGCTTCTTCTTTTGAGCCAACTGGAGAAAGCGAGAGAGAGAGAGAGAGGGAGTGAAGAGTGAAGCTTTTAGCATAGAATTTTGTTTGTGTGTGTGTGAGAGAGAGACTTATCATTTCTTGTTATTATTATTTGTAACAATACATGTACTTAGACATTTTGGGCATTATCACGCTCCGAGGTACGTTGCCCGGGTGATTGTTCACATGTGTGCCTCATCAGATTTTTCACGTTTTATTCGTCTTCTCACTTTCATTCTCCTATTTTCCACTTGTTTCTCTTTGTTTTCCGCATTTTGAGCTTTTCATCATTATTTTCTTTATTTTATGTGATTGAGCACTTAGATTTTAAGGTTTTGCTTGTTCGAGTAAATTAAGTCCAAACACTTAATATATGCACGCTCCTATACATCTGTGTTTGGACTTAGCTCAAATTAATCTAGTTCTTCAAGATTAATAGAAATTCCCCCTTAGGGCGATTTTACCGTTTGCAGTTGCATGTAGAATAATTTAAATTTCTGTCCTGCATCCCGCAAGGGGTGATCCGAGAAGCATGGTAAGTCTCCTTACTTTGCATGCATCATTAGATACTAAGGTGAGATTTCCACCTCAGTGTAAACTTGCATGGATTTTCCATCTTTTCTCCCAATTTTGTATTACTTAGGTAATTAAAGAAAAATATAAAAAAATCTTTTGGCGATTTATTTTGAAAAATACTAAAAAAATGAAAATAAAAAAAATAAAATAAGGGCGTTGTTTAATAAAATTTGACCAAACTAAATTTGGTGATGAACCATCATTTTTGGGGGTTCATAAAGCACACATTGTTTCATGTGCATTTCAGACTAAGTGAGCTATGTCCAATAAGGATTAGAACTCAAAATCCAACCTGAATTCTGCCATGTTATTGATCGGATTCATAAAGTATTGTCGCTTCTCTCGTACGTAGACGAGTAGGACCTTCTCGACAACGATGTTCTCGCTTTGTGTAGAATATATGGCTTGGTTTGAAGTATTGATCTTTGGCCACACCCTCACGGGTGTTTCAGTCTCATCGTCTTGCGTCCGAGTACCTCATTTTAGGGGGGAAGTATTGGTTTCGTCTATTGACTTCCTCCTCTATTCTTTGGCTGAATAGTCGATCCAGAACAAATATCAAGATTTCTCTTGAAAAAAGTGCATGCTACAAGTTACAATGAAGTGGAAATTACGGGATACTTTTCTGGTAGTATTACTCCCCTATAAGGTTAACCTATAAGGATTTGCTATAATGTTGCCTGAAAATAACAAATTGAAAAGATAAAAATAGATGAACTCTCACAACTTCACATTATGTTGGGTTGGTGAATCCATACTTGTATTGTGTTTGTTTGAATTAGATTCGGGTCAATGATCAAGTCTTATGCACTTGCGTCATTTTTCTTTTTTATATATTTTCATTTCTTCTTACCCCGCTCAATCGGAGCCTTCCTGTATCTTCCTCTTCATCTATTGTTCATCATCGTATTCCATTCCTCATCTACTCCGCTTCTATCCAAGATGTCGTCTCGTGGATGGTTTATTTGGGACCCCACCGAAAACTACATTAATTCCATCATCTCCACATCTTCAATAATTCGAGGCCATTTCCAAGAACTTGGTTTGGATCTTGTGAACCAATCTCCAGACTCATCGACTTCTTCATTTATTTCGATCAATCGGGATCACTCTTGTTCCTCCATTCGCCCCTTATGGATGGAGATTGATTTCAGTCAATATCAAATGCCCATGCACACACATCTAGAACCGACCTTAATTCCAGATCATCCATTTCGCTCGATACTTGTTGAAGAAGTTTTTGCGAGGGTCTAAAATAAATTTTTTATGGAAGCGACGATATACAATGTCGTTGAGGCGACCGCTCACAAATACCTCGTTTAGACAACAATTAACTCACAAATAAATAAAGCAATGGAAGGAAAAATATTGAGTTAAAATTTATTATAACTCTACAACAAATGTGTATAGTGTGCTAGCATGTGTGGAGGTCGAACTCAAGGAGCGAACGGTAGATTGCGCAAATACACGCAAAAATGGTCATTTTCTCTTGTCTTGTTATTCTCTTTTTGTATGGGTTTTTAATTTTATATTTTTGGGAATTTAATTATATATATATTTTGTATTTTTACTTTTATATCTTTTACTTTATTTTATTTTTTATGATTTTTAATTTCCTTTTCCTTTTAAATATATAATATAAGCTTATATAAGGATATATATGCAATATAGGCTAATATAATTAAAAATACTAATAAAAATAAACAAAATACATGAAATAAATGTTTTAGGGGTTTTATAAAATTTTCTAATGTTTTGTGATTTTTCTCGAATTTTTGATTTTTCTCGAATTTTTGCATAGTTTTAGGTATTTTAAAAGGCTAGTGGATGTTGCATGAGATGGAGGTGGGGCGCCCGCTTGGGTGAGTAGACCTATCGGGGCTTGAAGCGACCCCATTGTCAACTGCATTGCCTTCCCTTCGAATCACTGCTCCAGAAGGAGAAACCACCCCCATCGGGGGTTGCGAGCTGAGGAATCCAACTCGGGGTTACAACCTCGCCTTCTCCTCCTCTTGACACTGCCTGCTCAAGAACATGAAGATGAGGGTTTCCAGTTTTACCCCTCATACTCAAATTGTGACTTGAAAAAAACATGGTTAAGTTCAATTCATTGACGACTAAAGTAAGAGAGGGACACAAGTGATAGAACGGTAAGAAGTCTGGGGCACAACTTATATTCTAAAGAAGAGGGATGTATAACTGATATTGCAATATTTCATAGGAGTACAACAAATAAAAACCCTTGCATTTATTGTAAAAGAGGATGTATATATTCGTATGTAGGTCCGTTGAATATGAATATGAAAACTTCCATCTAATTAATGCGAACACGAATATGATTGTCATTTTTTATTTTTTCACAAATATGAATACACATATAAATGTTGAGAAGTTAATGGATATAGATATTGATATGTTTTTTAATATTATGTACATGTATATACATATTTATTGATTTATATGACACATTTTTTAATTTAGATGATAACATAAATAAATTTGTTAATAATGCTAAGTAGTCATTTAAGAATTATAAGAATTCTCCCTCCCAAATTTCACCACCTAATGCAACCATCTATTCAAGCTCATACTTTGATAGGTGTAACCTACATTTTCTTAGTGTTTATATACTCTTCATTATATAAGACCCCTTTTATCATTAAATACAACTAGTAGCAAATAAATCATATTCATTTTTCACACATTCAAATTGTAAATACCGATCAATTTGTATCCAATTTTTGACTCGTACACATTCCGACGATTGGCCGAGCGAATAAGTCAACTTCAAAGTGGATCTGTTGTGCGAAGAGTGCGTTATGAACCTTGGCTTTTATGATATAATTCTTTGATTTGTATATTTGTCTAACTTAAGTAGTCATATTTGCATAAAAAGGATAACGATATATATGAGAATACATACATTTGTATTCATCCTGCGTACGTAGTGCATGCACACACATTTGTGTGCAGGGGTGGAACCAGGAATTTTATTCTGAGGGGAGGGTATACATTTATCATGTATAAATAAAAAATATATTTTCAAATGACATTTTTTAAGTATAGTTAAGAATTTCAAATGTGTTTTTTAAATTTTGACAAACTTACCATTTCAATGTTATTTGAATTTTTCAATAAAGTATAAACTATTTTTCCAATGGTAAATTTTTTACTAATTTTAATTAAAAAAATCCATATTTAAAAGGAAACAACAAAATTTATTTCATTTATAAAGAGAATTAAAAATAACGGGAGAGATAAATGAGCCCCAATCTCATTTTATATGAAATTATACTTATAACATTAATATACTAAAGAGAGTGAAAATAATTTTTTTTAATAAGGATAGGATGGATTTAATTTTTTTTAAACAAAAAAGGATGGAGAGAGGTAAAGTGAGCATAGCTATTTTTTTAAATAAAAAGTACAAAGATGAAATTCAAACCTTTGTTTATTAATTGAAGGATGCAACACTTTATCAATAAACCATTACTCATTTAATGATAGTAATTGAAACTATGCTTTCTATATTTACACTTTGAGCATGGCCATATCAAAAATTATCATCATTATATAAGTGAAATGTAATAATTAAGGATGGACCATGACCTCCGAAGATATATACTAATTCCGCCCCTATCAGTGTGCTTGTGTATTCCCAATAATTTACCCTCAATTTTCCAACATTAACCATACCGCACTACAAAAGATGGCATTAGCCATACTGCGAAACAAGGCTATCTCTATGGAGGCGGATCATCTGTTGTAGCATGTAGTGCAGCAGATTCTACTGCAACTGCTCAAGCCGCTCAATCTTTATCGAGCGGTTCGCACGATCTTGTACTTTTTGTGGACCTGTACCGTGTAAAATCGTGCGAACAGCTCGATCAAGATCGAGCGGCTCGAATGATTACAACAGGCACACCGCCACAACAGAGGATTCTCTATATATCTCTACACATCAGCGTGTTGATACGAAGAAATTTTGAACCGCTAATATTCTCGCGAGTCCATTTATTTAGGGAGAGAAGATGACGAGTTTGTTACAACCACGCAAGTATTTTCCCCCTTAATCACAACACAATTTGAGAATGCACAGAACCATTTGATGATCGGAGACAGAATAATGTTGCAGCTGCGGATTCCGATCTTATGGTCAAATATTAACTTCTAGTGCTGATTCTCATGATCAATCCTGTCATCATCACCGCGAGGATGTTCCCCGTCTTCTGATCGGATCTTCAAACGAAGCCGCTCCTTCTCCTTCTTTTTTATCAGATATTCTCCCCTGCAAATGCAAAGCAACCAACAGCAGCAAAGAAATCATCAACATCGAAAACGAAATGCACGTGCGATTACAACACAGGCACCAACCAAGTCTTCAACTCCTCGAGGCCGAGATGGTTGGTCTCGTAAGGCGTGCCGAGCCGCTCCATCTCGTCCTTCCAGTTTGCGTTGACGATGGCCAATGCCCACTCCTCCATGGTAGGGACGTAGTCGTACGGATCGTACAGATCGTTAATCTTGTTCATGTAGAGAGGAGGCCGGGGCAGAGGTTGCTCTTCTGATCCTCCCTCCTGCATGTTGGAGCTGTCGTCGGAGGTCGACAGATCATAGGCGCGTCTGATCAGTCTCGGTGAATTGTCCGGTGAAGGGTGGCTAGACCGCTTTCGAGGACGTTGAGGGGAGTCGAGCGGTCGTCGGCGGGGTGGTGGTGGTGAAGTAGCTTTGCTTTTCTCCATAGTGGAGAGGGCTGAGTATGCAAGTGATGTATATATGTTATGTATTCGTGTGAGAGGAGAAGCAGATCTGGTGACCGTTATGTTTGTTGGTCTCCGTACACACTGGTGTTCTCTTTTAGGGGCTTAGGGTTTTTAAAACTCTTAACAGAAAAGAGACGGTTGTTAATTATCTCTTCGATTTGTTTCATAAACTTCGAAATGTTTTCCAACTAATGCTCATTACACTTTTTTTTTTAAAAAATCTCGATATTATCTCCGGAGCAAATTAAATTATAAGTACAGTGTCAACAAAATCGATAATGCTGCAGTGGAAAAGGAATTATTGCCGTCTCTGAAATAAACCAAAGAACAGTCAACAGATAGAAGACCAATCATTTCTTTCATTACCAATAATCTCGTGATATTCGCAGAAAGTTTGCGACAATGTATTCATCAAGCGACTACGGATTTCAATTAGCCATGATTTCTAAAAGGGCCGCAGCAAGAAATTACTGATTAGAGAGTGCTGTATTAATAAAGGCAGATTATTGGCAATGACAGTCACAGATTGTTTGTTTTTGCCTTCCAATATTTACAGAGTTGAATATTAGCAACAAATATAATTTTCGTTACGAATCACATGAACAAAAGGAAACATAGCAATGATCGATGATTGTCCGTTGAACTTTTTTTCTGTAAGAATTTGCATTAGCCGTAATTTCTTAAAGACTGCAGCGGAAAAGAAATATCGTTTCTGAAACAAATAAAGCAAAGCAATGACAATCAGATGGTGTTGTATTGATGAAGGTGATTAAGACCAATGTTAATCCAATAAATCCATCAACTGATCTATACATAGTTCTAAGGGAATGTAACTCTCAGGCGTTGTCAGCAGCTTCATCGTGACCATATCCGATGGGCTCCCACCTCAGGATCATATCCCACTGATTGGAAGTAGTCTCTCCTGCGTTTAAAAGAAAGATTAATAATTACATTTTTACTTGTTAGACAAATATATAATTAGCTAATCATCCAATTAACTATTACCATCTCTCAAGTTCGTCCATGCCCAGGTGCTTGGTCTCGTAGGGGATGCCCAACCTCTCCATCTCGTCCTTCCACCTTGCATTCGTCACGGCTAGCCGCCACTCTGCCATTGTTGGCCTCCAAGCGAAGGGATCGTCGTCAACTCTGCCGGGAGGACCGCTCCGCCTCATCTTCTTCTGATGAGCTGCTTCCTCGTGTATCTGTTTCCTGATATTCCTCCTTTTGTTCCTCTTTGACGGGGACAAGGATACGGGAAGAGCTGTAGTTCTTGTGCGCGGCGGCGAGCCGAGATGTTCTTGGAAGGGCCGTGGAGGCTTTGGGTCATCATCCTCGTGATCTCTTCCCGGAGATTTGGCCTTGTCCATGTTGTACGTAGGAGGGAGATTAGTTGTGACATTATATATTACTTGAGGGTGATATGTATCTTGTAGTCCTAAAAGGCTAAAAGGTTTTGGCAATCAAATTCCCAACGAACTAGTTGACAAAGTCACTTTTATACCATAAAATAGTATGGTGATGCTATATGTTTGTTAAATAATGGCGATCTATGCTTGTGGGCTTATGTTTTAGTGTATGTTAATGTAATGGTAATAAATTAAAGTAATAATATAAAACTCAACTATTTCTGTACTAAGTAGAATAACTTTGTTATAAGATAAGTTTATGTTATGGGTTCTTTTATTGGACAATACCTAAGAAAAAAATTGAAGTTCGTTTATTTATACACCATTAAGAGTCCACTAAATTATTTAAAGTTAATATGATACTTCTACAGTTCTATATATAGATCACATGTATGCTATTTAGTTATTCAATCAATTATCATACTAACTCTATTGCAAGTATATATTCTTTTCCTTCTCAAAAAATAAAAATTATATTCTTTACCAATATTTATATTATCGATTTTAAAGCATGATTCAAATGTCAACGTCTGGTGAGCAATAAACTTGAGCTCTTCCATGAAGCAACATTATGCTCATATTAAAAATCCGATCCAATGCCTAATAGGGTGGATTGGATTTAATTATTTAATGAATTGGATTGGATATGAAAAAACTACAATCTGTGAAGATTGGATTGAACACAAATTAAGCTAAAATTCGATGCATTTACATCCCTACCATATTTATTACTATTATGTTCGATGGTGGTGTTCTCGAGTCACTTTATTAAAGATCGTCTACAATAATTTTATTTCAACAAGCCTTATAAATATAAAATGCATTTTAATCCTCGATGTCCATTCCTATTCATGTTCATTTTATAGAATATATAGATATCATCACTCAACTAGGTTAAATTTCGACGGATGAATCTTTGTTTCGATTGAAATTTTAATTTGAGGCTCTTTTATAAACATGAGGGAGTTCAAGAATAATAACAATGAAATATCTCAAAACTATTGAATAAAAACTTCAGCTCTTTTGTGTACTGGTCTAAAAAGCTGTGTATCGATGTATCAGGGAAAAACCACAATAAAAAAGGTGTCCAATGGCTAGTGTATACTGGTATACATAAATGGGTGATTGTGCAACATTTGTTACAAGAATATGCATGTGGAAATAACTGAGTTCAAAGGATTAACAATCATAAGTGTACCGGTGTAAGTGGACATGTACCAGTACATCACTAAGTGCATTACTATTGCACACTCAAAATGACTGAATAAACTCTTCAGCTCTCTGGTGTACCAGTGCAAGAAGATGTGTACCGATGCAATGAAGCAAAGACACACTAGAAAAGGTGTTCAACAACTAGTGTATACCTGTGTAAACAAAGGTGCACCGGTGCAATTACTATTACAAGAATATGCCATTGAAACAACTATGTTCGAAAGACTTACGATCAAAAATGTACCAGTGTACATGAACATGCACCGGTACAATAGTAAGTGCATCACCGAAACTTGAACTTCTCAAGGTATGCATCAATGTATCAAGGTACACTGGTGCATGTAACAATTTTGTATCGATGCAATAGGTCTTATACCGTTGCAAGATTAACCAAAGTATGCGAGACTCTGCACACTCAAGTGTAAACCGATACACCGGTGTGACGATAAGTAAAAGTATCTTTTTCAATACTTTTTACAACATGTGTAACATCCCGGGTTTAGGTCCCCGGTCCATTATCGAGGAAAACTGGCCCTGACAACTTGTTGGGTTCGGGCCTAAATGGATCCGTTGACAACCACCCAAAATGCTTAAGTCCAAGTTGTTAAATAGTAATCCCCACCACTTATAACCTACTCTCACACTTTGTGAGTTTTAAATGTGGCACTATGTTTGGGGGTATGGGTGTTACAACCTCCCCCACTTATATTCGCAACGTCCCCGTTGCGACATGGCCCATCACTTATCCCAGTGACATTGGCGGCTGCACGCTCTGGGCACTGAGGACCTATATGCAAATAACTTAAGTCCATGGACTTATTAGCAACATGTGCTAAAAGTCCAGGGGCTAAGTTGTAAAAAGCCCACAAATATTCAACACATGTCGAAATAAAACATTCACAGGGGCATAAGTGCAATTATCCAAAAATATATTTCAATCAGTAACAACCAGAAACTACAGGCCCATATCATGCAATTTCACCAAAATACACGTGACGAAACACGTGTCCAACATAAACAGGGATTGAATTGCAAATAAGATAAACTAGCAGGTCCTCTATGCAATTTTTACAAAAATAAAAGAACTATCTAAAATATTTACAAGGCTGAGCAGTAAAGACAAAAAGAGAGGGGACCTAAGTGATATTTACCCCTGTTATTTATCTGAGGGCTGGGATGGCGCCACGTGATGTATCTGACGGCTGGGGATGACGGCGCCTCAACGAAGAAGCCCTGGCTCTGATCCAACGGTGGAGGTGATGCCACGTATATGATCGGACGGTGGTGATGTGCTGCGGCTAACCCTCGTTGGCTCGACGGTCCAGATCGAGCCTCCAAATGATCTGACGGTGGTGGCTACTCCTCAAATGGGCAGCGTGGATCACAACTGGAGCAGCGAGGCTGGATGGACGGCTCTGGAGGATGCGCCAAGAACAGGTCGCTGGCGATACTCGCCGGCCCAATGCTCGCGCTGGGTGCCTCCTCAACTGCAGCTAAGGTACGGAAGAGCTCCGCCTTGATGTCCCGCAGCTCGTGGATGCCTCCGATGAGGCTGGAGACGTCGGAGACGCTTCAGCGATGGCAGGGGCCTGGAGCTTCGGTGCTCGAACGTGAAGATCCCCAGATGGGGCTCTTCTGACATGAAAAGCAGTGCAACAAGCTCCTGGGTCGAGGGCAAAGTGCCTCGACCCGGTTAGCGGCGGAATGGGGGAATGATGCGTCGAGGCGAAGGAACTCCATCGATGCGACGGCGAAGGAGTTCGACTCCCAGTCCCGTGGAGAACTGGGTTGGATGAAGGAGCAAAGAACGTGCGGGGCAGAAGGGCGGAGGTGATGGTCGGGTCAATCGACGAAATGGGTGAACGAGATGGCCGGAATCGATGGTCGAAGGTGAACGGGGGATTTGGGCGTAAATTGAAATTCGAGAAAAATAGAAGAAATTGGGCTTACTGGATGATCGAAGTCGACTGGGAATGAGCTCCTGAAGTCTTGGTCCTTGCCTCGAGGGCCATCGATGCCCGAGGCTCGAGCGCTACTCCTGGGCGGCGCACGGCGGCGAAGAGCTGCCGGATCAGTGGCTGGACACTCCCTCCTCACTGCAACACCACCCTTAGCTCGCTATCACTCAGGCGAAGGTAGTGGAGGTCCTGGGATGGAAAGGCGGAGCCAAAGATGGCTGTAATCGTGCGGCGGAGCAGATGCTTTATATGACTAGGGGTCCGGCTAGGTGATGGTCGGGCGAGCTTATCGGAGCTCGGACCCCGAAAACCCTCCCCGTGCGTGGATTATGGATGCATCAGGAAGGATTAGGACCCGGGGTTAAGGGGATTGGCAATCGGATCGAGTGGCAAAAAATCAGGGAAGTCGGGTCGGGCGACAAGATCCGCGGGCTAGTGGTCCAAGGGGGGGAGTTGACCGGGGGGTCAACATCCCCCGTGGACCAATGGGATGCAACCACGTAATAAACATTTGGAAATTAAATATAAAATAGTAAATGGTCGAATTAGGAAAAAGTTAAAACATAAAAAATGTTTATTTATTTATAAACTATTTTTTGTGCTATTTATTTATTTTTTTGAAATGAAAATTAGGTATTTACAATATAGTATTATATATATGTATATACACTATATATTTTTGATTTTTGATTTTTAATTATTTATTTTTATGTATTTTTATTCCAATTTTATATTTTATTTATTTATAGAATAAAATGTAGAATATTTTGATATTTTTATTTTATTTTTATTATTTATTTACAATGGTTAAATAAATAGTTATATACACATATATACATGGTCTATATACAATGTTTATTTTGATTTTGATTTTTATTTCTTTTTGTTTTATTTTTTTATGACTTTCATTTTATTTACTTACATTATGAAATATATATGCCTCTCTCCGCCCAGATCGTGACGCCTTTCGTGCGCGTCGATAGAATATGTACAATTTTTATGGGATTTTTATTTATTTATTTAGAGGGGTAAATAAATAGAAGAATGGTTCTATGTACATGATGAGTATAGACAAGGGTGAAGGGATTTTATTTTCTTTTTAATTTTCTCATTTTTATTTTAACTTTATATTTACAAATATATGCAAATAAATAGAAACCCATTTTTATTTTTATTTAGAGGAAAATATTTTTATTTATTTATTTACAACTATATATACACATGAGCTTCCTTATCTCTCTCTACTTTGGTTTTTATGCGGTCAGGCCCATGCTGAGCCCTCCCTTGGGATTAGGTCGCTCAATATTTATTCTAAATATCTCCCTCTTTTTCTTTTAATTCTTTATTCTTTTATTTATGCACAAAAACATGCTAATTATTTATTTTTACACAATGCATGCTGAATGACAATTATTCTTATTTACAAGTATCTACATGTGTTTGGCAAAAGTTTTGTAGCTAAAATAAAAGAATAAAGAGTGATGAATGGGTATTCATCAGAGATCGAGCTCCTCTCTCTAAAGATTGATCAAGTTGGAATGAGGGAGAAGGAGCCATATAAATAGAAGAGAGATGAAATTTAAATTTTTGAATTTTTAAATAAAGAGATAAGGGAGATGAAAATTAAAATGAATTTTTGAATTTTTTTGGTGAAAGGGAGATGAAATTTGAAATGAAAATAAAAGAGAGATAAAACTAATTACAAAATTATCTATTTTTTTTTAATTTTTGTCACTTATTTAATTTGAATTAAAAAATATTATTTTTTTATTTTTTTTATAAAGGTTAATTAAAAATAGCAACTATATACACATACTATATACATATGTGACACTATATACAAGGATAAATGACGAAATTAACCTTTTTTATGTTTTAGGAATTTATTATTTTTATTATTTTTTTATTTTTATTTAAAAAAAATCAGTGGGATTAATTTACAATATATACAAATACAATATGAACAAAATACATGGGAAAATTGCATATACCACCCCAGAAAATCGACTTTTCAATCGTAACTCCAAAAATTATGAAAATACAACCATTTTAAAGATAATTTAATTTCGAGTTCAATGGAAGTGAGATTGATTCAATTTGAGATCATATGGAGCCAGAATTGGTTTTTCAATTAGTGCTTAGTGGTTTTTTTTCAAGTGTAGTTACTTTTATTCTGTACATGATTTAATTGTGCAATCAATTTTAGTACTTAGAACACATTTTTATTTACAACTTTGGTTTTGAATGTTATTTGATTTGAAGTTAATTAAGGTACAAATAAATTAGTGTCAGTTTTATACAGATATATACAAAAATAAGTGAAAACACAATTTTTTTGGATTTTCTGGTTAAGGACCCTATCTCCCTCTACTTTATTCCTGGTCGATCAGGTCAAGTCTTGACCTTCTCTCGGAGTTCGGGTCAGCTTGTATACAGTCTTCATTTTTTATTTTATTTTCTTTATTTATTTTTTTATTTTCTTTTCTTTATTTTTCCTTTCTTTCTTTCTTTATTTATTTTAGGTTAAAATTAGTAAGAAATGTACAATATTTAAACAGATGCAAGTTAGTAAGAATGTGAAGTTAGCATTATATGCATGTGTTTAATAAGGGATTTTAAGCTAAAATAAATGAATAAAGATGACAAATCGCAGATTCATTAGGTACCAAACCTACTCTCAAAGAAACATACAATCCTGGTGCTAGACAGATGACAGAGTGGATACAAATCCATGTAGTCTACAAACATTTCAAATTGAAGCTGCAATTTCTGGCTCTTCTGCCCTCGTTCCATGGGAACACAAATGAAGAGCCCTATATCCATCTCCAATAGTTCTCTCACACCTGCCACACCACTTAATACCCTAACATCCCATTAGGAGTAGTCAAGATGACTGCATATCCCTTCATCCTTCAGGACAAAGATCTATATAGGATCAATCATCTGGGGGAGGTCATGATGACCTGGGAGGAAATGAAGTTTGTGTTTCTCCAAAAATATTATCCACTTGATCATCTCAATAAGATGGGAGCAAGAATTAGCAACTTCTGTCAGCGATCACACGAGTCCATACATGAAGCCTGGGAGAGATTTAGAATTTTGCAAGAGAAATGCCCATCATGACATCCCTTTGACCAATCTGGTCCAACATTTCTTCGAGGGCCTCACTCTAGAAAGTAAGAGGCTAGTGGATGCTGCATGAGATGGAGGTGGGGCGGCCACCTGGGTGAGCTGCTGCATATCAGGGCCACTGTGACCTAGACCCATCGAGGCTTGAAGCGACCCCATAGTCGACTGCATTGCCTCCCTTCAAATCGCAGCTCCAGAAGGAGGAACCACCCCCATCGGGGGTTGTGAGCTGAGGAATCCAACTCGGGGTTACAACCTCGCCTTCTCCTCTCAACACCGCCTGCTCAAGAACATGAAGAACAAGATAAGGGTTTCCAATTTTACCCATCCTACATAAACCGTGGCTTGAAAAAATCATGGTTAAGTTCAATTCATTGACGACTAAAGTAATAAAGGGACACAAGTGATAGAACGGTAAGAAGTCTGGGGCACAACTTATATTCTCAAAAAGATAGGTGTATAATTGATATTGCAATATTTCATAGGGGTACGTCTGATAAAAACCCATGCATTTATTATAAAGAGGATATATATATATGGATATGAAAACCTACATCTGATTAATATATATATATATATTCTCATGTAGGTCCGTTGAATATGAATATGAAAACCTGCATCTGATTAATGCAAACATGAATATGATTGTCATTTTTTATTTTTTTTCGCAAATATGAATACATGCGTGAACATTGAAAATTAAATGGTTATAGATATTGATATGTTTTTTAATATTATGTACATGTATACACATATTTATTGATTTATATGACACATTTTTCAATAGATGAAAAACTAATAATAAATTTGTTAATAATGCTAAAGAATCATTTAAGCATTATTAAGAAATTCTCCCTCCCAAATTTTACTACCTAATGCAACCATCTATTCAAGCTCTACTTTGATAGGTGTAACCTACAGTTTTCCTAGTGTTTATATACTCTTCATTATATAAGATCCCTTTTCAACATTAAATACAATTGATATCAAATAAATCATATTCATTTTTCACATATTCAAATTGTAAATAGTGATCAGTTTGCATTCATTTTTTGTGATTTTAGGATATAATTCTTCGATTTGTATATTCGTCTAACTTAAGTAGTCGTATTTGCATAAAAAAGGATAAAGATATACATGATAATACATCCATTTGTATCCATCATAACTTAAGTAGTCGTATTTGCAGAAAAAAGGATAAAGATATATATGATAATACATCCATTTGTATCCATCATGCGTACGTAGAGCAAGCACACACATTTGTGTGCAGGGGCGGAACCATGAATTTTATCAGGGGGAGGGAGTATACATCTATTATGTAAACGTAGAAAATTTCAATGATATTTTTAAGTATAGTTAACAATTTCAAATGTGATTTTTAAAATTTGATAAACTTACCATTTCAATGTTATTTGAATTTTTGAATAAAGTATAAACTTTTTTCCAATGGTGATTTTTTTATTAATTTTAGTTAAAATTTTCATATTTAAAAGGAAACAACAAAAATTATTTCATTTACAAAGAATTAGAAATAACCAAAGAGATAAATGAGCACCAATCTCATTTTATACCAAATTATACTTATAATATTAATATATTAAAGCGAGTAAAAATAATTTTTTAAATAAGGAAAGGATGGATTTAATTTTTTAAACAAAAAGGAATGATAGAGAGAGGTAAAGTGAGCAGAGCTATTTTTTAACAAAAAAGTACAAAGATGTGATTCAAACCCTAGTTCATTAATAAAAGGATGCGACACTTTGCCAATAAACCATTACACATTTAATGATAGTAATTGAAACTATGCTTTCTATATTTACACTTTGAGCAGGGGCCATATCAAAAATTATCATCATTATGTAAGTGAAATGTAATAATTAAGGAGGGGCCATGGCCCCTCTAAGATATATACTAATTACGCCCCCTGTTTGTGTGCTTGTGTATTCCCAACAATTTACCCTCAATTTTCCAACATTAACCATACCACACTGGTGTGTCTGCTACCAAAAATACTACGGTTCAAATCCCCATCTTGTAGGAATTACATTAGGTAGTCGATAACTATCGTAAAAAGAGTCGAATCTTTCAACATGGATTTGAGCAAGAATCTATATAACGGACCCTACTCATAGTGGGAGAAGACGTAGAACTTTTTTTTAAACCATACTGCACTACATAAGATGAAATTAGCCATTCTGCGAAACAAGGCTATCTCTACAGCTGCATCGAGTGTTGATGCGAAGAAATTTTGAACCCTTAGTATTCTTGCGAGTCCATTTATTTAGGGAGAAAAGATGACAGAGTTTGTTACAACCACATCGCAAGTATTTCCCCCCCTTAATCACAACACAATTGGAGAATGCACAGAACCGTTTGATGATCAGAGACAGAATAATGTCGCAGCTGCGGATTCTGATCTTATGGCCAAATATTAACTTCTAGTGTCGATTCTCATGATCATCACCACGAGGATGTTCCCCGTCTTCTGATCGGATCTTCAAACGAAGCCGCTCCTTCTCCTTCTTTTTTATCAGATATTCTCCCCTGCAAATGCAACGCAACCAACAGCAGCAAAGAAATCATCAAAATGGAAAACGAAATGCACATGAGATCTTACAACACAGGCACCAACCAAGTCTTCAACTCCTCGAGGCCGAGATGGTTGGTCTCGTAAGGCGTGCCGAGCCGCTCCATCTCATCCTTCCAGTTTGCGTTGACGATGGCCAATGACCACTCCTCCATGGTAGTAGGGACGTAGTCGTACGGATCGTACAGATCGTTAATCTTGTTCGTGTAGAGAGGAGGCCGGGGCAGAGGTTGCTCTTCTGATCCTCCCTCCTGCATGCTGGAGCTGTCGTCGGAGGTCGACAGATCATAGGCGCGTTTGATCAGTCTCGGTGATTTGTCCGGTGAAGGGTGGCTAGACCGCTTTCGAGGACGTTGAGGGGAGTCGAGCGGTCGTCGGCGGGGTGGTGGTGGTGAAGTAGCTTTGCTTTTCTCCATAGTGGAGAGGGCTGAGTATGCAAGTGATGTATATATGTTATGTATTCGTGTGAGAGGAGAAGCAGATCTGGTGACCGTTATGTTTGTTGGTCTCCGTACACACTGGTGTTCTCTTCCAGGGGCTTAGGGTTTTTAAAACTCGTAACAGAAAAGAGACGGTTGTTAATTATCTCTTCGATTTGTTTCATAAACTTCGAAATGTTTTCCAACTAATGCTCATTACACTTTTTTTTTAAAATCTCGATATTATCCCCGGAGCAAATTAAATTATAAGTACAGTGTCAACAAAATTGATAATGCTGCAGTAGAAAAGGAATTATTGCCGTCTCTGAAATAAACCAAAGAACAGTCAACAGATACAATTATAGTTTCTTTCATTACCAATAATCTCGTGATATTCGCAGAAAGTTTGCGACAAATGTATTCATCAAGCGACTACGGATTTCAATTAGCCATTATTTCTAAAAGGGCCGCAGCAAGAAATTACTGATTATTAGAGTGCTGTAGTAATAAAGGCAGATTATTAGCAATGACAGTCACAGATTGTTTGTTTTTGCCTTTCAATATTTACAGAATTGAATATTAGCAACGAATATAATTTTCGTTACGAAGCACATGAACAAAAGGAAACATAGCAATGATCGATGATTGTCTGTTGAACTTTTTTTCTGTTAGAATTTGCATTAGCCGTAATTTCTTAAAGACTGCACCGGAAAAGAAATATCGTTTCTGAAACAAATAAAGCAAAGGACAATCAGATTGGAGACCGATCGTTTCACCTTCCAAAGAAAGATGTGATTCCAGTCATAGATGGTGTTGTATTGATGAAGGTGATTAAGATCAATGTTAATCCAATAAATCCATCAACTGATCTATACAAAGTTCGAAGGGAATGTAACTCTCAGGCTCTGTCGGCAGCTTCATCGTGACCATATCCGATGGGCTCCCACCTCAGGATCATATCCCACCGATTGGAAGTAGTCTCTCCTGCGTTTAAAAGAAAGATTATTAATTACATGTTAGATAAATATATAACTAGCTAATCATCCAATTAACTACTACCATCTCTCAAGTTCGTCCATGCCCAGGTGTTTGGTCTCGTAGGGGATGCCCAACCTCTCCATCTCGTCCTTCCACCTTGCATTCGTCACGGCTAGCCACCACTCTGCCATTGTTGGCCTCCAAGCGAAGGGATCGTCGTCAACTCTGCCGGGAGGACCGCTCCGCCTCATCTTCTTCTGATGAGCTGCTTCCTCGTGTATCTGTTTCCTGATATTCCTCCTTTTGTTCCTCTTTGACGGGGACAAGGATACGGGAAGAGCTGTAGTTCTTGTGCGCGGCGGCGAGCCGAGATGTTCTTGGAAGGGCCGTGGAGGCTTTGGGTCATCATCCTCGTGATCTCTTCCCGGAGATTTGGCCTTGTCCATGTTGTACGTAGGAGGGAGATTAGTTGTGACATTATATATTACTTGAGGGTGATATGTATCTTGTAGTCCTAAAAGGCTAAAATGTTTTGGCAATCAAATTCCCGACGAACTAGTTGACAAAGTCCTGCCCTGCGTATTTTATTCCAATTTGACCTGCACGTAAACTTGGAATGTATATATTATGGATCGATTGATTTGCCCTTCTCCATGACTGTTCGATGCATAGCACGGGATAAAGAAGAGATGCCACATTATAGGGGTGCATATGTTGAGATAAAATTTGTAAGCCTATCTAATCCATTATTACCAGAATGCATTTGGTTTGGTGTTACCAATCTAATGGATTGGATGGGACTGATTAGATCCAAACATTCTCGAAATCCGATCCACTCATTTGCTTACATTGCATGTCCTTTCTCTATATATACTTATATAGTTAAATAACAATGAGTATGTAACAGTTTTTATATTTAATTTTTGTTATGCCTTTTTTTTTATAAATTCGCAAATCACCATTCTTTGTACTTATATCTCGAATTTCACGGCCAGCAAGGCATTAACCCCCTAAACACCTAAAACCTTATTCTTTCCAAAACAAAGAACCCATTAGCTCCCTCCCGCACATGATTGCCCTCCCTCCTCCGCGAGCAGATATCTGCAGTACTACTACAGAGGACTGCTGTAAAACCATGGATCACTTGAGTTGCTCGATCTTGATCGAGCAATTCGTACGAATTCGATGTTTTTGTGGGCCCTTACCGTAGGAATTCGTGTGAACCGCTCGATCAAGATCGAGCGGCTCGAGTGACCCATAGTTTTACAACAGACCTCTGCAGTACTGCAGAGGATCTACTCTCCCGTCTTCCATGCTCGATGTTGTTCTCCTCCCGTGCATGGCTTGCGATATCACCTCCCGCCCTCACACTTGACGCCATCTCCCTCCCGACCCATGTGGCATCCTTTCCTGCGTAACATGCAACACCGCCTACCTCCCTGTGCGCGACACCACCTCCCTTCTTCCCATGTGTCGATGCACGATACATACTCCCTCCTCTCCCTCCCTCCCCTGCATGGTGCCCCCTCTCTACCTTCAGAGAGGATCCTCTGCTGTGGTGTTGTGCCTGCTGTAACCGTGGGAACCGCTCGATCTTGATCATGCGGTTCGTACATTTTTGCACTTTTTTGCGAACAACTCGATCAAGATCGGGCGGTTACATCGGAAGATCCAGTCTCCTCTACCTTTACCTTCCTCCTACACGATCCCCTTGCCATGCGATGCCACCTTCGTCCTGTGCGACCTCAACCGCTAAGGGCACGCATTCACTTCTTACTTCCAGTGCTGCATCGAGTTTCGGTAAATAATAGTATGTTGCTGACACTCTATGCTCATTTAGCCGCTTTTATACCATAAAATAGTTTGGTGATGCTACATGTTTGTTAAATAATGGCGATCTATGCTTGTGGGCTTATGTTTTAGTGTATGTTCATGTAATGGTAATAAGTTAGTAATAATATAAAACTCAACTATTTCTGTACTAAGTAGAGTAATTTTGTTATAAGATAAGTTTATGTTATAGGTTCTTTTATTGGACAATGCCTAAGAAAAAATTGAAGTTCGTTTATACACCATTAATAGTCCACTAAATTATTTAAAGTCGATATGATACTTCTACAGCTCTATGGATCACATGTATCACTACAAGGAAAACAAGTTGTGGCTGCAGAACTATGCCCACAGATGTGGGGTTTATGGCCACAGAATTGGGCACTGGCCACAACACATCATGGTCAGTAGCCGTAGCTACAAGTTTCGTCGCGAGAGTTCTCTAACCATGAATATGTCGTGACCGCTACAAGTGACCACAGAACTTGTCGTGACCACAACTCTTGTATGAAGACTTTGGCCACGAATTGTAACTACAAAAAACTAGTGGCCACAGAATTATCGTGGCCACAAGTTTCCGTAGCCACATTTCATGACTACAACTCATTTTTCTCGTAGTGTATGCTATTTAGTTATTCAATCAATTGTCATACTAACTCTATTGCAAGTACATATTCTTTTCCTCCTCAAAAAATAAAAATTATATTCTATACTAACATTTATTTTATCGATTTTAAACCATGACTTAAATGTCGACATCTAATGAGCAATAAACTTGCGCTCTTAAACCATGAAGCGACATTATGTTAATATTAAAAATCCGATCCAATGCATAATAGGGTGGATCGGATTGGATTTAAATATTTAATTAATTGGATTGGATATGAAAAATTACAGTGGTTGGATTGAACACAAATTAATCTAAATTCGATGCACGTACATCCCTACCATATTTATTACTATTATGTTCGATGGTGGTGTTCTCAAGTCACTTTATTAAAGATCGTCTATAATATTTTGATTTCAACAAGCCTTATAAAGTATAAAATGCATTTTTATCCTCGATGTTCATTCATATTCATGTTCATTCTAAAGAATATATAGATAGCATCACTTGGATTTGCTGAGCTTGGATGCGGTTATTATGCATCAATCAATCAACTAGGTTAATTTTTGGTGGATGATTCTTTGTTTCGATTGAAATTTTAATTTGAGGCTCTTTTATAGACACGAGGGAGTTCAAGAATAATAACAATTAAATATCTCAAAACTATTGAATAAAAACTTCTGCTCTCTTGTGTACTGGTGCAAAAAGCTGTGTATCGGTGCATCAGGGCAAAATCACCATAAAAAAGGTGTCCAATGACTAGTGTATACTAGTATACATAAATGTGTGATTGTGCAACATTTGTTACAAGAATATGCACGTTGAAATAACTGAGTTCAAAGGACTAACAATCGTATGTGTACCAATGTAAGTGGACATGTACCAGTACATCACTAAGTGCATTACTATTGCACACTCAAAATGACTGAATAAACTATTCAGCTCTCTGGAGTACAGGTGCAAGAAGATGTGCACCGATGCATCGAGGCAAAGAGACACTAGAAAAGGTATTCAATGGCTAGTGTATTCTGGTGTAAACAAAGGTGCACTGGTGCAACTACTCTTACAAGAATAGGTACATTGAAACAACTATGTTCGAAAGACTACCAGTCAAAACTGTACCGATGTACATGAACATGTACATGTACAATAATAAGTGCGTCACTGAAACTCAAACTTCTCAAGGCATGTATCAACGTAACAAGGTACAGTGGTGCATGTAATAGTTTTGTTTCGGTGCAATAGGTCTTGTACCATTGCAACATTAACCAAAGTATGCGAGACTCACACTACGAGAAAAATGAGTTGTGGTCACGAAATGTGGCTACCGAAACTTGTGGCCACGATAATTCTGTGGCCACTAGTTTTTTGTAGCTACAATTCGTGGCCAAAGTCTTCATACAAGAGTTGTGGCCACGACAAGTTCTGTGGTCACTTGTAGCGGTCACGACATATTCATGGTTAGAGAACTCTCGCGATGAAACTTGTAGCTACGGCTGCTGACCACGATGTGTTGTGGCCAGTGCCCAATTCTGTGGCCATAAACCCCACATATGTGGGCATAGTTCTGCAGCCACAACTTGTTTTCCTTGTAGTGTCAACACATTCAAGTGTAAACTGATATATCGGTGTGACAATAAGTAAAAGTATGTTTTTCAATACTTTTTACAATGTACACATGTAACTATACTTTATTACAAATAATCTCGATAAATAAAAGAGAAGGCATGCTCGATGGTGTTTTGTCTTCGATAACAATATTAGCAACTCTGAACACGTCATTTGCTCTGGTTCTGATCTTGAGACATTTGTTTTTCTTATTCGAATAATAATGTATTGTAGCCTACATCACAATGCCTGTGGTATAAAATAATTATCTGACTCAATCTTTTGCATGACTTGATTTTTATCTCATTGGCTCCTTAATCAAAACACTTTAAGAGCAATTAAAGTTCTTTTAAGGGTAGATGTTTCTAACACAACATATATCTGATAATTTCTTAAATGGGGGTCAACGCATAATGGATGACCCAACCCATATTGAACAGATCTGGTATTTGTCTAATCCCACTACCACAAGCACAAATACATGGTATAATTCCCAACCTCAAATTTTATCGTTTATCTTAAAAAAAATCAATCCATTATTAAGGCTTATAGAGTTTATCATTAGCTCTATTTATTATAATGCGGAATGGTCAGATATGTTGATGTCCTTAATTTGTGCATTTACTTTACATGCATTAATTAGTTTTCTAGTTTACGTTGTGAGAAATTAATCCAAAGATTGGATTTTAAAAATAAACTAAAAATATTAGATTATGGGTACTTCATGAAAATACATAGGATATAAATAGGGTAAAACGGGACTGCCTATCGAGGGAGCTAACTTGACTCCTCCATCTCATTTTTTCCTTTTTTATTTTTTTTAAATAAATCCGTCGATTTTCATAACTGTATCCCTATATTATGTCATTCAAGTTTCGCGTGAAATAGAGACTCCTGCAGCCTCCATCCAGACAGTTATTTTTAATGGTCGCAGAATTGTTGAAATCGATCCCGTCTGGATGGAGACCGTAGGAGTCTCTGTCTCGCACGAAACTTGAATAACATAATATATAGTTATGACTATCGACGGAAGGATTTTTTCAAAAAAAAGAAGAAAAATGGGGTAGGAGCCAAGTTAGCTTCCTTGAGGGGGCAACCCCATTTTACTCTAAAAAATATCATTAACAAAAACATCTCGAACACCGTGGGGCATTTACGAAATCAATTTATGTAAAATCATTACAACAAAATGAGTCTACGACAATAAATAATTTAAATATTTATTATTGTTTCTAGCAATATTAAAGATATAATAACCAATATTGTTCTTTGCATAATATATTTTGTTCTTGCAATTTGCAAGGGCACAACAAAGGGTGCATGTGCCAATTGTTTTGAGCAACCTATGAACCTCCTAGAACACCCCTACACTGGCTCTTCAAAGATGCAACGTTGTCCCATTTGGAGGATCATCATATCTTTATGGACGGGCTCAAGTACCAAATAGAGTAGATTTTGATGGTACTCCTTGGGTGTGGAATCTGTGGATGACATATGAGAGTTGAATATTTATCCTCATTCAGCCTATGTTAGGAGCAACATCTTCGTCTGCTGAGAGAGGATCTTCTGTTTTCGGTGGACGACCCTTGCGGCAGATGATGAACTAGAGAACAAGGCGCGGTTCCTCACATTTTTCGATGTACTTCATCAAATACCCACCTTGCAAAATCTTTTCTTTTTCGCGATAGATTTGGATATCTGCTATTCCCGATTTGTGTATGCCGTAGGAGAGCACACTTAGCGAGCTCGGATAGATCCCCACGATGAAGAAGAACAGCAAGATATAGGGGATTTGGGATTGGAGAAGGGAAATGGAGAGGATCCAGATGATGAGAGGGATAAAATCGTACTACCCGGTGAGACGGAGGAGCTGAACTACGCCGATGCACTGTGCCGCGATCTAGAGGAGACTTTGAAGAGAGTGGTGTTTGAAGGAAACACCTCGCTCTTGAAGAGAATATCTATTTTTTTTCATGAGATCCATTGATTAAAGAATATTACATAGAGATTGATGTGCGCTGCCAATCCCTTTTGGATGGCAAATCCAATTCCACTGATTTATTTCCGGATCTTTTGTTTGCTTTGGTGTTCGAGAGAATGCCAACAATTGCTCGATCTGAGAGTTCCTGAAGTTCGATAAATCATGATATCTGTCATGGTATAAATCTTCAAGCAGTTCTTTCTTCTGAAATTTCATCTTGGCTTCGTTCTTGATGTAGAGTTGCATCGATCTCCTTCGTGAACTAGAAATTATATGATTAGTGATTGGTAAGTTGCAGATAGTAACAGTGATATGGATCTGCTGTTGTGCGCAGCAACAGATCCTCTCGTGATATCATGGCTCAGTTCCTCAGGAGGACACCATCAACGGTAATAACTGCACTAACAACCTCTTGAGATTACTGTTAATGTAATCAGCAAACAATCACAATAGTGTCGATCAAGTTCAAGGGAAGAGTGTTCACTACAAATATAAATCATTTACGGCTACCGAATATCCAGCTTGTGGTGATGGAATTTCTGTCGTCACAAGCAAAGCAAAAGTTACAGCAATGGGATGTGTATTAGAAAAATATTCTACCAGACTTTTTTGTCCAATAAAATCCATCTATCTCTGAAAAATTATTATAAAGAAACAAAGGGTCTTCTTTCATATATATCAGAAGGAAACAAAGAATTTGAACCTTCTGCACAGATCCTCCCTTCTGTAAAGTAAAGCAAGCAATTGCATGGAAGCTGCGATTTCCTTAGAAGAATGGAAGCAATCCTTTTACTTTGCAGTTGCAGTTGGGACCTCAAGATAATTCCTAGACTTTAGGGGAGCAAAGAAACAAAAATAGGGCTCCTTGGACAGTATTAGTTCACATTCCCATGATTTCTTCAATAGAATCAGGATTTTCGAGCTTAAATTATAACAGCTTAGGCAGTAAGAGGTAGCTTTCTTAAATATATATTTGAGTCCTGATGAAATAAGTTTTACTAGTTCAGTAACAAAGATGTGTCTTTTGATCAGAAATGATTTACCGAGGAAAGATCTAACTGAGGTAATTATTTGAGAGGATAATTGCAGCTGAATGAGATAAAAGAGGTGCATATGCCAATCAATCATATTGGTTGTATTCTTGAATTTGGAACAAAAAGAAGAGTACAGCTTGATAGATCTAATAGCCTGATAGATCTATAAACTTAATCAAAATAAATTTAAGATACTAAATAGTTACCGGAAGCCATCGCAGCGGAAATGAATCGATGAAGATGGGATTTCCTTCTCCTTCTCAACTCTTGCCTAATATGCTTGAGTAATGGATCCTCTCACATTCATTAGTTGAGGGAGAGGGGACCCCAATCTATATTTATAAAATATGATGGTTACCTATCCATTAAGGTAACCACCAAATGCAACTTCTCAAGAGATGCATCCCTTCATAATAAATCATGAGCCACAATATAAAATAAAAATAATGTTGACAACTACCATATATGGTAGTTGCCTACACAATTTCTTACATTCTCCCACTTGGCTCATGTATCAAATCTGTTGCTTTACATTTGTCTAGTTAAGCTCTATTAATATGAATCTTGGCGGTAGATACTTTTCAAGCAGATATAACCTTCCAAGCATTACAATACCAATAGTTTACTTAACATGACAAATCTTTATGTGTTAATATCCAGATATTAACACGGGTCCTTTCTTTATGTCTGTTCATTAATTGCATGCTACTGAAATATAACAGACAATAAACAAAAGATCATTATACCAAACTTAAGGTGTACACACATGGATGTATTGATATTATTACAAGGTACTAGATAGGCCCATTTCAGTTACATGATTTATGAATACACTAGGCGGCAAACCCTTTGTCATAGGATCCGCAATCATGTACTTAGTACCTATATGTTCAATCAATACTAAATGATCTCTAACTTTCTCTTTAACAACAAGATATTTAATGTCGATTCTCATTCCGGCACGTGTATACTTGTTGTTGTTGGCGAAAAATACGGCTGCAGAATTATCACAATGAATCTTTAATGGTCTTGAGATTGAATCCACTATCTTAAGACCCGCAATGAAATTCTTTAGCCAAAGTGCTTGTGTAGTAGTGATGAATACCCATTCATCACTCTTTATTCTTATATTTTAGCTACAAAAACCTATGCAAATGCATGTAGATATGTGTAAATAGGAAAAGTTAGCAAAAGCATGCATTTTGTAAAAACCTATAATTAGCATGTTTTTGTGCAAAAATAAAAGAATAAAGATGAAAAAAAAGAAAAAGAGGGAAATATTTAGAATAAATATTGAGCAACCTAACCCAAGGGAGGGCTCAGCATGGGCCTGACCGCATAAAAGCCAAGTAGAGGGAGATAGGGGCTCATGTGTATATATTTTTGTAAATAAATAAAAATTATATTTTCCTCACCCAAAAATATGTTGTGAATAATTGTAAATATTTGTACATATTTATAAAGTATAAAAGCAAAATAAAAATTTAAAAATCAAAAAGACCAAAAATATCCCTTCACCATGTACATAGACCACCCTAATCCTTTATTTATTTAACCTTATAAATAAATAAAATTATTTTCTAAACTTTTTGCTATATATTGTAAATAAAATAAATAAAAAGAAACAAAATAAAAATTAAATAAAAATTACAAAATTAAAAATACAAAAATATATTGTATATATACCTATGTATAGCTATACTATGTAAATACCTTATTTATATTTCCAAAAATTAATTAAAAATCACCAAAAAAATAGAAAAAAATAAAATAAAAATATTTTGTGTTTTAAGTTTTTGCTAATTCGATCATTTTCTAGCCTAAAATAAAGAAACAAAAATAAAAATACGTGGCCTCTCCTGATTGGTCCACGGGGGATGTTGACCCCCGGTCAACTCCCCCCGCGGACCTTCCTCTTTCGCGGATCGGGTTGTCGACCCGAGTTCTCTGATTTTTCCCAGCCTGATCCGCCTGCCATTCGCGCAAACCCCGGGTCCTAATCCTTCTGCGTGCATCCGAGATCATCGCCCGGAGGTTTGCATGGGGATCCGCGCTCCGAGCTTCACGCCCGACTCCCATCTAGCCGGACCCCTAGTGATATATAACCTGAGCTCCGCCGCACTCCATTTCCATCTTTGGCTCTCCACTCTCACTCCCGTGACCTCCATAGCGATCCCTGAGGTGACAGCTCGCGATTGCCCTTGTAGCAGTGAGGAGGAGGTGGCCGGACCACTGATCCGGCGACTTTGCGCTGCCGTGCTCCGCCCCGTGCAGGAGCTCGAGCCTCAGGCCTTGGCGACCTTCGAGGCAACGACCAGGAGCTGCCTAAGCTTCAGCACATCCTTCCACTCCACCCAGGTAGCATTCTAGCTCGCCTATTTAGCTTAATTTCCTGTTTCCCCCAAATCATAGTTCCGTCGAGTTCCGTCGATTCCGGCCATCTTGCGTATCTTTTCGATCATAGGGACCCACGCTCACCATCGCCATCCCTCCGCGCACATTCTTCGCCCCTTCGTTCAACCCAGCTCGCACAGGAGCTGGGGTTCGAGCTCCTCCATCCTCCGCTCGCCGGAGCTCGCTCGCCCCGACCCACAGTTCACCTTCACGCCGCTTCATCGGGTCGAGGCACTTTGCCCTCGACCCGCGAAGCTCTTGAGCTATTTTGCAGGTCAAGAGGAGGCCATCTGAGGCCCCCTCACATCCAGGCCAGGAGCTTATCTCCGTCGACCTCGCCGGAGCCCCTCCAGGGCTCGGCTGGGCCATCGGAGGCCACCACCAGCTGCGGGACGACATCGCCGACCTTCTCCGATCTTCAGAGGCAGCTGAGGAGGACCACAGTACGCGCACGAGGCCGGCGAAGCTCGCCGGCTGAGTGTTCTTCCAGTATCCTCCACCACCGTCCGATCGCCCGCAAGCTCCAGGTTTCATCTTGATCGTCCATCCACGAAGGAGCAGCCACCGCCCGATCATCCAGAGGGGCGATCTGGACCGTTAGAGTAGAGGAGAGAGGCACCAGCACCCGCCAGCCGTTTGATCATCCACGTGTCCCCCTCTGCGCCGTCGATCAGGCTCACGTGCGGAAGAAGAGAAGCGCCCGCCGTCAGAGACCGTTGGATCAGCTACGTGGCGCTCATCCAGCCGTCGACGTAATAAAGGGGTAAATTACCTTAGGCCCCCTCTTAGTTTCTGTTTTACGTGTCAGTCCTGTAAATATTTTATGCATTTTATTTACGTAGGGTAAATTGCACATTGGACCTCGTGCGTGTTAATATTTGCACTTATGCCCCTGTGTATGTGAGCCACGTGCTTCGTCACGTGTAGTTTTGGGTTATTTGCAACTCTTATCCTGTAGTTCTGGAGGTTTATGATTGAATAGAAACTTTTTGGTAATTGCACATATGCCCCTGTGAGCGTTTTATTTCCGCATGTGCGCCTTTTAGTGGGTTAATTGCATAACAGCCCCTGGACTTCTTGGTACGAGTTACCAAAAGGTCCAAGGACTTGTTTTTATTACCAGAAGGTCCCTGAGTGCCCCAGGCACGCGCCACGCGCGTGACTTGCTGGGAAAATTGCACCTGGACCCCCAGATCTTCGGGTATTTGCACTTAAGTCCCTGTGCACAGTGCCCCCTTTTGATTTTTGAATAAAATATCAAATCACCTCCAAATTCGATGAAAATTTGAGACATGGCTCCTGCCATGTTGTAGGATTTTTGAGAATTTTTGAGGACATTTTTTATTTTATTTGTTATTTTTAAAAATTCAAAAACATCTATTTTAGCTACTGTCTAGGTTTAAAAATCCCAAAAAAATATAAAAACACCCCAAAAATTCTATAAAAATTAGGTACTGTTTCTTTTGTGTGTTTTGATTTTCTAGCCAATTTTGGCTATTTTTCATTGCTTAAAAACCCTAAAAATTCGAAAACACCTAAAAACTCATAAAAATCATAATAATTAGTCTAAAAATCCAAAAACAATAATTTTGGTGCTCAAATTTTCCTTATTTTATCTAGTATACAGGAAAATTACCTCCAGGTCCCTCTGAGATCCTTAGATATTTTATCTTTGGGTTTTGGGCCTGGCTGGACAGTACCTTGTCTTTTTAGTACTGTTTGATTTTTAGAAAATAAAATACACCTCATAAAAATCCCAAAAATTCACCAAAAACATTAAAAAACCTAAAAAACATAAAAACATTTTTTCTTGAATTTTTGCTTGATTTTTGATGCATTAAATACTTAGTTGAAGTTGGCTTGATTTTGTGTTTCTTTTATTTTCCTCACTTTTAAAAATCCAAAAAAAATATAAAAATTATTAAAAACCACTAAAAATACTTGTCTTTTCTTTTATTTTATTTTTACTACTTCGTAGGCCTCTGGCCAACCCGTGCTCCTTGTGTTCGACCCTGGGTGCTATACCAGGTTAATCTCATAGCGAGACCGCTCTCTTTTGTGCTTGATTGATTTTACCTGTTTTGAGTGGTTGATTTTTCTTGATATACCCATCCTCTGAGATCCGGGTCGCAACGACCCTTGTCTTATTACCTTCACCCGGGTCTTTGGGAATTTTGGGGTGATCAGAATGGCGCCGTTGCCGGGGAGCACGGCTTAGTAGTTTTGTTTTTTATTTTCGTTTTTGTTTTCGCGGCTTATCGCGGCTCTTCGGAGCCCGCGGCTTTTCGCGGCTTTTGTATCTAGTTTCTTTTTGTTTTATTTTGTTTTATTTTGATTTTCTTTTATTTTTATTTTTGTTTTATATTGTGTGTTTCTTTTATTTTTCATTTTTGCATATATACCCTGACTTGTATTCTCATTTCTTTTTCTTTTCATTTGATTATTTTTACTGGTCTGACCACTCTTTTCTCTGTCTTGCGAGGGCCCGAGGACCGCGGAGGCGACTTTCGAGGAGCCGGTGCAGCCAAGGAACTCGGAGGCGGCTTCTTTCTCTACGAAGCCGCAGGAGAGAGCGAGAGAGAGAGTTGAGTGGGTGAGGATAGCTTAGGACTTTATTTCATTTATTATTATTATTGTAATAATACAGGGACAGGACTTGGACACTTTTGGACTTGTGACCGTAGCGGGTCTGTTTCGCCGAACACCGGTGTGCTCGGGGGACCCATTAGGACTTGCGCGGTTTTTCGCGGCTTTCTTCGCGGCTTTATTTTTCTTTCTTACTGTCTTTTCCGGTTTTTCGCGGTTTTTGCTCGAGCCCTTAGATTTAGGACTTTCTGGTGATTGTGACGTAATTAAGTAGGATCCACAAACTTAATGGCATATCTGTTCCTATAGATCGTAATTGGACCTACTTAAAATAAATAATAAAAATAACCGACTCGCTAGCCTCCGTAGCCTACGTGCCGTAGCCCGTCTTGTAAAGCGCTTACTCCTACCCCTGATTTGTCGGGCAGGGGAGGGACGGGCCAAGACCGGACCCTTTGGCTTGGAGGTCGGTGACCGGTTAGACGGTTCTTCGCTAGAAGTTGCTCGTCTAGGACTCGGCTTCCCGCTGCATCATTTAGCTTAGTTTTATTCCTGTTTTTTATTTTATGCGCGGATCATTCTGCATGTAGAGAGCTGGAGCAAGGTACGCATTTCTGACTTTGCATGCATCATTGATTTTTCGTGCATCGGCTTTTTCGACTTCTCCCCCCTGTTTTTGACTTAATAATCAGGAGAATCGAAAAATTCGTTAGGCGATTTGTTTGCTTTGAAAAATATTAAAAAAAAGTGAAACCATAAAATTGGGACTGCTAAAATTATTGACCTTAAAACTCGCTCACCCTAAAATTTTGTCTTGGGGAGAGCAACCCCCTCATTGCTTGGTTTGTATGCGCGAGAGAGTGACCCGCACACTAGGTAGAGCCCCCCGTTGCTAAACCCGACTGATTACCGACTCTTCCGTGCGGGCCAGTCGGTTGGGGTTAGCAGCGGATATCCCAACAGGTCACGTAAGCGCTCTGATATCTTGAGTGTTCACCAAAATAAAATTGACAAGATAATTTGACCGAACTTTCACGGTCTTCAGCTCGCGTTGCGTTGGTGAACCGGGGGTTTGTTTTTAGATCATAATTTTTCCAGATCTCATCCGCCCTACTCGCCAGATCAAGATGATGGGTAGACGATCTCTTAGGCAACCTCTTGTTGCACCGCTTTCGGGCGCGTCTACCTCATCATCTAGGTTGGCTCGCGAGAGCTCAGACCCGCTCTCCGAGCCCCAGTACGACTCCACCCTGTTCCCCCTCGACCCCCTTTCTGACCTTCCTGAGAGACACGAGCCCGAGGAGAGACTGATACATTTGACAGCACTTGAGTTGGGCTCGTTTGATTTTGCAGACGTCGATATGGCCGGAGCAGGCAGTTCTGATGATCACTCCCGTCGACCAGAGCACATTGTACTAGACCAGGGAGCGATCAACTCCACCCTGATCGCATCACTCGACACAGTCCAGCAGCAGCTCCGCGATCAGGGAGCATTCATGATAGAGATAAGGAGAGAGTTGGAGAGGCTCAGAGCAGAGCGAGATCAGCAGAGCGAGCCCGAGGAGATCCCGGATGCAGATGCACAGGCACGAGCCGCAGCAGCAGCAGCAGCAGCAGCGGCAGCAGCCGCAGGAGGAGCAGGACCACCTAGACCGATGCGGGAGTTGCACAACCCCGGATCTACACTGATGCACCATTGGGTGGTGGTTCCAGCTATCGTGGGGGACTTCAAGTTCCCCCCGAACACCTTGCAGATGCTTCCTCGGTTCCATGGACTTGCTACAGAGGAGCCCCACCTCCACCTCCAGGAGTTTTTGATGATATGCAGCACTGTCCACGACAGACATGTGGACCAGGACACGATCAGGATGATCGCCTTCCCCTTTTCACTGGCAGATAGAGCAGCCACCTGGCTGAAGCACTTGGGGAGGTTTGTCTATACCTGGGAGCAGCTCCGCACCGAGTACTTGAACAAGTACTATCCACTCGGGTGGACGAATGCAGCGAGGGCCCTGATCAGCAACTTCTCCATGTTCCCCAACGAGCAGTTTCACGAGGCTTGGGAGAGGTTCAGAGAGCTCCTGGACAGATGCCCGCACCACGACATTTCCAAGCCGAACTTAGTTCAGAGCTTCTTCAGCGGGTTGTCACCAGAGCTACAGGGCATGGTGAATGCTTCTTGTGGCGGGTCCTACTTTGCCAAGGACCACGACCAGGTCTGGGCCATTTTTGAGGAGATGGCAGAGAACTACATGGTGATGTCCCAGACCCGGCTCTATACTCAGAAGACCCAGCCACATCAGCCAGGACCCGTGCAGTACCAGAGGATAGCACGGGTAGATGCAGGTCCTTCCAGTTCGTCTGCAGCCGCAGCAGCACAGGCAGAGTCGTCAGCTGCAGACATGGGTATCATTAGCGAGAAGTTGGACCGCATGGAGATGATCGAGAAGAAGCAGTGCCAGAGTATCACGCAGATGGAGCAGATGGCACAGGTCTTGAGCGACATGAAGACACAACCCATGTGTCTCCAGGAGGCACAGACGGCTTCTCAGCCCCGTCTTCAGTCGCGAGGCGACACCGGCAGCAGCAGCAGCTCGTCCCAGCGCTCCAGCACCCCAGTGCAGCCTAGACAGGTTCACCTTGTACAGGTGGAGCCGTACCAGCAGCCGCAGCCCACCTACCAGTCCCCACCATCTCCAGAGATGCAGATGGTGGTCTACCAGCCGGATCAGCCTCTGGCAGTACTCCCGCCAGCCCCCTTCGATACCGAGCCGTTGATGGATGTCAACGGGATTTGGTACGACCGCCCCCAGCCTGGGATCCGACGAGACCATCCCGGATTCAGGTGGGGGAGTGGTGGGGCCCAGCCCCAGCAACAGCCGTCAGGACAGGGAGGGCAGTACTCCCATCAGAGAGACCAGCACCAGCCGCAGCAGCAGCCCCCAGCGTATCAGCAGCAGTCATCCTACGGTCCGCGTCCCTATCAGCAGCAGGGACAGCCTTGGAGACGTGAGCAGCAGGCTCACCAGGGATACCGGCAGCACCCTCCATCCTACCCCTCTTACCCACAGCAGTTCCAGCAGCCTCACCCACAGAGAGGCCACCCGTCGGGCTCCCATGAGAGCCCCGCTTTGGATGACATCGCCCGCCTCCTCACGGACCAGCAAACCACATTCAGACGGGAGATGGATGAGTTCCGCCAGGAGATGCGGGACCTGGTGAGAGGGAAGGCCGCCATACCAGCCCAGATAGAGCCCAATCCGAACAGCCTCAAGAGGAAATCTGAGCAGGTAGTACATACTGAGTTAGCCACTCCTAGTGACCCATTTGATGATACTTCTTCGGATCTATTTGATGCTGATTTTGTCACACTTAGGAGCGGTAGGACCCCAGCAGGCGGCGGCGCCTCATCTGAGCACCATCCCGAGGAGCCACAGGAGGAGGAGAAGAGCGGTACTGAGGCCGCTCCAGACGATGACGGTGGTACTGAGGCCACCAAGGATGCTGATCCCACCGGCGGTACTGAGGCCGCCACTTCACCAGATCTAGGAGGTGGTACTGATGCCACCCATTCAGCCGAGCCAGCCAGCGGTACTGATGCCGCACGATGTCTACCTTCAGCAGCAGCAGAGCAGCCAACCCGTGGTGGTACTGAGGCCACCGGTGTTTGTACAGACAGTGATGTTGTTTTTCCTCGTGTTCATGTATCTCGGAACTCTGTTATGAATAAAGGAAAAGGTTTACTTTCTTTTGGTCCCACTGTGGTGCATGATGTATGTGTGGATGCGGTCCTTGAACCGTTGATAACCGCCCGAATGACTAAGGTAAAGGTATAGAAATGGTCGTTGCGACCTCAATCACTCAGGCTAGGTATATCAAGAAAAATATCGAACCGCGAAATAAATCGAATATCAAACAAAACAAAGTAAGCGGTCCTAGCTATGGGATTAACCTGGTATAGCTCCCAGGGTCGAACATAAGGAGCACGGGTTGGCCTAGGGCCTACGAAGTAGTAAAAATAATATAAAATGAAAGAAAAGTATTTTTAGGGGTTTTAATGATTTTTATATTTTTTTTAGGATTTTAAAATATGAAGAAAATAAAAGAAGGCAAATATAAACACACTTTAGCTATTTATTTAAAGCACCAAAAATCAAGCAAAAATTCAAGAAAAATTGTTTTTATGTTTTTTAAGTTTTTAAGTGTTTTTGGTGAATTTTTGGGATTTTTATAAAGTGTATTTTATTTTCTAAAAATCAAACAGTACTAAAAAGATGAGGTACTGTCCAACAAGGCCCAAAACCCAAAAATAAAATATTTAAGGATCTCAGAGGGCCCTGGAGGTAATTTTCCTCTATTCTAGAAAAAATAAGGAAAATTTGAGCACCAAAATTATTGTTTTTGTATTTTTAGATTATTTATTATAATTTTTATGAGTCTTTAGATGTTTTTAGATTTTTTGGGTTTTTACTCAATGAAAAATAGCCAAAATTGGCTAGAAAATCAAACAACACACAACAAACAGAACCTAATTTTTTTAGAATTTTTGGGGGTGTTTTTCTATTTTTTTTGAGATTTTTAAACCTAGACAGTAGCTAAAATAGATGTTTTTGAATTTTTAAAAATAGCAAATAAAATCAAAAATGTCCTAAAAAATTCTCAAAAATCCAACAACATGGCAGGAGCCATGTGTCAAATTTTCATCGAATTTGGAGGTGGTTTGATATTTTATTCAAAATCAACAAGGGGGCACAATGCACAGGGACTTAAGTGCAAATACCCGAAGATCTGGGGGTCCAGGTGCAAATAACCCAGCAAGTCACGCGCGTGGCGCGTGCCTGGGGCACTCAGGGACCTTCTGGTAATAAAAACCAAGTCCTAGGACCTTTTGGTAACTCGTACCAAAAAGTCCAGGGGCGGTTATGCAATTAACCCACTAAAATCCGCACATGGGCAAATAAAACGTTCACAGGGGCATAAGTGCAATTACCAAAAAGTATTCATTCATTCATAAACCAACCAGAGCTACAGGATAATAGATGCAATTAACCCAAAAGTACACGTGACGAAGCACGTGGCTCACACAAACAGGGGTATAAATGCAAATATCAACAAGCACGAGGTCCAATGTGCAATTTACCCTACGTAAATAAAACGACTAACATATTTACAGGACTAGGACTGAAAACTTAAACTACGAGGGGGCCCTAAGTAAATTACCCCTTATTACGCCGATGGCTGGATGAGCGCCACGTAGATGATCGGACGGTCTCGGATGGCTGGCGCTTCTCTCCTCTACGCACGTGGGCCGATCGACGGTGCAGGGCGAGCCACGTGCAAGATCTGACGGGTCAGGTGCTGGTGCCTCTCTCCTCTGCACTAACGGTCCGGATCAACCCTCGAATCGATCAACGGTGTCAGCTCCTCCGTAGATGGACGATCAAGATGAGGACTGGAGCTTGCGGGCGATCGGACGGTGGACGAGGGTGCTGGAAGAACACTCAGCCGGCGAGCTTCGCCGGCCTCGTGCGCGTGCGGTGGTCGTCCTCAGCTGCCTCTGGATATCGTAACAGATCCGCGGTGAAGTCCTGCAGCTGGTGGTGGCCTCCGATGGCCCAGCCGAGCCCTGGAGGGGCTCCGGCGAGGTCGACGGAGAGCAGCTCCTGGCCTGGATGTGGGGAGGCCTCAGATGGCCTCCTCTTGACCTGCAAAGTAAACCAGAAGCTTCGCGGGTCGAGGGCAAAGTGCCTCGACCCGATGAAGCGACATGAGGGTGAACTGTGGGTCGGGGCGAGCGAGCTCCGGCGAGCGGAGGACGGTGGAGCTCGAACCCCAGCTCCTGTGCGAGCTGGGTTGAGTGAAGGGGCGGAGAAGGTGCGGCGAGGGATGGCGGAGGTGACGGTGTGTCCCGATGATCGAAATGGTATACGCTATGGCCGGAATCAACGGAATACGGCGGAGAGTCGATTTGGGGTAACTCAAAATTAGGCTAAACAAGAAGGCTAGAAGGTTACCTGGGCGGAGTGGAAGACTGTGCTGGAGCTTAGCTAGCTCCTGGCCATCGCCTCGAAGGTTGTCACTGCCTGAGGCTCGAGCTCCTGCTAAGTGGCGGAGCACGGCGGTGCGAAGTCGCCGGATCAATGGTCCGGGCACCCCCACCTCACTACGACAAAGGCAACCGCGAGCTGTCACCTCGGGGTTTGCAATGGAGGTCACGGGAATGAGGAGTGGCGAGCCAAAGATAGAAATAAAGTGCGGCGGAGAATGTATAGCAGGCTGTATACGAAGGGAAAACCGAGTGGAGAATGTACAGGGGTCTATGATCACCGCCCAAATGACAGAGGTAAAGGTGTAAAATAAATGCTAGGTCGTTGCGACCTCAATCACTCGGGCTGAGTAAATCAAGAAAATAAACCACTCACAAAGAGATCAATCAATCAAAACACAAGATAGAGCGGTCCTGCTATAAGATTAACCTGGTATAGCTCCCAGGGTCGAACACAAGGAGCACAGATTGGCCTTGCGGCCTACGATGCAGTCAGAGTCCAAAAAGTTCTTTTTTATGGTTTTTATTTGTTTTTGTATTTTTTAGAATTTTCAAAAGATGAGAAAATGAGAAAAAGTGAATGCAAGGCAACTTCAACAATTTATACAAGACACACAAATGATGCAAAAATTCCAAAAAATTGGTTTTTATGTTTTAAATGTTTTTTACTGTTTTTGGTGAATTTTTGGAATTTTTCTAATGAATAAAATATTTATTAAAAATCAAACAAGGCAAGAAACAATGGGTACTGTCCAGCAAGGTTAGAAACTCAAAAATAAAATATTTAAGAGCTTCGAACAACCCTGGAGGTAATTTTCCTATAATCTATGAAGAACAAGGAAAATTTAGGCACCCTAATTATTGTTTTTGGATTTTTAATTTATTTATTACAATTTTTATGAGTTTTTAGGGGTTTTTCAATTTTTATGGTTTTTAAGTGATGAAAAGTAGCCAAATTGGCTAGAAAATCAAGCAAACAGTAAACAACAATGTCTAATTTTTTTGGAATTTTTGGTGAAGTTTTTATATTTTTTGGTATTTTTAAAGTCAAACAGTAGCAAAAATAGGGTTTTTGAATTTTTAAAAATAATAAATGAAATCAAAAATGTCCCAAAAATCATAGAAATTCCTACACCATGGCAGGAGCCATGTGTCAAAATTTCATTGGATTTGGAGGTCGTTTGATATTTTATTCAAAAAATAAAGGTGGGGCACTGTGCACAGGGACCTAAGTGCAAATACCCAAAAGTTCTGGGGTCCTGGTGCAAAATACCCAAGAAGTCACGTGCCAAGCACGTGTCTGGGGCACACAGGGACCTAAATGTAATAAAAATAAGTTCCGAGGGCTTATTGGTAACAAGTACCAAAAGTCCAGGGGCTTATATGCAATTTACCCAAAATAATTCGCACATGTGTAAATTCAATGCTCACAGGGGTATACATGCAAATAAACAAAACTTTTCATTCATTGAATAACATTCCCAGAACTACAAGGGGTCTCATGCAAATAACCCAACAAAACACGTGCTAAAGCACGTGGGTCTCTACTGGCAGGGTATAAGTGCAATTAAAATAAAGCGCGAGGTCCTTGATGCAAATTACCCAGAAAATAAACAACTAGAATTGAAAATTACAGGACTGAACTGAAATAAGACAAACAGAGGGGGGGCCTATGAAATTTACCCCTTTATTAATAGCGACGGCCCAGATGAGGACGCGTGGCAGATCCAACGGTGGAGAACAAACGCGCCTTTACTCCTTCGGCTCTTGGGCTCAATCGACGGCGGAGAAAGATCCACGTGGCTGATCCGACGGTGCTGGGCTCAGATCTCTCTCCTCTGCTACGGATGGCTCCGATGCGCTCCTCAAATGGATCAACGGTCGCTGCTCCTCAACAGATGGACGCTCAGGATCAGATCTGGAGCTGGAGCATCATCGGACGGCTCTGGAGGGTCCTCGAAGAACTGATGGCCGGCGAACTTCGCCGGCCTCGTGAAGGTGCCTCCGGTCTCCTCTGCTGCGCCTGAAGGTCGGAGAAGCTCCGGCGTGAAGTTGCGCAGCTGCGGCGGGTCTCCAATGCCTCGGCCGAACCCTGGAAGGCTCCGGCGAGGTCGTCGGAGAAGAAGCTCCTGGCTGAACTGGGAAGGAGGCTCAGACACCCCCTTTGGACCTGCAAAATGGTCAAGAAGCTTCGCGGGTCGAGGGCAAAGTGCCTCGACCCGGTTAGGTGGCGTGAAGGTGGACGGTGCGGCGTGGCGAACGAGCTCCGGCGAGCGGAGGACGGTGAAGCTCGACTCCCAGATCCTGTGCGATCTGGGTTGAGTGAAGGTGCGTAGAAGGTGCGTGAGGGTACGGCGAAGGTGAAAATCGGGTCGGATTGGAAGATGGGTGATCGGAGTGGCCGGAATCGGAGAAAATGCGTTGGAGATGAAATTGGGGGAAATCGAAAATTAAACTAAACTAGAGGAAACTACGGCTACCTGATGGATGCTGGAGACTGTGGTGGAGATGGGCTATCTCCGGGTCGTAGCTTCGAAGGGCGTCAAGGCCTGAAGCTCGGTGCTCGACGCGGCGGCGGAGCAAGGACGGCGAGGTTACGCCGGATCAGAGGATACGCCTTCTCGCCTCACTGCTACAAAGGCAACGGCTTGCTGTCACTCTTGCGAGGCCAATGGAGGTCACGGGGAAGAAGGAGAGGGTCCAAAGATGCGGCGCGAGGGCGGCGGAGGGGAAGGATATATAGCGTGACCGGGCGACTAGGGTTGAGGCTCGACGGCTAAGGAAAGCGTCGATTTGATGGCTGAAGATCCGGCGAGGGAGAGGGATGTGCGGCGAAGAATATGGGCGCGGGGGTTGAGTGGAAGACAGGCTGGACGCGCGTGGATAAATCGGGGAAGAAGGGCGCGGCGCGCGTTGGCCAGAAAAGGAAGGAGGCGCGGGGGAGTTGACTGGGGTCAACATTCCCCCGTGGCCCAGTCAGACTCTGCCACGTGTAGCGGATTTTTGTTTTATTTTTTTAGAGTAGAAATAGGTCGAATTAGGAAAAACTTAAAACATGAAATATTTTTCTTTTATTTTTTTCTATTTTTTGGTGATTTTTATTTAATTTTTGGAAATAAAAATAGGTTAGCTCTATATATAGGTATAGGTACACTACATGGATTTTTATTTTTGATTTTTTTTTTATTTGTTATTTTTATGTGTTTTTTATGCTCATTTTGTATTTTATTTATTTACAACATGAAATATAGAATAAAAGAATATTTTTATTTTATTTTTATTACTTATATACAAGGGTGAAATAAATAAATATATACATTTATATACATGGTATAAATACAATGTATTTTTGTATTTTTGATTTTGTGATTTTTATTTGATTTTTGTTTTGTTTCTTTTTATTTATTTTATTTACAAAAGGTAATATAGAATATTTACAAAAAGTTTAGAAAATAAATGAATTTATTTATAGGGTTAAATAAATACAAGAGTGTGGTCTATACACATGGTGAAAGGGTCTTCTTGACTTTTTGATTTTTTTATCTTTTTATTTTGTTTTTAATAGAATATACATACAATATGTACAAGCTTCTTTTTGGGTGAGGAAAATATATAGTTTAATTTATTTACAAATATAAACAAGTGAGCTCCTATCTCCCTCTACTTTGGCTTTTATGCGGTCAGGCCCATGCTGAGCCCTCCCTTGGGTTAGGTTGCTCAATATTTATTCTAAATATTTCCCTCTTTTTCTTTTTGCTCTTTATTCTTTTATTTTGTGCACAAAAACATGCTAATTATAGGTTTTTACACAATGCATGCTTTTGGTATTTATTTGTATTTACACATATCTACATGTATTTGCAAAGGGTTTTTGTAGCTAAAATAGAAGAATAAAGAGTGATGAATGGGTATTCATCACCCCCCTATGCTTAACTTTGCTAGTCCCTTAGCAAACACTTATTTGAAAAAGAAGTGAAAAAGAAAGAAAAAGAAAAAGAAAAAGAGGATGTACATGGATCAAGGTTGACTTATTAAATTTTCCTTCATTAACTTGAAATATGGAGCTCGATCAGATCTTTGGATTATTAATGTGTCGGAACCTTATTTGGACTTAAGCCTAAAACTCAACAGCCTCCAAGTTCCACCAATCTATGGGCAAGACTCCTCAATAAACCAGATCAGAACAAGTCTACATACACAAACTCTAATGACCATGAATCTTTCCATGCAGTGTAAGTGATATGTGGCTCCCCACCTCAGAAGTAACAAAGAAACAACCTCCCTCAACCTGGTAACTCTAATGCCTCAGTCTAGCAACTCTTTCCTCGAGAAGCGGGGTATTCCCTTCTAAGTTCAAGTGCAACCGGCTCAAGAAGAGGGGGTAGAAGTATAGAGTTTTGGAAGCTTAGCCAGTGTAGCTAAGTCTCCCGCTGCAAGCTTCATGAGATCTTTACACTCCGGTGGGGTTATTAAATTTTCAATCCGACCCACCACTTTTTTGGAGTTCTTTTTTTGCATTTTTGCATATTTTTTTTTTTCAAGACTTCTGTACACATGTCTACATGGTGCAGCATATATAAGAAATTTCCCCTTGAGCCAGTAGACTATCCCTCTTTTGAAGCTTTATTGCAACCCACAGCTTCTGTCTTTAGCTTTCAACACCACTAGACCAAGTTGAGGTGCACTTCCTTCACTATAAGAAGAAGAGAGGTTCCGCCTAGAAGTACTACCCTCATATGCTACCCCAAGCCAAAGGAAACTGCCTCCTCATCACCTCATCCATGGAGAGCCATGTGTAAAGTGCAGGTGCAAGTGAAGCCATTGTCTCTGAGAGTCATGCGTGTGTTGTTAAGTGCTCTACTTAGGCTCATCAAGATGACATATGCTCGTAGCCTAGTGGACTCAAAGAATTAAGTCCTTATGGACCTGAAAAGCCTTAACCCTAAGTCCTACAAGGTTCCTCTTGAAGTTAAGTGAATTAAGATCTTATTCAAGCTCCATTTCTCAATTTAATTCCAGGCTTAGTTTAAATGTCAACTCTTATCCAGGAGAAACTATATACACATATGTACAAAAGATGCTATTTACAAATATTTTACAATCATGCAAGAATTTTGAAAAATGTTTTGAAATCATGAATGAATGATGCATGAAGTGCAAGTTTTGCAAAATGATATTTACACACATTTACACAAGATTTTTGCAAACTTTTGATTTTCAAAACATTTTGGAAAAAATTTTGTACTATATACATAATTTTGATACAAAAATATTTTACACAAGCTTCACACAAAAGATTTTTGAAATCATTTTTACAAAAATACTTTATACACTAGCTATGTATGTGCAAGAATAAAAGAGGTTTATGAAAAATTTTTAATTTTTTGTGATTTTTAGCCATTTTATTTATTAACACACTCACACAAAGTACGAGTTATGGCTAAAGTATATATGAAATATATACACACCCCCCCTATACTTAGCTCGAACGATGTCCTCAGAGTGATCAAGAGCGATGAAGAAGACATAACTCGTGCTTAGTAAAAGGGAAGTGAAAAGGAACGAATAAATGAATAGAATAAAAGGAACTCGGTGTTTTCCCCCTATACTTAGGATTAACTAATCCTAAGTATAGAAAGCTGTACATGAAGGGAAATCCGAGTGAAGAAGATACAGAGTCTGCCCCCCCTATACTTAGGGTAAAATATCCCTAAGTATAGGCAGCAAAAACAAGAGCAGAAAGAATGAAAAGAATACTCGCAGGTCCGACATCCCCCCTATACTTAGGGTAAAGTACACCCTAAGTATAGCATAATCCTAAGATGAGAAATGGGATGTGGGACTAAAGAATAGAATGATATGGACAACTGGATCTATACAGGCGGAGGAACAGTGAAAATCAGGCGTGAGATGTAAAAGATGTGAGTCAAGAGACTACATCTCACGCAAAATGAATAGCAGCAATAATAACGTCCCGCGGCTCATGATCTAGAAATGGTTTGAGCCGCTGGCCGTTCACTCGGAAGGTACTCTCAGAAGATAACTCAGATATATCAATGCTACCGTTATCGTGTACCTTTCTGACCAAATAGGGTCCTTTCCATTTGCTCTGTAGCTTCCCTGGAAATAATCTAAGCCTTGCATCAAACAGCCATACTTTCTGTCCAATCTCAAAATGCTTGTGGCTGATATGAGAATCATGCCACTCTTTGACTTTCTCCTTATAATGTAGGCTGTTTGAGAAAGCTGCATCTCTAAGCTCTTCCAGGGCGGCTAACTCTGCCCTCCTCTGGTCTCCTATACCATTTGGATCCATCAGAATATCTGTGACTGCCCAGAGTGACTTGTGCCTCAGCTCAACAGGTAGATGGCATGGCTTGCCATAAACGAGGCGAAAGGGAGACGTACCCAATGGAGTCTTGAAAGACGTCCGATATGCCCACAAGACCGAGTCCAAAAGCTGTGACCAATTCTTTCGGTCAGGGCGGACGACTTTCTGCAAAATATTCTTGATCTCCCTATTCGACACTTCGGCTAGACCATTCGTCTGTGGATGATATGGTGTGGCAACACGATGGTCTATGCCGAACTCTCTAGCAAGTGCCTTCACCTGGTCGTTGATGAAATGAGACCCCCCATCAGAAATCAGAACTCGTGGAACCCCGAACCGCGTGATGATGTTCTTCTTCAAAAATTTGCAAACTGTCTTTGCATCTGCGGCTCGGGCGGGGATAGCCTCAACCCAACGACTAACATAGTCTACGGCCAACAGAATGTACTCAAATCCCTGACTCTTAGGGAATGGACCCATGAAATCGATGCCCCATGCGTCAAAAACCTCACAGAAGTGAATGGGCTGCATCGGCATCATATCACGCTGTCCACAAGTGCCCATCCTCTGACAGTCAGTACACCTCTTCACGAACTCATCTGAGTCCTTGAAGAGGGTAGGCCACCACAAGCCGGATTGAAGCACTTTCTGTGCCGTTCTCCTCCCAGAATGATGTCCTCCTGCCTCAAGCTTGTGGCAGTAAGTGAGGACACTATGATGCTCCTCCTGAGGAATACACCGACGCCAGATGCTATCCCCTCCTTCGTGGTAAAGGATGGGATCCTCCCAGTGGTAGGACTTGGCCTTAGCAAAGAAGGTCTCAAGCTTCTGCCTGGGCCAATCTTGTGGGACTTTCCCAGCAACGAGAAAGTTCACAATATCGGCATACCACGGGAGTGAGGCGATAGCAAGGATCGCCTCGTCTGGGAAGGTATCACAAATGGGGTCAATCTGCTCAGAATCCTCAGGCTGCTCTAATCGGGATAAATGGTCCGCCACCACATTCTTGACTCCAGGTTTATCCTTGATCTCAATGTCGAACTCCTGGAGTAGAAGGATCCATCTAGTAAGTCTGGCCTTGGCATCCTTCTTTGACATGAGGTACCTGATGGCGGTGTGATCTGTGTACAAGGTCACTCGGGATCCAATGATATATGATCTGAATTTATCTAGGGCAAACACTACTGCTAGCATCTCCTTCTCTGTGACTGTATAATTCCGCTGGGCGGAATCCAATGTGCGGCTAGCATAGTGTATCGCAAATGGTACTCCATCCCTCCTCTGTCCTAGCACGGCCCCTACGGCAAAATCAGAGGCGTCCGTCATGATCTCGAATGGGAGAGACCAATCTGGTGGCTGAAGGACAGGAGCCTCAATAACACATTGCTGGAGAGTTTCGAAGGACGAAAGACACTTGTCATCGACAAGGAACTCGGTGTCTTTCGTCAAGAGGTCAGTCAACGGTCGGGCAATCTTGCTGAAATCATGAATGAATCTCCTGTAAAAACCAACGTGCCCCAGAAATGACCGTAACTGCTTCAGATTGGACGGCGGTGTGAGTTTTCTAATGACATCGACCTTGGCCGGATCAACCTCCATGCCTCTGTTGGAGATGATGTGGCCAAGCACCGTCCCTTGAGTCACCATGAAGTGACTCTTCTCCCAAGATAGAACTAACCGGGTAGCAATACATCGCTGAAGCACTCGGTCTAGGCAGTCAAGACAGGAATCGAATCCGTCGCCGTAAACCGAGAAGTCGTCCATGAAGACCTCCAAACACTCCCCTACCATGTCCGAGAATATCGACAGCATGCATCTCTGAAAAGTCGCAGGGGCGTTACATAGCCCAAATGGCATGCGTCGAAAGGCGTAGGTGCCGAAGGGACAGGTAAAGGTGGTCTTCTCCTGATCCTCAGGAGCGATGGCCACCTGATTGTAGCCCGAGTACCCATCCAGGAAGCAGTAGTGGCTTTTCCCTGCCAGTCTCTCAATGATCTGATCAATAAATGGCAGGGGGAAATGGTCCTTCTTGGTGGCCTGGTTGAGTCTCCTGTAGTCAACACAGACCCGCCAAGAGGTAGGTACTCGTGTAGCAATCTCCTCTCCCGACTCACTGATCACAGTCGTGATGCCCGTCTTCTTGGGTACCACATGCAAGGGGCTAACCCACTTGGAGTCGGAAATGGGGTAAATAAAATCTGCACTCCACCATTTTGATATTTCCTTCATAACAACCTCTCTTAGGTTGGGGTTCAGTCGCCGCTGGAACTCACGCGACGGCTTTGCCCCTTCCTCGAGATAGATATGGTGGGAGCACAACGAAGGACTAATCCCATGGAGATCTGCTACGCTCCATCCAATTGCCTTGCGGTTCTTTTCAAGAACCTCCATCAGACGGGATTCTTGTTCTCCAGTCAGATCTGCAGAGATGATGACTGGGTACATCTCAGACTCTCCCGCAAGGAATCTATACTTCAGCGAAGTAGGGAGCGGCTTTAGCTCTGGACAGCTATGTGCTGGCAAATCTGGCTTCTGAAGAAGATGTGCATATGCGGACAATTCTGCCAAATTTGCCTGGGAAAATGATAACGAACTCTCACAAACTGGATCTGGAGAAGGCGGGTCCTCTATATTGTCTCTGATCTGCTCTGCCTCTACCTCCTCCTCATCTATAGGCTCAGGTGGATCCAGATCTGGCATCTGATCACTACAATCTGCCCAATCAGACTCTGAATCCGAGGGATCTATATCAGACTCAGTGGCATCAGTACCACTGGAGAACAAGGTGGCATTAGCACCACCATAGAGCAGGGTGGCCTCAGTACCACCATCACTGGAAATCGTGTCGCGATCAAGGTCCGACTCTGCTGACTCAATAGTATCCTGTACCAGGTCCGTGCTCTCCAGACTATCCTCTACTATCATCTCTGCATCAGCCGAATCTGAATATGAGAGGATGGTCTGTGCTACAGGATCTGCCCAAGCTGCCTCATCATCTGTGATCACAAAATCACAGTCCTGGTGGATGTCTGGCTCTGGGTCTGTCAGCTGCTCTGAATCTGTACTGCCATGTGAGCGGGATCTGGATCTGGCTCTGTGGTCCTTAACCGTCTCTATTTGTATACTCTCGCCCTGGACGCGAAAGTACACCTTCCCGCTATCATGATCAGTCACCGCCTTGGCTGTGGCCAAGAATGGGCGACCGAGGATGATGGGGGAATCGGTCAACGAGTCAGGGGTCTCCATGTCCAGCACTACGAAGTCCACGGGGAATTGCAAACCCTGAATCGTGACAACAACGTCTCGCAACAACCCCTTTGGCCTCTTGACAGACCGATCAGCAAACTGAAGGTATGTCCTGCTCTGTACAAGAGTGCCCAACTCTAAGTGGTCGAGAAGGGCTGCCGGAAGAAGGTTGATCGACGATCCGCTATCTAAGAGAGTACGGTCGAACCTCTGCTCACTAATATGACATCTGACATACGGGGCCCCTAAATCGGGCCTCTTAGTCGGCAGATGGTTCTGGATCGCGTAACACGTGGCTTTTGTCAACACATGAATTTCTGCGGTCTTGTTCCTCTTCGTCCTTCTGACTGTGGTCTTATCTCTCAAGGATCGCTGAAGAAGAGGGATGTGTTGCAAAGCCTCATTGAGGGTCAACTGGATGTGAAATCGGTCTATCATGCTATGGCTGAACTCCTCCTGCTCTCTCTTTTTTGGGTCTTTTTCTCTTTTCTTCCCCTTCCCCAACTCAAGGGCTCTAGGAAAGGGGATCACTGGGTCCTTCTCAGATGAAGGACTAGGAATAGGCCTAGATGAGTCGATGACTGGATCATCATTCATCACAGGGGGATCAAGATAAACTAAACCTTTTCCTTTATTCAATTCAGAATTCCGAGATACATTCATGCGAGGAAAGACAACAGTTCTATCAGAATAAATGTTGGTGGCATCAGTGCCACCTCTAGCTGGCTCTATCACTAGACGTCTTGCGGCCTCAGTACCGCTGGCTGGCTCGGCTCTGCTGGTGGCGTCAGTACCACCTCCTCGATGTGGTGAAATGGCGGCCTCAGTACCGCCGGGTGAATCAGCATCTCGGGTGGCATCAGTACCACCCTCATCAGGATGTGCGGCTTCAGTACCGCTCTCCTCTTCCTCATCTGGCGCTCTAGATGGATCCTCGTGTGGTCGCTCAGATGAGGCGCCGCCTGCTGGTCTTCTACCGCTCCTAAGTGTGACAAAATCAGCATCAAATAAATCCGAAGATGTATCATCAAATGAGTCACTAGAAGTGGTAGGCTCAGTGTGAACTACCTGCTCAGATTTCCTCTTCAAATTATTCGGATTGGGCTCTATCTGTGCAGGGATGGCGGCCTTCCCTCTCATCAGGTCCCGCATCTCCTGGCGGAACTCGTCCATCTCCCGTCTAAATGTAGCCTGCTGCTCTGTGAAGAGGCGGGCTAGATCATCCATGGCGGGGCTCTCATGGGAGCCCGACGGGTTGCCTCTCTGGTAATGAGGCTGCTGGACCTGGTGCTGCTGTGACTGAGAGGGGTAAGAGGAATGATGCTGCTGCTGGTGAGCCTGCTGCTCACGTCTCCAACTCTGTCCCTGCTGCTGATAGGGACGAGATACGAATGATGATGGCTGGTGTGCTGGGTGCTGCTGGTGATCCCTCTGCTGGGAGTACTGCCCTCCCTGACCGGCTGGCTGCTGCTGGGGTTGGTTACCCCCATTCCCCCACCTGAATCCGGGATGGTCTCGTCGGATTCCAGGCTGGGGCCGGTCATACCAAATCCCGTTGACATCCATCAACGGCTCTGCATCGTATGGGGCGGGTGGGAGTACATCCAGAGGCTGATCCGGCTGATATACCACCATCTGTAAGTCTGGAGATGGTGGTGCCTGGTAAGAGGGCTGCTGCTGCTGGTACGGCTCCGCCTGTACAAGGTGAACTTGTCTAGGCTGCTGCAAGGAGCTGGAGCGCTGGGACGAGCTGCGGCTGCCGCCGGAATCGCCTCGCGACAGAAGACGTGGCTGAGGAGCCGTCTGTGCCTCCTGGAGACACAAGAGCTGGGTCTTCATGTCGCTCAGAGTCTGTGCCATTTCCTCCATCTGAGTTATGCCCTGGCACTGCTTCTTCTCTATGATTTCCATGCGGTCCAACTTCTCGCTGATAATCCCCATGTCCGCAGCGGCCGACTCTGCCTGTGCGGCTGCAACTGTGGACGAACTGGATGGACCTGCATCAACCCGTGCTATCCGCTGATACTGCACGGGTCCTGGCGGCTGCTGAGATCTCTGTGTATACAGCCTAGTCTGGGACATCACCATGTAATTCTCGGACATCTCCTCATAGATGGCCCAGACTTGGTTGTGGTCCTTGGCAAAGTAGGACCCGCCGCAAGAAGCATTCACCAGACCCTGAAGCTCTGGCGTCAGCCCACTAAAGAAGCTCTGAACTAGGTTCGGCTTCGAGATATCATGGTGTGGGCATCTATCCAGAAGCTCTCTGAACCTCTCCCATGCCTCGTGAAATTGCTCGTTAGGGAGCATGGAGAAGTTGTTGATCAGGGCCCTTGCTGCATTCGTCCGCCCGAGTGGATAGTACTTGTTCAAGTACTCGGTGCGGAGCTGATCCCAGGTGTAAACAAACTTCCCTAGATGTTTCAGCCAGGCGGCTGCTCTATCTGCCAGTGAAAAAGGGAAGGCCATCATTCGAATCGTATCTTGGTCCACACGACGGTCGTGGACAGTGCTGCAGATCATCAGAAACTCCTGGAGATGGAGGTGGGGTTCCTCAGTGGCGAGTCCGTGAAAATGAGGAAGCATCTGCAGGGTGTTCGGAGGGAACTTGAAATCCCCTACGATAGCAGGAATCACCACCCACTGGTGCATCAGTGTAGATCCAGGGTTGTGAAGCTCCCGCATCGGTCTTGCTGCGGCGGCGGCTGCCGCTGCTGCGGCTGCTGCTGCTGCGGCTGCTGCCTCTGCATCAGCATCAGGGATGTCTTCCGGCTCGCTCGGCTCGTCTCGCTCTCTTCGGAGTCTCTCCAACTCCCTCCTCATCTCTATCATGAATGTCCCCTGATCGCGTAACTGGTTCTGAACTGTCTCTAATGATGCGATCAGGGTGGAGTTGATCGCTCCCTGGTCTAAAACAAAGTGTTCGGGCTGGCGATCATCTGAACTACCTGCTCCAGCCATAGTGACGTCTGCAAAATCAGATGAGCCCAACTCAGGTTCTGTCAAATCAATTAGTCTTTCCTCGGGCTCATGTCTCTCAGTCGGAAAAGAAAGGGGGTCGAGGGGGAACAGGGTGGAATCGAACTCGGGACCGGAGAGCGGGTCTCGACTCTCACGGGCCAACCTAGATGATGAAGGAGATGCGCCTGAAAGCGGTGCAGCCAGAGGCTGCCTAAGAGATCGTCTACCCATCATCTTGATCTTGGCGAGTTGGGCGGATGAGATCTGGAGAAAATATGATTGCAAGCAAACCCCTTGTTCACCAACTCCACACAATCTGAAGACCGTGAAAGCTCGGTCAATTTTTCTTGTCAATTTTTATTTGGTGAACACACAAGATATCAGAGCGATTACGTGACCTGCTGGGATACCCGATACTCTCTCAACCGACTGTCCCGCACAGAAGAGTCGGTAATCAGTCAAGATGAGCACCGGAGGGCTTTACCTAGTGTTCGGGTCACTCTCTCGCACAATCAAACCAAACAATGAGGGGGTTGCTCTCCCCAAGACAAATTTTTAATGTGAGTGTCTTTTAGGGTCAATAATGTTATCCAGTCCCAATTTTTATTGTTTTTCTTTTTAATTTTTTTTTAAAAATAAATACAAGCGGCCTAACGGTTTTTCCAATTCTCCTGATGATTATTAATCCAAAAACAGAGGGAGAAGACGAAAAAGCCGATGCGCGAAGAAATCAATGATGCATGCAGAGAAAGAAATGCGTACCTTGTCTCCAGCACTCTACATGCAAGTGATCCGCGCAGAATTTAAAGACAGAAATGAAACTACCTAAATGGTGCAGCGGGAAAACCGGCCTTAGACAAGCAATTTCTATTGATCGTGAAGAACAATAGTTAGCTAATCGAATTGAGTCCGGAGTCCGATCTTGGGAGTCACTCGGTGCCCGCCACAACGGGTCCTGCCAGCGCTGTATGTGACTCCTCACGGCACGTGGTCTCAAATCCAATTTCACTAACTTTTTCAATGAATTTTTATTAAGGTCCAATTACGTTCTATAGGAACAGATATTCTATTAGGTGTTGGGCCTTAAAAATCTACGTCACAATCAATCAAAATTCCTATGTCTAGGGGCTAAAACCGCGAGAAACACCGGAAAAGGCAGCTAGCTATGAAAACCACGATAAAAGCCGCGAAAATCCAAATGGGTCCCCCGAGCACACCGGTGCTCAGTGAAACAGACCCGCTAAGTTACAAATGTCCAAAAGTGTCCAGAGTTCAAGTCCTAAATTATTACAACAAGAATAATGTTCTCTCTCTCTCTCTGAAATTAAAAATCTCTGCTCCTCTCTCTCTCTTCCTGCTCCTCTTCCCGTGCGGGTCCTCAAAAAGTATACTCCAAGATCTCCACGTAGTACCTCGCACAAAAATCAAAGAGAGAGAATGGTCAGAAAACAACAATAATATAGAGAGAGACAAAATGGAAAACTGACTACAAAGCCGTGCTCCCCGGCAACGGCGCCATTCTGTGATCACCGCCCAAATGACAGAGGTAAAGGTGTAAAATAAATGCTAGGTCGTTGCGACCTCAATCACTCGGGCTGAGTAAATCAAGAAAATAACCACTCACAAAGAGATCAATCAATCAAAACACAAGATAGAGCGGTCTGCTATAAGATTAACCTGGTATAGCTCCCAGGGTCGAACACAAGGAGCACAGATTGGCCTTGCGGCCTACGATGCAGTCAGAGTCCAAAAAGTTCTTTTTTATGGTTTTTATTTGTTTTTGTATTTTTTTAGAATTTTCAAAAGATGAGAAAATGAGAAAAAGTGAATGCAAGGCAACTTCAACAATTTATACAAGACACACAAATGATGCAAAAATTCCAAAAAATTGGTTTTTATGTTTTAAATGTTTTTTACTGTTTTTGGTGAATTTTTGGAATTTTTCTAATGAATAAAATATTTATTAAAAATCAAACAAGGCAAGAAACAATGGGTACTGTCCAGCAAGGTTAGAAACTCAAAATAAAATATTTAAGAGCTTCGAACAACCCTGGAGGTAATTTTCCTATAATCTATGAAGAACAAGGAAAATTTAGGCACCCTAATTATTGTTTTTGGATTTTAATTTATTTATTACAATTTTTATGAGTTTTTAGGGGTTTTTCAATTTTTATGGTTTTTAAGTGATGAAAAGTAGCCAAAATTGGCTAGAAAATCAAGCAAACAGTAAACAACAATGTCTAATTTTTTTGGAATTTTTGGTGAAGTTTTTATATTTTTTTGGTATTTTTAAAGTCAAACAGTAGCAAAAATAGGGGTTTTTGAATTTTTAAAAATAATAAATGAAATCAAAAATGTCCCCAAAAATCATAGAAATTCCTACACCATGGCAGGAGCCATGTGTCAAAATTTCATTGGATTTGGAGGTCGTTTGATATTTTATTCAAAAAATAAAGGTGGGGCACTGTGCACAGGGACCTAAGTGCAAATACCCAAAAGTTCTGGGGTCCTGGTGCAAAATACCCAAGAAGTCACGTGCCAAGCACGTGTCTGGGGCACACAGGGACCTAAATGTAATAAAAATAAGTTCCGAGGGCTTATTGGTAACAAGTACCAAAAGTCCAGGGGCTTATATGCAATTTACCCAAAATAATTCGCACATGTGTAAATTCAATGCTCACAGGGGTATACATGCAAATAAACAAAACTTTTCATTCATTGAATAACATTCCAGAACTACAAGGGGTCTCATGCAAATAACCCAACAAAACACGTGCTAAAGCACGTGGGTCTCTACTGGCAGGGGTATAAGTGCAATTAAAATAAAGCGCGAGGTCCTTGATGCAAATTACCCAGAAAATAAACAACTAGAATTGAAAATTACAGGACTGAACTGAAATAAGACAAACAGAGGGGGGGCCTATGAAATTTACCCCTTTATTAATAGCGACGGCCCAGATGAGGACGCGTGGCAGATCCAACGGTGGAGAACAAACGCGCCTTTACTCCTTCGGCTCTTGGGCTCAATCGACGGCGGAGAAAGATCCACGTGGCTGATCCGACGGTGCTGGGCTCAGATCTCTCTCCTCTGCTACGGATGGCTCCGATGCGCTCCTCAAATGGATCAACGGTCGCTGCTCCTCAACAGATGGACGCTCAGGATCAGATCTGGAGCTGGAGCATCATCGGACGGCTCTGGAGGGTCCTCGAAGAACTGATGGCCGGCGAACTTCGCCGGCCTCGTGAAGGTGCCTCCGGTCTCCTCTGCTGCGCCTGAAGGTCGGAGAAGCTCCGGCGTGAAGTTGCGCAGCTGCGGCGGGTCTCCAATGCCTCGGCCGAACCCTGGAAGGCTCCGGCGAGGTCGTCGGAGAAGAAGCTCCTGGCTGAACTGGGAAGGAGGCTCAGACACCCCCTTTGGACCTGCAAAATGGTCAAGAAGCTTCGCGGGTCGAGGGCAAAGTGCCTCGACCCGGTTAGGTGGCGTGAAGGTGGACGGTGCGGCGTGGCGAACGAGCTCCGGCGAGCGGAGGACGGTGAAGCTCGACTCCCAGATCCTGTGCGATCTGGGTTGAGTGAAGGTGCGTAGAAGGTGCGTGAGGGTACGGCGAAGGTGAAAATCGGGTCGGATTGGAAGATGGGTGATCGGAGTGGCCGGAATCGGAGAAAATGCGTTGGAGATGAAATTGGGGGAAATCGAAAATTAAACTAAACTAGAGGAAACTACGGCTACCTGATGGATGCTGGAGACTGTGGTGGAGATGGGCTATCTCCGGGTCGTAGCTTCGAAGGGCGTCAAGGCCTGAAGCTCGGTGCTCGACGCGGCGGCGGAGCAAGGACGGCGAGGTTACGCCGGATCAGAGGATACGCCTTCTCGCCTCACTGCTACAAAGGCAACGGCTTGCTGTCACTCTTGCGAGGCCAATGGAGGTCACGGGGAAGAAGGAGAGGGTCCAAAGATGCGGCGCGAGGGCGGCGGAGGGGAAGGATATATAGCGTGACCGGGCGACTAGGGTTGAGGCTCGACGGCTAAGGAAAGCGTCGATTTGATGGCTGAAGATCCGGCGAGGGAGAGGGATGTGCGGCGAAGAATATGGGCGCGGGGGTTGAGTGGAAGACAGGCTGGACGCGCGTGGATAAATCGGGGAAGAGGGCGCGGCGCGCGTTGGCCAGAAAAGGAAGGAGGCGCGGGGGAGTTGACTGGGGTCAACATTCCCCCGTGGCCCAGTCAGACTCTGCCACGTGTAGCGGATTTTTGTTTTATTTTTTTAGAGTAGAAATAGGTCGAATTAGGAAAAACTTAAAACATGAAATATTTTTCTTTTATTTTTTTCTATTTTTTGGTGATTTTTATTTAATTTTTGGAAATAAAAATAGGTTAGCTCTATATATAGGTATAGGTACACTACATGGATTTTTATTTTTGATTTTTTTTTATTTGTTATTTTTATGTGTTTTTTTATGCTCATTTTGTATTTTATTTATTTACAACATGAAATATAGAATAAAAGAATATTTTTATTTTATTTTTATTACTTATATACAAGGGTGAAATAAATAAATATATACATTTATATACATGGTATAAATACAATGTATTTTTGTATTTTTGATTTTGTGATTTTTATTTGATTTTTGTTTTGTTTCTTTTTATTTATTTTATTTACAAAAGGTAATATAGAATATTTACAAAAAGTTTAGAAAATAAATGAATTTATTTATAGGGTTAAATAAATACAAGAGTGTGGTCTATACACATGGTGAAAGGGTCTTCTTGACTTTTTGATTTTTTTATCTTTTTATTTTGTTTTTAATAGAATATACATACAATATGTACAAGCTTCTTTTTGGGTGAGGAAAATATATAGTTTAATTTATTTACAAATATAAACAAGTGAGCTCCTATCTCCCTCTACTTTGGCTTTTATGCGGTCAGGCCCATGCTGAGCCCTCCCTTGGGTTAGGTTGCTCAATATTTATTCTAAATATTTCCCTCTTTTTCTTTTTGCTCTTTATTCTTTTATTTTGTGCACAAAAACATGCTAATTATAGGTTTTTACACAATGCATGCTTTTGGTATTTATTTGTATTTACACATATCTACATGTATTTGCAAAGGGTTTTTGTAGCTAAAATAGAAGAATAAAGAGTGATGAATGGGTATTCATCAGTCTACCCCCCCTATACTTAGGGTAAGATATCCCTAAGTATAGGCAGCAAAACAGGGGTCGACAGAAACAAAAGAAATACCCGAAAGGTCTCACATCCCCCCTATACTTAGGGTAAAGCGCACCCTAAGTATAGCATAATCACAAGATGAAGAAAGGGATGTGGGACTAGAGAATGTGATGATATAGACATCTGGATCTATATACAGCGGAAAATCAGTAAAGCTCAGGCGTGAGATGCATTAGATGTGAGTCAAAGACCACATCTCACGCAAAATGAATAGGGGCAATATCAACGACTCGCGGCTCATGATCTAGAAATGGCTTGAGCCGCTGGCCGTTCACTCGGAAGGTACTCTCAGAAGACAACTCAGATATGTCGATGCTACCGTTGTCGTGTACCTTCCGAACCAGATAAGGTCCTTTCCATTTGCTCTGTAGCTTCCCTGGGAAATAATCTAAGTCTCGCATCAAACAGCCATACTCTCTGTCCACTCTCAAAATGCTTGTGGCTGATATGAGAATCATGCCACTCCTTGACTCTCTCCTTATAATGTAGGGCTGCTTGAGAAAGCTGCATCTCTAAGCTCCTCCAGGGCAGCTAGCTCTGCCCTCCTCTGGTCTCCTATCCCATCTGGATCCATAAGTATGTCTGTAACTGCCCAAAGTGACTTGTGCCTCAGCTCAACAGGTAAATGGCATGGCTTGCCATATACGAGGCGAAAGGGAGATGTGCCCAACGGTGTCTTGAAAGACGTCCTATATGCCCACAAGACCGAGTCCAAAAGCTGTGACCAATCCTTTCGGTCAGGGCGGATGACTTTCTGCAGAATAGTCTTGATCTCCCTATTTGACACTTCGGCTAGACCATTCGTCTGTGGATGGTACGGTGTAGCAACGTGATGGTCTATGCCGAACTCGCTAGCAAGTGCCTTCACCTGGTCGTTGATGAAGTGAGATCCCCCATCAGAAATAAGAACTCGTGGAACCCCGAACCGCGTGATGATATGCTTCCTCAAAAATCTGCAAACTGTCCTCGCATCAGCGGCTCGGGCGGGGATAGCCTCCACCCAACGACTCACATAATCTACGGCCAACAGAATGTACTCAAATCCCTGACTCTTAGGGAATGGACCCATGAAATCGATGCCCCATGCGTCAAAACCTCACAGAAGTGAATGGGCTGCATCGGCATCATATCACGCTGTCCACAAGTGCCCATCCTTTGACAGTCAGTACACCTCTTCACGAACTCGTCTGAGTCCTTGAAGAGGGTAGGCCACCACAAGCCGGATTGGAGCACTTTCTGTGCCGTTCTCCTCCCAGAATGATGTCCTCCTGCCTCAAGCTTGTGGCAGTAAGTGAGGATGCTATGGTGTTCCTCCTGAGGAATACACCGACGCCAGACGCTATCCCCTCCTTCGTGGTAAAGGATGGGATCCTCCCAATGGTAAGACTTGGCCTTCGCTAGGAAGGTCTCAAGTCTCTGCCTGGGCCAATCTTGTGGAACTTTCCCAGCAACGAGAAAGTTCACAATATCGGCGTACCATGGGAGTGAGGCGATAGCAAGGATCGCCTCATCTGGGAAGGTATCTCGGATAGGATCTATCTGCTCAGTCTCCTCAGGCTGCTCTAATCGGGAGAGGTGATCCGCCACCACATTCTGACACCAGGCTTATCCTTAATCTCAATGTCGAACTCCTGGAGTAGAAGGATCCATCTAGTCAGTCTGGCCTTGGCATCCTTCTTTGCCATGAGGTACCTGATGGCGGTGTGATCTGTAAACAAAGTCACTCTAGATCCGATGATATATGATCTAAACTTATCCAGGGCAAACACCACGGCTAGCATCTCCTTCTCAGTGACTGTATAATTCCGCTGGGCGGAATCCAATGTGCGGCTAGCATAGTGTATAGAAAATGGTACTCCATCCCTCCTCTGTCCCAGCACTGCCCCTACGGCAAAATCGAAGGCGTCCGTCATGATCTCGAATGGGAGAGACCAATCAGGTGGCTGGAGGACAGGAGCCTCAATCACACACTGCTGAAGAGTAGCAAACGACGAAAGACACTTGTCATCGACAAGGAACTCGGTGTCTTTCGTCAAGAGGTCAGTCAACGGCCGGGCAATCCTGCTGAAATCCTGAATAAATCTCCTATAAAATCCAACGTGCCCCAGAAATGACCGTAACTGCCTCAAATTGGACGGCGGTGTGAGTTTTCTAATGACATCAACCTTGGCCGGATCAACCTCCATGCCCCTGTTGGAGATGATGTGGCCAAGCACCGTCCCTTGAGTCACCATGAAGTGACTCTTCTCCCAAGTTAGCACCAAGTGATACTCAATACATCGCTGAAGTACTCGATCTAGGCAGTCAAGACAAGAATCAAATCCGTCGCCGTAGATCGAGAAATCATCCATGAAGACCTCCAAGCACTCCCCTACCATGTCCGAGAAGATCGACAGCATGCACCTCTGAAAAGTCACAGGGGCGTTGCATAGCCCAAATGGCATGCGTCGAAAAGCGTATGTGCCGAAGGGACAGGTAAAGGTGGTCTTCTCCTGATCCTCAGGAGCGATGGCCACTTGGTTGTAGCCCGAGTACCCATCCAGGAAGCAATAATGGCTCTTCCCTGCCAGTCTCTCAATGATCTGGTCAATAAAAGGCAGGGGGAAATGGTCCTTCTTGGTGGCTTGGTTGAGTCTCCTGTAGTCAACACAAACCCTCCAAGAGGTGGGTACTCGTGTAGCAATCTCCTCTCCCGACTCACTGATCACAGTCGTGATGCCCGTCTTCTTGGGCACCACATGCAAGGGGATGACCCACTTGGAGTCGGAAATGGGATAAATAAAACCTGCACCCCACCATTTTGATATTTCCTTCATCACAACCTCTCTCAGGTTGGGGTTCAGACGCCGCTGGAACTCACGCGACGGCTTCGCCCCTTCCTCGAGATAGATATGGTGGGAGCACACTGATGGACTAATCCCATGGAGATCTGCTACGCTCCATCCGATTGCCTTGCGGTTCTTTTCAAGAACCCCCATCAAACGGGATTCCTGCTCTCCAGTCAACTCGGCGGAGATGATGACTGGGTACATCTCTGGATCGCCCGCAAGGAATCGATACTTCAGCGAAGTAGGGAGCGGCTTCAGCTCTGGAATGCTGGGTGCCGGCAAATCTGGCTGTGGAAGAAACTGAGTGAAAGCTGCAAGTTCGGCCAAATCTGCCTGGGAAAGTGAAAGTGTACTCTCGCAAACTGGATCGGGAGAAGGCGGCTCAACTGTACTGTCTCTGCTCGGCTCTGCATCTACCTCCTCCTTATCTATAGGCTCAGATGGACTCAGTTCTGGCATCTGATCATAGCAATCGGCCCAATCAGACTCTGAATCCGAGGGATCTGTATCAGAAACGGTGGCATCAGTACCACCGGGAAACAAGGTGGCATCAGCACCACCATCACAAATCATCGTGCTGCGATCAAGGACCGGCGTTGCTGCCTCAACGGTATCCTGAACCAGGTCTGTGCTCTCCAGACTCTCCTCTGCTGTCATCTCTGCATCAGCTGTGTCTGAAAGTGAGAGGGTGGTCTGTGTCTCAAGGTCTGCCCAAGCTGCCTCATCATCTGTGATCACAAAATCGCAGTCCTGGTGGATGTCTGGCTCTGCGTCTGTCAGCTGCTCTGAATCGGTACTTGCATCTGAGCGGGATCTGAATCTGGCTCTATAGTCCTCGACCGTCTCTATTTTTATACTTTCGCCCTGGATGCGAAAGTACACCTTCCCGCTATCATGATCAGTCACCGCCTTGGCTGTGGCCAAGAACGGACGACCAAGGATGATGGGGGTATCGGTCACTGACTCAGGGATCTCCATGTCCAACACTACGAAGTCCACGGGGAATTGCAGACCCTGAATCGTGACGATAACGTCTCGTAATAACCCCTTCGGCCTCTTGACAGATCGATCAGCGAACTGAAGGACTGCCCTGCTCTGTCGAAGAGTGCCCAACTCGAAGCGGTCGAGAAGGGCTGCCGGAAGAAGGTTGATCGACGATCCGCTATCTAGAAGAGTACGGTCGAACCACTGCTCACTAATCTGGCATCTGACATACGGGGCCCCTGAATCTGGCCTCTTGGCTGGCAGTCGGTTCTGGATCGCAAAGCACGTGGCTTTGGTCAGCACATGTATCTCTGAAGTGTGGTTCCTCCTCCTCCTCCTGACTGTAGTCCTCTCTCTCAAAGATCTCTGGAGAAGGGGGATGTGCTGCAAAGCCTCCTGGAGGGTCAGCTGGATGTGAAATCGATCTATCATGCTCTGGCTGAACTCCTCAAGCTCTCTCTTTTTGGGATTTTCTGTTTTCTTCCCCTTCCCCATCTGAAGGGCTCTAGGGAAGGGGATCACTGGGTCCTTCTCAGATGAAGGACTAGGAAAAGGTCTAGACGGTTCAAGGACCGGATCCACACATACATCATGCACCACAGTGGGACCAAAAGAAAGTAAACCTTTTCCTTTATTCATAGCAGAATTCTGAGATACATGGACACGAGGAAAAACAACATCTCTGTCTCTACAAACACCGGTGGCCTCAGTACCACCACGGGCTGGAGCGGCCTCAGTACCGCTCTCCTCCTCCTCCTGTGGCGCCTCGGGATGGTGCTCAGATGAGACGCCGCCGCCTGCTGGGGTCCTACCGCTCCTAAGTGTGACAAAATCAGCATCAAATAGATCCGAAGAAGTATCATCAAATGGGTCACTAGGAGTGGCTAACTCAGTAGGTACTACCTGCTCAGATTTCCGCTTGAGGCTGTTCGGATTGGGCTCCATCTGGGCTGGTATGGCGGCCTTCCCTCTCACCAAGTCCCGCATCTCCTGGCGGAACTCGTCCATCTCCCGTCGGAATGTAGCCTGCTGGTCCGTGAGGAGGCGGGCGATGTCATCCAAAGCGGGGCTCTCGGGGGAGCCCGACGGGTGGCCTCTCTGTGGGTGAGGCTGCTGGAACTGCTGTGGTGGGTAAGAGGGGTAGGATGGAGGGTGCTGCTGGTATCCCTGGTGAGCCTGCTGCTCACGTCTCCAAGACTGTCCCTGCTGCTGATAGGGACGCAGACCGTAGGATGACTGCTGCTGATACGTTGGGGGCTGCTGCTGCGGCTGGTGCTGGTCTCTCGGATGGGAGTACTGCCCTCCCTGTCCTGACGGCTGCTGCTGGGGCTGGGCACCACCACTCCCCCACCTGAATCCGGGATGGTCTCGTCGGATTCCAGGCTGGGGACGGTCGTACCAAATCCCGTTGACATCCATCAACGGCTCGGCATCAAAGGGGGCTGGCGGGAGTACTGCCAGAGGCTGGTCCGGCTGGTAGACCACCATCTGCATCTCTGGAGATGGTGGGGACTGGTAGGTGGGCTGCGGCTGCTGGTACGGCTCCGCCTGTACAAGGTGAACCTGTCTAGGCTGCACTGGGGTGCTGGAGCGCTGGGACGAGCTGCTGCTGCTGCCGGCGTCGCCCCGCGACTGAAGACGGGGCTGAGAAGCCGTCTGTGCCTCCTGGAGACACATGAGCTGTGTCTTCATGTCGCTCAAGACCTGTGCCATCTGCTCCATCTGCGTGATACTCTGGCACTGCTTCTTCTCTATCAGCTCCATGCGGTCCAACTTCTCGCTGATGATACCCACGTCTGCAGCTGATGACTCTGCTTGTGCTGCTGCAGCTGCAGACGAACTGGAAGGACCTGCATCTACCCGTGCTATCCTCTGATACTGTACGGGTCCTGGTTGATGTGGCTGGGTCTTCTGAGTGTAGAGCCGGGTCTGGGACATCACCATGTAGTTCTCTGCCATCTCCTCGAAAATAGCCCAGACCTGGTCGTGGTCCTTGGCGAAGTAGGACCCGCCACAAGAAGCATTCACCAGGCCCTGTAGCTCTGGTGACAACCCGCTGAAGAAGCTCTGAACTAGGTTCGGCTTCGTGATGTCGTGGTGCGGGCATCTGTCCAGGAGCTCTCTGAACCTCTCCCAAGCCTCGTGAAACTGCTCGTTGGGGAACATGGAGAAGTTACTGATCAGGGCCCTCGCCGCATTCGTCCGCCCGAGTGGATAGTACTTGTTCAAGTACTCGGTGCGGAGCTGCTCCCAGGTATAGACAAACCTCCCCAAATGCTTCAGCCAGGTGGCTGCTCTATCTGCCAGTGAGAAGGGGAAAGCGATCATCCTGATCGTGTCCTGGTCCACATGTCTGTCGTGGACAGTGCTGCATATCATAAGAAACTCCTGGAGATGGAGGTGGGGCTCCTCTGTAGCAAGTCCATGGAACCGAGGAAGCATCTGCAAGGTGTTCGGGGGGAACTTGAAGTCCCCCACGATAGCTGGAACCACCACCCAATGATGCATCAATGTAGATCCGGGATTGTGTAAATCCCGCATCGGTCTCGGTGGTCCTGCTCCTCTTGCGGCTGCTGCCGCTGCGGCAGCGGCCGCGGCCGCTGCTGCTGCTGCGGCGGCGGCCGCGGCCGCTGCTGCTGCTGCTGCGGCTCGTGCCTGTGCATATGCATCCGGGATCTCCTCGGGCTCGCTCTGCTGATCTCGCTCTGCTCTGAGCCACTCCAACTCTCTTCTCATCTCTATCACAAGGTCCTAATGGGTCCTCCGAGCACACCGGTGCTCGGCGAAACAGACCCGCTACGGTCACAAGTGTCCAAGTCCAAGAGTTCAAGTCCCTGTATTATTACAATCAATAATGAATAAATAAAATATCTATCCTAATACCTCACCCACTCAACTCTCTCCCTCTCGCTCTCTCCTGCGGCTTCGTAGAGAAAGAAGCCGCCTCCAAGTGCCGCGGCTGCACCGGCTCCTCGAAAGTCGCCTCCGCGGTCCTCGGGCCCTCGCAAGAAGAAAAGAAGAGTGGTCAGACCAGAAAGAATAATCAAATAATAGAGAAAAATAAAAGAAAATACAAGTGAGGGTATATGTGCAAAAATGGAAATAAAATAATCACACAAAATAAAACAAAAAGAAAAATAAAAGAAAATAAAACAAAAAGAAACTATAAACAAAAGCCGCGAAAAGCCGCGAGCTCCGAAGAGCCACGAAAAGCCGCGAAAAATAAAACGAAAATAAAAACAAAAATAACTACTAAGCCGTGCTCCCCGGCAACGGCGCCATTCTGATGAGCGACCCGAGCAAACGAGGTAAAGGTACTGAATAGGTCGTTGCGACCTCTATCACTCAGAGTCACTCAATCAAGAAAAAAAATCGAACCGCGAAATAAATCAGAGATCAAAACACGAAGTGCGGTCCTAGCTATGGGATTAACCTGGTATAGCTCCCAGGGTCGAACACAAGGAGCACGGGTTGGCCTAGGGCCTACGAAGTAGTAAAAATGAAATAAAAGAAAAACAAAATATTTTTAGTTGTTTTTAATAATTTTTATATTTTTTTTTGGATTTTAAAAGTGAGGAAAATAAAAGAAGCACAAAATCAAGCCAACTTGAGCAATTTATTTAACACACCAAAAATCAAGCAAAAATTCAAGAAAAATTATTTTTATGTTTTTTAGGTTTTTAAGTGTTTTTGGTGAATTTTTGAGATTTTTATAAGGTATATTTTATTTTATAAAAATCAAACAGTACTAAAAAGAGAAGGTACTGTCCAGCAAGGCCCAAAACCCAAAGATAAAATATTTAAGGATCTCAGAAGGCCCTGGAGGTAATTTTCCTGTATTCTAGAGAAAATAAGGAAAATTTGAGCAACAAAATTATTGTTTTTGGATTTTTAGATTATTTATTATAATTTTTATGAGTTTTTAGATGTTTTTCGATTTTTAGGGTTTGTACTCAATGAAAAATAGCCAAAATTGGCTAGAAAATCAAACAACACACAAAGAACAGAACCTAATTTTTTTAGAATTTTTGGGGGTGTTTTTATATTTTTTTGGGATTTTTAAACCTAGACAGTAGCTAAAATAGATGTTTTTGAATTTTTTAAAAATACTAAATAAAATCAAAAATGTCGTCAAAAATTCTCAAAAATCCAACAACATGGCAGGAGCCATGTGTCAAATTTTCATCGAATTTGGAGGTGGTTTGATATTTATTCAAAAATCAAAAAGGGGGCACTGTGCACAGGGACTTAAGTGCAAATACCCGAAACTCTGGGGGTCCAGGTGCAATTTGCCCAGCAAATCACGCACGTGGCGCGTGCTTGGGGCACTCAGGGACCTTCTGGTAATAAAAACCAAGTTCTAGGACCTTTTGGTAACTCGTACCAAAAAGTCCAGGGGCTTGGATGCAATTAACCCACTAAAATCCGTACATGCGCATATACAATGCTCACAGGGGTATAAAAGCAATTACCAAAAAGTTTCTATCCATTCATAAACCAACCAGAACTACAGGATAAGTATTGCAAATAAACCAAACTACACGTGACGAAGCACGTGGCTCACACATACAGGGGCATAAATGCAAAACTAAATAAGCACGAGGTCCAAAGTACAATTTACCCTACGTAAATAAAAGGACTAAAATATTTACAGGACTAGGACTGAAAACAAAAACTAAGAGGGGGCCCTAAGTAAATTACCCCTTATTACGCCGACGGCTGGATGAGCGCCACGTAGATAATCGGACGGTCCTGGATGGGTGACGCTTCTCTCCTCTACGCACGTGGGCCGATCGACGGTGCAGGGCGAGCCACGTGCAAGATCTGACGGGTCAGGTGCTGGTGCCTCTCTCCTCTGCACTAACGGTCCGGATCAACCCTCGAATCGATCAACGGTGTCAGCTCCTCCGTGGATGGACGATCAGGATGAGAACTGGAGCTTGCGGGCGATCGGACGGTGGACGAAGATGCTGGAAGAACGCTCAGCCGGCGAGCTTCGCCGGCCTCGTGCGCGTGCGGTGGTCGTCCTCAGCTGCCTCTGGGTATCGGAACAGATCCGCGGTGAAGTCCTGCAGCTGGTGGTGGCCTCCGATGGCCCAGCCGAGCCCTGGAGGGGCTCCGGCGAGCTCGGCGGCGATGCGCTCCTGGCCTGAATGTGAGGGGGCCTCAGATGGCCTCCTCTTGACCTGCAAAACAACTCAAGAGCTTCGCGGGTCGAGGGCAAAGTGCCTCGACCCGAAGAAGCGGCGTGAGGGTGAACTGTGGGTCGGGACGAACGAGCTCCGGCGAGCGGAGGACGGTGGAACTCGAATCCCAGCTCCGGGGCGAGCTGGGTTGAACGAAGGGGCGAAGAATGTGCGTGGGGGAAAGGCGAAGGTGACGGTGCGTTCCGATGATCGAGAAGATCCACGATATGGCCGGAATCAGCGGAATACGTCGGAGAGTCGATTTGGGGGTAACTCAAAATTAGGCTAAACAAGAAGGCTAGAAGGTTACCTGGGCGGAGCGGAAGACTGTGCTGGAGCTTAGCTAGCTCTTGGTCGTCGCCTCGAAGGTTGTCACTGCCTGAGGCTCGAGCTCCTGCTAAGTGGCGGAGCACGGCGGCGCGAAGCTGCCGGATCAGTGGTCCGTCCACCCTCTCCTCGCTGCAACACCGACAAACGGGAGCTGTCACCTCACTGGATGCGATGGAGGTCTGATGAATACCCATTCATCACTCTTTATTCTTATATTTTAGCTGCAAAAACCTATGCAAATGCATGTAGATATGTGTAAATAGGAAAAATTAGCAAAAGCATGCATGTTTGTAAATACTTATAATTAGCATGTTTTTGTGCAAAAATAAAAGAATAAAGGTAAAAAAAGAAAAAGAGGGAAATATTTAGAATAAATATTGAGCAACCTAACCCAAGGGAGGGCTCAGCATGGGCCTGACCGCATAAAAGCCAAGTAGAGGGAGATAGGGGCTCACACATGTATATATTTGTAAATAAATAAAATTATATTTTCCTCAACCAAAAATATGCTTGTATATATTTTGTATATATTTATAAGCTATTAAAAACAAAATAAAAACTTTAAAAATAAAAAAAAAACTCAAAAGACCCCTTCACCTTGTACATAGACCATGATCCTTTATTTATTTAACCTTATAAATAAATAAAATTTATTTTCAAAACTTTTTGTAAATATTCTAGATTATATATTGTAAATAAATAAATAAAAAGAAACAAAACAGAAATCAAATAAAAATTACAAAATTAAAAATACAAAAATATATTGTACATATACCATGTATATAGTTGTACATAACTAATTATTTCCCCTATGTAAATAAATAATAAAAATAAAATAAAAATATCCTTTTATTCCTCATTTTATTCTATAAATAAATAAAATATAAAATAGGAATAAAAATGTATAAAAATAACTAATTAAAAATCAAAATTAAAAATCCTATATTGTATATATACCTATGTATAGACCTATTATGTAAATACCTTATTTTATTTCCAAAAATTAATTAAAAATCACAAAAAAAAAATAGAAAAAAATAAATTAAAAATATTTCATGTTTTAAGTTTTTGAAAATTCGGCCATTTAATGGCCCAAAAAAATCAAATAAAAATCTAAGGCTTGGCGGGCTCTGATTGGTCCACGGGGGATTGTTGACCCCCGATCAACTCCCCCCCCAGGACCACCAGAGCCGGGTCTGGTTCGCGGACCCAACTTCTCCCATTTATCTCTACCAGACCCTATCCCCATTTCGCTTAATCCACGGTCCTAATTACTCTCCAGGTATCCGGGAATCTCGCCCGACATCGATCCTAGGGATCCGTGCTCCATAGAGCCGGACCCGAGCTCTTCTTCCCGGACCTGCACCCACATAAAAACCGAGCTCCGCCGCATTCATTCTCCATCTTTGGCTCGCCACTCTCATTCCCGTGACCTCCAGAGCAATCACCGAGGTGACAGCTCGCGTTTGCCCCTGTTGCAGTGAGGAGAGGGTGCCCCGACCATCGATCCGGCAGCTTTGCGCCGCCGTGCTCCGCCACTTGCCGGAGCTCGAGCCTCAGGCCTTGACGCCCTTCGAGGCAACGACCGGGAGCTAGCCAAGCTCCAGCATAGTCTTCCGCTCCGCCCAGGTACCCTTCTAGCTCGCCTATTTAGCTTAATTTAGAGTTTCCCCCAAATCGCATCTTCGCCGAGTTCCGTCGATTCCGGCCACATCGAGTATCGTTTTGATCATCGGAACCCACGCTCACCTTCGCCATCCTCCGACGCACCTTCTACGCCCATTCGTTCAACCCAGCTCGCCCCGGAGTTGGGATTCGAGCTCCACCATCCTCCGCTCGCCGGAGCTCATCCGCCCCGACGCATCGATCACCCTCACGCCGCTTCATCGGGTCGAGGCACTTTGCCCTTGACCCGCGAAGCTTTTGGTTCACTTTGCAGGTCAAGAGGAGGGCATCTGAGCCCCCCTCACTTTCAGACCAGGAGCACGTCGCCGCCGACCTCGCCGGAGCCCCTCCAGGGCTCGGTTGGGTCATCTGAAGCCATCACCAGCTGCGGGACTCCATTGCGGACCTTATCCGATCATCCGAGGCAGCTGAGGAGGTCTACATCACGCGCACAAGGCCGGCGAAGCTCGCCGGCCGAGTGTTCTTCCAGTATCCTCCTTCACCGTCCGATCAGCCCCTCCGCTCCAGTTCGCATCACAGCCGTCCATTCATCAAGGAGCAGCTACCGTCGATCATCGTGAGGGGTTGATCCGGATCGTTGGCACAGAGGAGAGAGGCCCCAACACCTGAGCCGTTTGATCACCCACGTGGCCCCCTCTGCACCGTCGATTGGCCCAAGTGCGGAAGAGAAGAAGAGCGCCCGCCGTCTGAGACCGTTGGATCATCCACGTGGCGCGAATCCAGCCGTCGGCGCAATAAGGGGTAATTTGCTTAGGCCCCCCTCGTAGTTTGTGTTTTTAATTCTAGTCCTGTAAATAGTTTAAGTCTTTTATTTACGTAGGGTAAATTGCACCTCGGACCTTGTGCTTGTTTTTATTTGCATTGATACCCCTGTGTATGTGAGCCCACGTGCTTCGTCACGTGTTTAGTTGGGTTATTTGCATCTCTTATCCTGTAGTTCTGGATGGTTATTGAATGAATATATACTTTCTGGTATTTGCATTTATACCCCTGTGAGCATTTTATTTGAACATGTGCGAATTTTAGTGGGTTATTTGCGCCCAAGCCCCTGGACTTTTTGGTACGAGTTACCAAAAGGTCCAAGAACTTGGTTTTTATTACCAGAAGGTCCCTGAGTGCCCCAGGCACGTGCCACGCGCGTGACTTGCTGGGAAAATTGCACCTGGACCACCAGAGTTTCGGGTATTTGCACTTAAGTCCCTGTGCACTGTGCCCTCTTTTTGATTTTGAATAAAATATCAAACCACCTCCAAATTCGATGAAAATTTGATACATGTCTCCTGCCATGTTGTTGGATTTTTAAGAATTTTTGAGGACATTTTTTATTTTATTTAGTATTTTTAAAAATTCAAAAACCTCCTTTTTAGCTACTGTCTAGGTTTAAAAATCCCAAAAAAATATAAAAACACCCCCAAAAATTCTATAAAACTTAGTTACTGTTTCTTGTGTGTTGTTTGATTTTCTAGCCAATTTTGGCTATTTTTCATTGAGTAAAAACTCTAAAAATTGAAAAACAACTAAAAACTTATAAAAATTATAATAAATAATCCAAAAATCCAAAAACAATAATTTAGGTGTCCAAATTTTCCTTATTTTCTCTAGAATACAGGAAAATTACCTCCAAGGCCCTTTGAGATCCATAAATATTTTATTTTTGGGTTTCAGGCCTTGCTGGACAGTACCTAGGCTTTTTAGCACTGCTTGATTTTTAGAAAATAAAATATACATTAGAAAAATTATCAAAAATTCACCAAAAACACTTAAAAACCTAAAAAACATAAAAACCATTTTTCTTGAATTTTTGCTTGAATTTTGGGTGTGTTAAATAAATTGTGTAAGTGTGCTTGATTTTGTGTTCTTTAATTTTCTTCACCATTTAAAAATCCAAAAAAAATATAAAAATTATTAAAAACCACTAAAAACATTTTCTTTTATTTTTATATTATTTTTACTACTTCGTAGGCCTCTGGCCAACCCGTGCTCCTTGTGTTCGACCCTGGGTGCTATACCAGGTTAATCTCATAGCTAGGACCGCACTTCGTGTTTTGATCTTTGAATTATTTCGCGGTTCGATTTTTTTTCTTGATTGAGTGACTCTGAGTGATAGAGGTCGCAACGACCTATTCAGTACCTTTACCTCGTTTGCTCGGGTAGCCTCATCAAGGTCACGGGAGTGAGAGTGGAGAGCCAAAGATGGAAATAAGGTGCGGCAGAGCTCAGGCTATATAGTGCGGAGGGTCCGGCAAAGTGGGCGCGGGTAGGGCGAGCTGGTGCGCGGATCCCGAGGCGAAGGCTCCGGCGAAGCTCTCGGATGTGACGTGAGCATTCCGGACCCGGAGTTGAGGCGAAAAGGATTCGGGTCGGCCAAGGAAAAATCCGAGAACCTGGGTCGGGCGAAGCGGACCCGGCTCTGGTGGTCCTGGGGGGGAGTTGACCGGGGGTCAACACTCCCCCGTGGACCAATCAGAGCCCGCCAAGCTGTAAATTTTTATTCGATTTTTTTGGGCCATTAAATGATCGAATTTTCAAAAACTTAAAACATGAAATATTTTTAATTTATTTTTTTCTATTTTTTTGTGATTTTTAATTAATTTTTGGAAATAAAATTAAGGTGTTTACATAATAGGTCTATACATAGGTATATATACAATATAGGTTTTTTTGATTTTGATTTTTAATTAGTTATTTTTATACATTTTTATTCCTATTTTATATTTTATTTATTTATAGGATAAAATGAGGAATAAAAATCTATTTTTATTTTATTCTTATTATTTATATTCATAGGTTAAATAATTAGTTATGTACAACCATATACATGGCATATATACAATATCTTTTTGTTATTTTAATTTTGTTATTTTTATTTGATTTTTGTTTTGATTCTTTTTATTTATTTTATTTACACTATATAATATAGAATATTTACAAAAAGTTTTGAGAATAAATAAATTTATTTATAAGGTCAAATAAATAAAGAGAGGTGGTCTATGTACATGGTGTAAGGGTATTTTTGGTCTTTTTGATTTTCAGATTTTTATCTTGTTTTTAATAGTTTATAAATATATACAAAATATGTACAATCATATTTTTGGGTGAGGAAAATATAATTTTTATTTATTTACAAATATATACATATGTGAGCCCCTATCTCCCTCTACTTGGCTTTTATGCGGTCAGGCCCATGCTGAGCCCTCCCTTGGGTTAGGTTGCTCAATATTTATTCTAAATATTTCCCTCTTTTTCTTTTTCATCTTTATTCTTTTATTTTTGCACAAAAACATGCTAATTATAGATATTTACAAAAATGCATGCTTTTGCTAATTAATCCTATTTACACATATCTACATGCATTTGCATAGGTTTTTGTAGCTAAAATATAAGAATAAAGAGTGATGAATGGGTATTCATCACCCCCCTATACTATACTTTGCTAGTCCCTTAGCAAACACTTATTTGAAAAAGAAGTGAGAAAGAAAGAAAGAAAAAGAAAAAGAGAATGTACATGGATCAAGGTTGATTATTAAACTTGCCTTCATTAAATTGAGGTATGGAGCTCAATCAGATCTTTGGATTATTAATGTGTCGGAACCTTATTTAGACTTAAGCTTAAAACCTAACAGCCTCTAAGTTCCACTATTCTATAACCAAGACTCCTCAATGCTCCAGGTCAGAACAAGTCATCAATCACAAACCCTGAAGACCATGAATCTTTTCTTGTCCTGTGAAAGTGAGGTCTAAGCTCTCCACCTCAGAAATGGCAACTTGACAACCCTCCCCAACAAGGTAACTCTATGACCTCAATCTGGCCACTCTTTCCTCGAGGAGCGGGGTATTCCCTTCTAAGTTCAAGTACAACCGGCTCAAGAAGAGGGGGAAGAAGAGAATGGGTCAAGGCCAGTGTAGCCAAGTACCCTTGGGAGCTTGACCAGTGTAGCCAAGTCTCCCTGCTGCAAGCTACAACAGGTGGATCATGAAACCAAGCTTTGCTTATTGCACTTATATACATACTCCGGTGGGATTATCATTTTCTCTCAGACCCACCACTTTTTTGGAGTTCTTTTCTTTTTTTTTCACATTTTTTTTCGAGTGCATCTATACAACATATACATGTGCAGCATATATACAAGGAGTTTTTCCTCTTGAGCCAGTAGACTATCCCTCTTTTGAAGCTTTATTGCAACCCACAACTCCCGTCGTTAGACTTCATGGCAACCAGACCAAGTTGAGACGCACTTCCTTCACTATAAGAAGAAGAGAGGTTCCGCCTAGAAGTACTACCCTCATATGCTACCCCAAGCCAAGGAAGACTGCCTCCTCACCACCTCATCCGTAGAGAGCTCGGTGCATAGTGCGGTTGTCCAAGTAAAGCCATAATCTATATGAGTCATGTGTTGTCGTTAAGTGCTCTACTTAGGCTCATTGAGATGACATGTGATCATAGCCTAGTGGACTCAAAGAATTAAGTCACCATGGACCTGAAAAGCCTTAAACCTAAGCCCTATAAGGTTCCTCTTAGAAATTAGGTGGATTAAGATCTTAATCAAGCTCCATTTCTCAATTTGATTCCAGGCTAGTTTAAATGTCAACTATCATCCAAGAAAAACTATATACATATGTACAAAAAGATGCATATTTACACACTATTTTACAATCATGCAAAATTTTTGAAAAATGTTTTGAAATCATGAATGATGATGCATGAAGTGCAAGTTTTGCAAAAAGGTATTTACACAAATTTACACAAGATTTTTGCAAACTTTTTGATTTTCAAAACACTTTGGAAAAATTTTGTACTATATACATAATTTTGATACAAAAATATTTACACAAGCTTTACACACAAAAGATTTTTGAAATCATTTTTACAAAAATAATTTGTACACTAGCTATGTATGTGCAAATAAAAGAAGATTATGTACATGAAAAATTTTTAATTTTTTTGTGGTTTTTAGCCATTATTTATTAACACACTCACACAAAGTACGAGTTATGGCTAAAGTATATATGAAATATATACACACCCCCCTATACTTAGCTCGAACGATGTCCTCAGAGTCAAGAGCGATGAAGAAGACATAACTCGTGCTATGTATAGGGAAGTGAAAAGGAAGGCTAATGAAAAGTCAAGAAAGACTCGGGTCTTCCCCCTATACTTAGGATCAAGTAATCCTAAGTATAGCAGGCTGTACACAAAGGGAAAACCGAGTGGAGAATGTACAGGGTCTACCCCCCCTATACTTAGGGTGAAATGCCCCTAAGTATAGGCAGCAAAACAGGGGTAGACAGAAACAAAAGAAATACCCGAAAGGTCTCACATCCCCCCTATACTTGGGGTAAAGTGCACCCTAAGTATAGCCTAATCACAAGATGGAGAAAGGGATGTGGGACTAAAGAATGTGATGATATGGACATCTGGATCTATATACAGCGGAGGATCAGTAAAGCTCAGGCGTGAGATGCATTAGATGTGAGTCAAAGACCACATCTCACGCAAAATGAATAGGGGCAATATCAACGACTCGCGGCTCATGATCTAGAAATGGTTTGAGCCGCTGGCCGTTCACTCGGAAGGTACTCTCAGAAGACAACTCAGATATGTCGATGCTACCGTTGTCGTGTACCTTCCGAACCAGATAAGGTCCTTTCCATTTGCTCTGTAGCTTCCCTGGAAATAATCTAAGCCTAGCATCAAACAACCATACTCTCTGTCCAATCTCAAAATGCTTGTGGTTGATATGAGAATCATGCCACTCCTTGACTCTCTCCTTATAATGTAGGCTGCTTGAGAACGCTGCATCTCTAAGCTCCTCCAGGGCAGCTAGCTCTGCCCTCCTCTGGTTTCCTATACAATCTGGATCCATAAGTATGTCTGTAACTGCCCAAAGTGACTTGTGCCTCAGCTCAACAGGTAAATGGCATGGCTTGCCATATACGAGGCGAAAGGGAGAAGTGCCCAAAGGTGTCTTGAAAGACGTCCTATATGCCCACAAGACCGAGTCCAAAAGCTGTGACCAATCCTTTCGGTCAGGGCGGACGACTTTCTGCAGAATAGTCTTGATCTCCCTATTCGACACTTCGGCTAGACCATTCGTCTGTGGATGGTATGGTGTAGCAACACGATGGTCTATGTCGAACTCGCTAGCAAGTGCCTTCACCTGGTCGTTGATGAAGTGAGATCCCCCATTAGAAATAAGAACTCGAGGAACCCCGAACCGCGTGATGATATGCTTCCTCAGAAATCTGCAAACAGTCCTCGCATCAGCGGCTCGGGCGGGGATAGCCTCCACCCAACGACTCACATAATCCACGGCCAACAGAATGTACTCAAATCCCTGACTCTTAGGGAATGGACCCATGAAATCGATGCCCCATGCGTCAAAAACCTCACAGAAGTGAATGGGCTGCATCGGCATCATATCACGCTGTCCACAAGTGCCCATCCTCTGACAGTCAGTACACCTCTTCACGAACTCATCTGAGTCCTTGAAGAGGGTAGGCCACCACAAGCCGGATTGGAGCACTTTCTATGCCGTTCTCCTCCCAGAATGATGTCCTCCTGCCTCAAGCTTGTGGCAGTAAGTGAGGACGCTATGGTGTTCCTCCTGAGGAATACACCGACGCCAGACGCTATCCCCTCCTTCGTGGTAAAGGATGGGATCCTCCCAATGGTAGGACTTGGCCTTCGCTAGGAAGGTCTCAAGCCTCTGCCTGGGCCAATCTTGTGGGACTTTCCCAGCAACGAGAAAGTTCACAATATCGGCATACCATGGGAGTGAGGCGATAGCAAGGATCGCCTCATCTGGGAAGGTATCTCGGATAGGATCAATCTGCTCAGTCTCCTCAGGCTGCTCTAATCGGGATAGGTGATCCGCCACCACATTCTTGACTCCAGGCTTATCCTTGATCTCAATGTCGAACTCCTGGAGTAGAAGGATCCATCTAGTCAGTCTGGCCTTGGCATCCTTCTTTGCCATGAGGTACCTGATGGCGGTGTGATCTGTAAACAAAGTCACTCTAGATCCGATGATATATGATCTAAACTTATCCAGGGCAAACACTACGGCTAGCATCTCCTTCTCTGTGACTGTATAATTCCGCTGGGCGGAATCCAATGTGCGGCTAGCATAGTGTATAGCAAATGGTACTCCATCCCTCCTCTGTCCCAGCACTGCCCCTACGGCAAAGTCGGAGGCGTCCGTCATGATCTCGAATGGGAGAGACCAATCAGGCGGCTGGAGGATAGGAGCCTCAATCACACACTGCTGGAGAGTAGCAAACGACGAAAGACACTTGTCATCGACAAGGAACTCGGTGTCTTTCGTCAAGAGGTCAGTCAACGGTCGGGCAATCCTGCTGAAATCCTGAATGAATCTCCTATAAAATCCAACGTACCCCAGAAATGACCGTAACTGCCTCAGATTGGACGGCGGTGTGAGTTTCCTAATGACATCAACCTTGGCCGGATCAACCTCCATGCCCCTGTTGGAGATGATGTGGCCAAGCACCGTCCCTTGAGTCACCATGAAGTGACTCTTCTCCCAAGATAGCACCAAGTGATACTCAATACATCGCTGGAGTACTCGATCTAGGAAGTTGATAATCTCGGTAATCGATGCGGTTATGTCGACTCACAAGGCGAGTCAACAGTCGGTGTTTGACCACACGAATCCCGAAATTAATCAACAATTAACCCACACTAAAAATCAACAATTAGAAATAAATGTGGAGTTAAAATTTATTTTTAACTCTGCACAAAAGATGTAAAGGGCAAGTATGCAGAGAGTTCGAACACAGGGAGCAAACAGTGTAATTCAAGCAATTGAATGCACAAGTGTGTGTGTGTGTGAGTGTCTACACTAAGCAGGCAAGCAACTACAATTTTTGTGGGTTTTTAATTTTTACTCTTTTTTTATTTAATTTTTAATTTTGTATTTTGATTTTTGATTTTTATATTTTATATTTTATAATTTTTTTATTTTCTTTTTCAATGTTGGAAATTAAAGACAAAATAAGAAAGGGCAAAGTAAAATATTTATAAAAATGCACAAAAATACTCAAAAATTCAGAGATAAAATGTTTTTGGTATTTTTAAGGTTTTTTACTGTTTTTGTGATTTTTGGGGATTTTTCAAGTTGTTTTTGATATTTTTAAAAACTGAAATACAAGAAAACAGTGCAAACAAGGCCGGCTGTGACAAAAATGCAATTTAAAAATACCAACCAGTAGCAAAAATTTTTCACACTATTTTTCTGATAAAGGGAATAAAATAAATGACAAACAGAACCTGAGTTTATATTTTTTTGGATTTTTCTATGATTTTTTATAATTTTTTGAAGTTTTTAAGAGTTTTTAATTTTTTTAGTGTTTTTCTTTTGAAGTTTTTACTGATTTTTGGACTGACACTAAAATAGGATAAAGTAGACACTATGTAATTTTTTTGGAATTTTTGGAGGTGTTTTGATATTTTTTTGGTATTTTCTAAGGTAGACAGTACACAAAAAGGCTGTTTTTGATTTTTAATAAATATAAAAATAAAATAAAATCAAAAACTAAATATATGGCGTTAGAGTACACCTATCCAGAAACTTGAGCCTATTTTTGTGGAATTTTTGGAGTTAAAAAGATCACTCAAATAAATACAACAAGCATACAAATGTTAAACAGGCCTGGCAAGGGCATAAATGCAATATTCAAAACATCCAGGGGCTAACATGCAATTTTCCACAAAATATTACACTATATATTCAAGTTTTGGAACCAAAAAGCAATTACAAAAGCCGCTGGGGTATGCCCACAAATTACCCACCAGGGCGCGTGACTAGCACGCGCCTGGGAGGGACTGGAATGCAATATCAGAGAACCCAGAGGGCTTAGTTGCAAAATAACCTAAACTTTTACACTTATCGCCAAAATTTTAGGACCAAAAAGAAATACCCAAACGTACAGGGGTTCCTCTGCAAAATGCCCCCACCTCACGTGTACAGGTCACGTGAGGTGACGTGGCGGAGGACCTAAGTGCAAATATCAAAAGTTTGGGGGCCTACTTGCAAATATTACAAAATATTTAAACTACAGACGAAAGTTTAAAAACTAAATATTAAATACAAAAATGCGCAGGGGGTGAGTTGCAAAATACCCTCTTGCGCGCGATCCAACGGCGGATGGAGGGCCACTTAAACACGTGGCGCGTTGTGGACGGCCGATGGCGCTTCGCGGATGTGCGGCCAAGATTAGATCCTCCTGAGTTGATCTGACGGTCGAGGCTGAGGAAGATCCAACGGCAACTGTGCGATCTGGGACTCCTCCTCGATCCAACGGCTGGGAAGAGGGTTGCAAGAACGGGGAAGAACGCCGGCGAAGGTGAGCTTCTCCGACCTCGATCTCCCTCCTCCGGCGACGAATGTGCTTCAAAATGGCCGTGGAGGCTCCTGGGGTCGTCGTCTACCTCCTGGGGGCTTCAAAATGCCTCGGCGACGGCCGAGGTGCTCAGGCGAAGGTGGCGGAGCTGGGATGGCTCGGCTGAACTCCGGTGAGCCTCAAAATTGCTCCCAGGCGCGATTCAACGCGCTTTGACCCTGCAAAAAGAGTTAGAAGGTCCAGGGCAAAGTGCCTGGACCTTTGGTGGACCTAAACTAAGCACGAGGGGGAATGGTTGACGGTGGCCGGAGTTGCGCTCCGGCGATGATGGTTGAATGGGCGAAATACGTGATGGATCTTTGATTTTTTTGGGGGTTTTTAAAGCCTAAGCTAACAGGAATAAAATGCGATAAAGAAATGGCGGAGTGGAGGCCCTCGATGGCCGGAGCCAGAGGATGAAGGTTACCTCGACGCCGGCGATTGGCGGAGGTGCTGGAGTCTTCCTCGACCTCGTTCGCCTTGGCTGAGAGGCTCGCGGCGGAGCTGTCACCTCCGGCAAGGCTTGGAGCGCAAGAGAGGCGGAGAGGGGTGGACCAAGGGGACTCGAAATTGATTTGAAAATGGGAGGTCGGTTTTATTTGGTTTGACCCCCGATGGCAGAGGTCCAAAGACCAAGGAAAATCTTGCAAATCTTGGGTCCGACGACCAAGATTAAGCTTGGGCGAGATAGGTGGATGGTTGGTGAAGATGTTTGCAGAAGGAAGTAACACGAAATCATGCAAGACTCGACTGGGAAAAAGCCACCAAGGTGGCTCAAAAACCAAGTCTGACAGGGGCTATAGGTGTTGGTCAGCTAGTTGACCGAAGTCAACTAGGGTTAGCACCTGGTTGGTCCACGTGGACCAACCAGGAAAAACCCTGGAAAAAATCTTTATTAATTCAATTAAAAATAGTAAATGGCCGAATTAAATAAAAGTTATAAAATAAAAAATGTTCAAAATTTTATGTAGTATTTTATTCTGATTTTTATTTATTTTTATGACATATATTTTTACAAGTTGCCTTTTTAACCCTATATAGGTATAACACCTATGTATTTTGATATTTTATTTTATTTTATGTATTTTTAATCTTATTATTTTTATTTATAATTTTGTAAAATTATAACATACTTTTATATACATAATTATATTTTTATTTTATTTTTCTGATATGTTTTGTATATTTAATAAAATACAATTGTATCCTATACAGGTATAAGTGTATATAGCATACCTATGTAGTCTTTGTACAAGTATTTTTATTTCTATTTTCTTTGCATTTTATTTCAATTTTAATGCACATATATATTATAAGTAATGTTTACAAAAGTATAAAAATATAAAAATGAGTAAATAATGAATAAAGAATAAATTGAATATTTTATTCAGTACACGTATACAATGAGGGTCCAAAACTCAACTTTCAGACCGTAGCTCCGCCAAATGCGAAACCACCGCCATTGGATAGATTATTTTATTCTATATACAATTAAAGGTGAGTACACTGCATTTGGAGCTGTCGTTTGTGAGATACGGGTCTGGGAAGTTGGGATTTTAGATTCTTATTCAGACCATATCTTTTTGTCTGTACATTCTTTTTCTGTGAAATCAATTTTGTCTTTTTCTTTATGAAATTATCTACAACTTTCATGTACAAAGTTTCTTTATTTGGTGTATACAAAGTGGAACCAAAAATGGGTCCCAAAATGAATAAAGGAGTATAGGTGTTTTATCTGTGTTTCTGACCTTATCTCCCCCTACTTTATTCCTTGTCGACCTATTCATCAAGATGCCTAGGTCTCGGGGGTTTTGAGTCATAAAATATTTACAATATTTTATTCTTTTTCTTTTCTTTATTTATTCTATAATTTTGGCCTTAATTACAGTATTTTATACACTGTTGAGATGCACATGCATGAATGCTAAGATGCTCTATTTAAGGGTATTTACAAGCATTTGCTAGGGTTTTCGGTGCCAAAATGATAGAATAAAGATGATGAAATGTGGATTCATCATCCCCCTATACTTTACCTTTGCTAGTCCCTAGCAAACACTTATGCAATAAGTGCAAAAAGAAAGAAAAGAAAAAGAAGAACTTGGATTTTATTTGATTATCAAACTTGTCTTCGTAAAATCAAAGTTTGGAGCTTAAATCGGACCCTTGGAAATTTAGTGCGGGTGGAACCTTAGTGAGAACTGTGTTTGAAATCCAACAGTCCCTGAGAATCCCAAAACTCTGCTCAAGTCTCCTCAATAGCCAGGTCAGAAGTATCTCAATTCATACGCAAACTCTTACGACTATGAATCTGACTTGTACAGTGTAAGTGATGGTGGCTCTCCCCAACTAGAATGACAAAGAAACTGACTTCTCCAGTACAACAACCCAATGATTCCCCAATCCAGCAACTCCATCCTCGAGGAGCGGGGTATTCCCTTCTAAGTTCAAGTGGCAACCAGCTCAAGAGGAGGGGGTGAAGAAAAGAATGGACGGTGGCCAGTGTAGCTACCTATCCTTGGATGCAAGACCAGTGTAGTCAAGTCATCCTGCTGCAGGCTCACATGATATGACTTTGGAACTCAAGCTTGCTTATTGACTTTGTATATACTTTGCAGGCTTTTTATTTTTGTACATGCCTGAACATTTTTTTTTTGAATATTATATACAGCAGCATTTACATAAGGAGTTTTTCCTCTTGAGCCAGTAGACTATCCCTCTTTTGAAGCTTTATTGCAACCCACAGCCTCCTGTCTTTAGACTTCCTAATCACTGGACGGGTTGGGGTGCACTTCCCTCCCTAGAGGAGGACAAATGTTTCCACTTGTGTGCGTCTCATACCGGCAAATCCATTCCCCTCACCACTCCAACTGAGTTGAGCCATGTGAAAGGTGCAGGTGTCCAAGTTAGGTCATTATCAACAAGAATCGTGCGTGTGCTCCGAAATACTCTACTTAGGCAGTCAAGAATCCATTGAACCAAGTCTCGTGATCCTCAAAGAATTAAGTCAACTAGACCTGAAGTACCTCAAACCCAGTTCCTATAAGGTTCCTGTTATTAGGTAGATTTTAAGGTCCAATCAAGCTCCAATCTTCGGATTTTACTTAGACTTGTTCAACTATCAAACTCAATCCGAAAAATGCGAATGCCATGCAATGCAATGCAGAAAATATTTTTGTGATGCAATTTTCAAGATTTTGAACTTTTTATGGATTTTTGAAAAGATGATGATGATGCATATGCAATTTTTTTTTTGTATTTTTCAAAAAAATATTTTTCAAATGTTTTTGGATTTTAATTTTGCAAATGTTTTTGGGAATTTTTGAAAACAAAAAGATTTTGGCTAAAAACTAGGTGAAAATATGTACACGGGAGTGCTTCTTTATATATACAAGAAGTGGATTTTAAGAATTTACAGGGTAAGTGATCAATTTTATACATCTATATATAGTTAGTGGATTTTGGTGTGATGTTAGTATTCCTCAAACTTATTTGACACAAGGTTTTTCAAACAATTTTTGAAGACTATAGTCCAAAATAATTTTTACAAACATTTTTACAAACATGTACACTCATTTGAAAATCATTTTGCAATCGGTTTTCAAAACAGTATATATAGGGTTTTCAAATATTTTTGCAACCATTTTTCAAACCATTTGCAAATCATTTTTCAAACATTTTATTTCACACAAAGAACATAAATTTTACAAACCACACCTTTTTACACAGGTTGAAAACATGTAACAAAATATTTTCAAAATAGTTTTCAATAGATGTTCACAAAGATTTTCAAACTATTTTTCAAACATTTTGCAAAAAACATTTTCACCTGATTTATTAATCAGTAAATACAAAAAGAATTTGAGGAATAACCACATCTTTTTATTAAGGATTTTTAATGAATTTTAAAGAATTTTTAGCCATATTATTAAGAAAATACGAAAGTACGAGTTATGGCTAAAGTATATATGCAGTATATACGACCCCCCTATACTTAGCTTGAGCTATGTCCTCATAGATCGGAGAGAAGACATAACTCGTACTAAGTATAGACAAGTCTAAAGAATAAAGAAATAAATGAATGAGAAGTTGACCGTCCCCCCTATACTTAGGATTAAATAATCCTAAGTATAGCAGACTGTATACAACGCAGGGAGGGTCAAGGGTGGGAATGAACAGATCGTACTCAGATTGTCTCCCCCTATACTTAGGGTAAGATATCCCTAAGTATAGACAAGAAGAGGAGACAATGGAGAGGATCGAAAAGAATAGAAATACTCGGGGTGCACACCCCCCTATACTTAGGACAAAGTACGTCCTAAGTATGGAAAACTGTCTACAAGGGCGGCACCTTTTTCATAGATAAAGAAGATAGAGATGGAAAAGAAGAAAAGAAGAAAAGAAGAAAATGAAGAAAATAGATGAAGATGGAAGAAGAGATCGTGAGGATGTACACGTCACTCCCCCTATACTTAGGGTAAAAGAAGCCCTAAGTATAGGCAACAACAGGAGTGATGAGACTGACAAAGAAAGAACACTCAACTCATCTACCCCTCCTATACGTAGGACAAAGTACGTCCTAAGCAAGGCAAACACGAGAAATGGGTAGACGAGCAAAAACGGGAGATGGAAAGATGAACAAAGGAGAATGTACAACAGAGGTGGATGTACATATGATCAAGAAGGTGGAAAGCAGACCTTCTTGCGAGACCGCTGAGGGATAGATCGGATATGGTGTATGTCGATATCGGGGTCCACAGTGGACGGAGACCGATCAGGGTCGATACGGTGAAGGCCCTCAGTGGAGTCAAAACGGAAAGGGACGAACTGATCGATGGAAGCGGTATGGCTCGGTTCTCCCTTGGTGGTCCTATGGTGTGAAGGCGCAGACTGGTGAGTGGAAGAAGTACGACTAGGTCCGGCCTTGGAAGTCTCGCCGATATCAAAGTGAAATGGGACGAACCCATCATCCTCGGAAGAAGTGTAATCGGAGTCGTCCTGCGAGTCCTCGCCCAGGTCAAAATCGAAAGGAACGAAATCATCAGTGGAAGTATACGAACTCAGATCGTCCTCAAGAGTCTCACCTGAATCCTTGTCTTCATCAAGAGGTCTGAATTTATCAAAATAAATAGCAGCATCATAACCGACCTCAATCATCTTCACTTGTGAAGGGTCAGGAACGGATTTGTTAGTGGAAGTAGTCAAAACGGGTCCGTCCTGTCTAGTCTTTACCGGGTCATTTGTTGCCTTAGGAGGTCTCTCAAAGTAATGGGCAACATCATAAGCATCCTCAATTATCTTGGTATCTGCCCCCTGCTCAAATGGTTCAATCACATAAATACTATGGATCTCATCAACACATCGCCACACACCAGGAGGAGGATTAGTAAGGTCCATGCTTTCCGACTTCCTCCCCTTTCGGGGGATCCGTCGGGTCTCATCATGGATCGCTAAGGAAGTATCTCTAGTGGCATCAGATCGGTCACGGGCCTCAGAGTCAGCTATGATCGGTGAAGGCACATCAGGTGCGGGTCTCTGGTCAGCAGTGGGTGCGGTGATCACTGCTTCGCCCTCGTCAGCAGGACGGAAGCGAATCTCTCCTGATCCGTAATCAATAACGACTCTCGCAGAGGCGAGGAATGGTCGTCCCAGGATGATTGGAGATGGCTCCCCTGTGGAGTTCTCCATGGGCAATACGACAAAATCAACGTGATAGCTCATGCCCCGAATCGAGATGACGACGTTTTCAAGGATACCCTTCGGCCTCTTTATTGATCCATCAGCAAACTGTACGATCATCCTGGTTTTCTTGAGAGGCCCTAGGTGAAGAGACTGTACCAACGAGAAGGGTATGATGCTAATAGAAGCACCGCCGTCTAGGAGAGTGCGATCACATGTGTGGTCAGAGATGGTGCAGCTAATGAAGGGTGTAGCTGTGTTCTTCCTCTTGGGAATGGGACGGTGTGTGATGGCGAGGGCAGTGGCCATGGTCAGAATGTGACGCTCAGATCTGCTCCTCCGCTTTCTCTTCTTAGGAAGAGGAGCAGATAATTGGGTCATGGCCTGCTGAAGTGGGGCACGGATAATCTCATGAATAGTAGCCACCACTTCGGGTTCAGATAACATTTTTTTGAATTTTTGGACTGCCTCCATACAAGGGAGGGAGTCGGAATCAGCATATACACGAGGCATGCCAAGAGCAGTCTGTACAGCGACATCCTCGGGGTCAAAGGTGGGACTGGATGTGAATGCATGTGTGGTCCAGGGTTCTGGCAAGTGGACTCTCTCCTCAAAATCGTGATCAACCAAGTGTCTCCCGAAATCTTTTTGGATTTTTAAATTTTTCTCATTTTTTTGTGTTTTGGGCGATTGCAAGCTCCCATGATTCTTCACAAGTAAAGTTGTATCCTCGATGAAAAGAGCACTAGTCCGATATTCTCTCAAAGTGTCAAGATTTTCCTTCATCAAATTGATGTGCTCTAGCATTAGGTTCATGACATCACTCATGGAGGTCGTGGGAGGTGACTCCAACAGGTCAGACTCAGGTGGATGTGGACGTGGAGGCGGATAATATACATGTGGGGATGGAGGTGGGTAGAAGTCTGAGGTCTGATACTGTGGCTGAGGCGGATATGTACAAAAATCAGAAAAATTAGGAGGAGGATCCTCCTGATAAAACGGAGGTGGACCGGCCGGAGCGAGCGAGGGGTCCGCAAAGTCCGGATAAAATACACTCCAGGGATCCATCTCGAAAACAAAAGGAAGTGATTCGGGGGAGCACGAAGGTCAAGTCAAAAGAGTGAAGAAAAAGGCGCAAATGCGCAAGTATGATCTAGGACACACACGAAACAATCACAAACAAAAATGAAACAAATCAAACCCTCAATTCACCTACTCAACTCGGTAGAGACCGCAAAGAGCGGTCTTTTTATCTTGTCGGTTTTAGAGTTAGGTGAGAAGTCAAAGAATTTCACACACACTTAGGGGCTTGATGGGATTTGGGCACTAATCCTTAAGGTGTGCGCGAGCAAATAAAAGCGAAGACAATGAGGGGATTACTCGCCCCAAGACAAGATTTTTCTTTTTGATCGGTTTTAGGGTCAAGTAATATTAGCAGTCCCAATTTTATTTGGTTATCACTTTTTTTTTGGATTTTTAATAAAAATGCACGATCCTATCGGGGATTCAATTCCTTTAAGATCCTAGGTTGGCAAAATCAGAGGGAGAGTCGGAAAAGCAATGCAAGCGGCAAATAATGATGGATGCTAAAGCGTAAATGCTCACCTTGCCTCCAGCACTCTACATGCAAGGATGCTCAGCAGAATTGAAACCTATCTATATGCAAATGCAAGCCGATGAAATCGCCCTAAGTTTCAGAAATTGCTATTATCGTGAAGAACCACAAGTCGGCCACTTATCTTTAACCTAAGAGTCCGGTCTTGGCTTACCCCTCCTCTTCTCGACACACTCGAGTTCAGGAGTAGCGCTTGATGGGGCTCGCTCATGGCACACGGGTTAAGAGATAAATGAACCGACTGTTTAAAAATTTGACTAAGTCCAAACGCAGCTATAGGTACGTGCAAGATATATTAGGTGTTTGGCCTTAGTCTATCGCAAGCAATCCTAGAACTAGGGGCTCAATCACACAAAAGAAATAAAATCGGAAAACAAAACAAAATAGAAGAATGCGAAGAAAAGCCGACAAAAATCGCGAGAGCCCCCAAGTGAACAATCACTTGGAAATTAGGCTCAAGAGTCCAAGTGTCCGGGGGTACCTGTATTATTACAATTAATGGTCTCTCTCTCACTACGAATTACAAAATAAATACAAGAGAATAAAGAACTAGAACTGTCTTCAAAATTCTCTCCTAGCTCGCCTTCGTGCAAAGTCTAGTCGCCTCACGTGGGTGCGTAGGGGTTCCTGGAATAGAGCTCCTCCCTCGATCCGCGTTCCTCGCAAGAAGTCAAACAAGAGAGAGGTTAGACAATTCAAACAAGAAATATCAAAAATAAAACAAGCAGAAATAAAAGCCGCAAATGTAGACAAACAATCACAACACAAAACAAAAACTCGAACTACGCGCTGTTGCTCCCCGGCAACGGCGCCATTTGATGAGCCCGGAAATCGCAGAGGTCGTGTTGACTCACAAGGCGAATCAACAGTCGCTGATTTGACCTCCGACGAAATCCGGAGTTCAAACAACAATTAACCCACACTAAAAATCAACAATTAGAAATAAATGTGGAGTTAAAATTTATTTTTAACTCTGCACAAAAGATGTAAAGGGCAAGTATGCAGAGAGTTCGAACACAGGGAGCAAACAGTGTAATTCAAGCAATTGAATGCACAAGTGTGTGTGTGTGTGAGTGTGTCTACACTAAGCAGGCAAGCAACTACAATTTTTGTGGGTTTTTAATTTTTACTCTTTTTTTTATTTAATTTTTAATTTTGTATTTTGATTTTTGATTTTTATATTTTATATTTTATAATTTTTTTTATTTTCTTTTTCAATGTTGGAAATTAAAGACAAAATAAGAAAGGGCAAAGTAAAATATTTATAAAAATGCACAAAAATACTCAAAAATTCAGAGATAAAATGTTTTTGGTATTTTTAAGGTTTTTTACTGTTTTTGTGATTTTTGGGGATTTTTCAAGTTGTTTTTGATATTTTTAAAAACTGAAATACGAGAAAACAGTGCAAACAAGGCCGGCTGTGACAAAAATGCAATTTAAAAATACCAACCAGTAGCAAAAATTTTTCACACTATTTTTCTGATAAAGGGAATAAAATAAATGACAAACAGAACCTGAGTTTATATTTTTTGGATTTTTCTATGATTTTTTATAATTTTTTGAAGTTTTTAAGAGTTTTTAATTTTTTTAGTGTTTTTCTTTTGAAGTTTTTACTGATTTTTGGACTGACACTAAAATAGGATAAAGTAGACACTATGTAATTTTTTTGGAATTTTTGGAGGTGTTTTGATATTTTTTTGGTATTTTCTAAGGTAGACAGTACACAAAAAGGCTGTTTTTGATTTTTAATAAATATAAAAATAAAATAAAATCAAAAACTAAATATATGGCGTTAGAGTACACCTATCCAGAAACTTGAGCCTATTTTTGTGGAATTTTTGGAGTTAAAAAGATCACTCAAATAAATACAACAAGCATACAAATGTTAAACAGGCCTGGCAAGGGCATAAATGCAATATTCAAAACATCCAGGGGCTAACATGCAATTTTCCACAAAATATTACACTATATATTCAAGTTTTGGAACCAAAAAGCAATTACAAAAGCCGTTGGGGTATGCCCACAAATTACCCACCAGGGCGCGTGACTAGCACGCGCCTGGGAGGGACTGGAATGCAATATCAGAGAACCCAGGGGGCTTAGTTGCAAAATAACCTAAACTTTTACACTTATCGCCAAAATTTTAGGACCAAAAAGAAATACCCAAACGTACAGGGGTTCCTCTGCAAAATGCCCCCACCTCACGTGTACAGGTCACGTGAGGTGACGTGGCGGAGGACCTAAGTGCAAATATCAAAAGTTTGGGGGCCTACTTGCAAATATTACAAAATATTTAAACTACAGACGAAAGTTTAAAAACTAAATATTAAATACAAAAATGCGCAGGGGGTGAGTTGCAAAATACCCTCTTGCGCGCGATCCAACGGCGGATGGAGGGCCACTTAAACACGTGGCGCGTTGTGGACGGCCGATGGCGCTTCGCGGATGTGCGGCCAAGATTAGATCCTCCTGAGTTGATCTGACGGTCGAGGCTGAGGAAGATCCAACGGCAACTGTGCGATCTGGGACTCCTCCTCGATCCAACGGCTGGGAAGAGGGTTGCAAGAACGGGGAAGAACGCCGGCGAAGGTGAGCTTCTCCGACCTCGATCTCCCTCCTCCGGCGACGAATGTGCTTCAAAATGGCCGTGGAGGCTCCTGGGGTCGTCGTCTACCTCCTGGGGGCTTCAAAATGCCTCGGCGACGGCCGAGGTGCTCAGGCGAAGGTGGCGGAGCTGGGATGGCTCGGCTGAACTCCGGTGAGCCTCAAAATTGCTCCCAGGCGCGATTCAACGCGCTTTGACCCTGCAAAAAGAGTTAGAAGGTCCAGGGCAAAGTGCCTGGACCTTTGGTGGACCTAAACTAAGCGCGAGGGGGAATGGTTGACGGTGGCCGGAGTTGCGCTCCGGCGATGATGGTTGAATGGGCGAAATACGTGATGGATCTTTGATTTTTTTGGGGGTTTTTAAAGCCTAAGCTAACAGGAATAAAATGCGATAAAGAAATGGCGGAGTGGAGGCCCTCGATGGCCGGAGCCAGAGGATGAAGGTTACCTCGACGCCGGCGATTGGCGGAGGTGCTGGAGTCTTCCTCGACCTCGTTCGCCTTGGCTGAGAGGCTCGCGGCGGAGCTGTCACCTCCGGCAAGGCTTGGAGCGCAAGAGAGGCGGAGAGGGGTGGACCAAGGGGACTCGAAATTGATTTGAAAATGGGAGGTCGGTTTTATTTGGTTTGACCCCCGATGGCAGAGGTCCAAAGACCAAGGAAAATCTTGCAAATCTTGGGTCCGACGACCAAGATTAAGCTTGGGCGAGATAGGTGGATGGTTGGTGAAGATGTTTGCAGAAGGAAGTAACACGAAATCATGCAAGACTCGACTGGGAAAAAGCCACCAAGGTGGCTCAAAAACCAAGTCTGACAGGGGCTATAGGTGTAGGTCAGCTAGTTGACCGAAGTCAACTAGGGTTAGCACCTGGTTGGTCCACGTGGACCAACCAGGAAAAACCCTGGAAAAAATCTTTATTAATTCAATTAAAAATAGTAAATGGCCGAATTAAATAAAAGTTATAAAATAAAAAATGTTCAAAATTTTATGTAGTATTTTATTCTGATTTTTATTTATTTTTATGACATATATTTTTACAAGTTGCCTTTTTAACCCTATATAGGTATAACACCTATGTATTTTGATATTTTATTTTATTTTATGTATTTTTAATCTTATTATTTTTATTTATAATTTTGTAAAATTATAACATACTTTTATATACATAATTATATTTTTATTTTATTTTTCTGATATGTTTTGTATATTTAATAAAATACAATTGTATCCTATACAGGTATAAGTGTATATAGCATACCTATGTAGTCTTTGTACAAGTATTTTTATTTCTATTTTCTTTGCATTTTATTTCAATTTTAATGCACATATATATTATAAGTAATGTTTACAAAAGTATAAAAATATAAAAATGAGTAAATAATGAATAAAGAATAAATTGAATATTTTATTCAGTACACGTATACAATGAGGGTCCAAAACTCAACTTTCAGACCGTAGCTCCGCCAAATGCGAAACCACCGCCATTGGATAGATTATTTTATTCTATATACAATTAAAGGTGAGTACACTGCATTTGGAGCTGTCGTTTGTGAGATACGGGTCTGGGAAGTTGGGATTTTAGATTCTTATTCAGACCATATCTTTTTGTCTGTACATTCTTTTTCTGTGAAATCAATTTTGTCTTTTTCTTTATGAAATTATCTACAACTTTCATGTACAAAGTTTCTTTATTTGGTGTATACAAAGTGGAACCAAAAATGGGTCCCAAAATGAATAAAGGAGTATAGGTGTTTTATCTGTGTTTCTGACCTTATCTCCCCCTACTTTATTCCTTGTCGACCTATTCATCAAGATGCCTAGGTCTCGGGGGTTTTGAGTCATAAAATATTTACAATATTTTATTCTTTTTCTTTTCTTTATTTATTCTATAATTTTGGCCTTAATTACAGTATTTTATACACTGTTGAGATGCACATGCATGAATGCTAAGATGCTCTATTTAAGGGTATTTACAAGCATTTGCTAGGGTTTTCGGTGCCAAAATGATAGAATAAAGATGATGAAATGTGGATTCATCAGCAGTCAAGACAAGAATCAAATCCGTCGCCGTAGATCGAGAAATCATCCATGAAGACCTCCAAGCACTCCCCTACCATGTCCGAGAAGATCGACAGCATGCACCTCTGAAAAGTCGCAGGGGCGTTGCATAGCCCAAATGGCATGCGTCGAAAAGCATATGTGCCGAAGGGACAGGTAAAGGTGGTCTTCTCCTGATCCTCAGGAGCGATGGCCACTTGGTTGTAGCCCGAGTACCCATCCAGGAAGCAATAATGGCTCTTCCCTGCCAGTCTCTCAATGATCTGGTCAATAAAAGGCAGGGGGAAATGGTCCTTCTTGGTGGCTTGGTTGAGTCTCCTGTAGTCAACACAAACCCTCCAAGAGGTGGGTACTCGTGTAGCAATCTCCTCTCCCGACTCACTGATCACAGTCGTGATGCCCGTCTTCTTGGGCACCACATGCAAGGGGCTGACCCACTTGGAGTCGGAAATGGGATAAATAAAACCTGCACCCCACCATTTTGATATTTCCTTCATCACAACCTCTCTCAGGTTGGGGTTCAGACGCCGCTGGAACTCACGCGACGGCTTTGCCCCTTCCTCGAGATAGATATGGTGGGAGCACACTGATGGACTAATCCCATGGAGATCTGCTACGCTCCATCCGATCGCCTTGCGGTTCTTTTCAAGAACCCCCATCAAACGGGATTCCTGCTCTCCAGTCAACTCGGCGGAGATGATGACTGGGTACATCTCAGGCTCGCCCGCAAGGAATCGATACTTCAGCGAAGTAGGGAGCGGCTTCAGCTCTGGAATGATGGGTGCCGGCAAATCTGGCTGTGGAAGAAACTGAGTGAAAGCTACAAGGTCTGCCAAATCTGCCTGGGAAAGAGAAAGCGTACTCTCGCAAACTGGATCGGGAGAAGGCTGCTCAACTGCACTGTCTCTGCTCTGCTCTGCATCTACCTCCTCCTCATCAATAGGCTCAGATGGACTCAGGTCTGGCATCTGATCATAGCAATCGGCCCAATCAGACTCTGAATCCGAGGGATCTGTATCAGAAGCGGTGGCATCAGTACCACCGGAAAACAAGGTGGCCTCAGCACCACCATCACTAGTCATCGTGCTGCGATCGAGGACCGGCTCTGCTGCCTCAATGGTATCCTGAACCAGGTCTGTGCTCTCCAGACTCTCCTCTGCTGTCATCTCTGCATCAGCTGTGTCTGAAAGTGAGAGGGTGGTCTGTGTCTCAAGGTCTGCCCAAGCTGCCTCATCATCTGTGATCACAAAATCACAGTCCTGGTGGATGTCTGGCTCTGCGTCTATCAGCTGCTCTGAATCGGTGCTCGCATCTGAGCTGGATCTGAATCTGGCTCTATAGTCCTCGACCGTCTCTATTTGTATACTCTCGCCATGGACGCGAAAGTACACCTTCCCGCTATCATGATCAGTCACCGCCTTGGCTGTGGCCAAGAACGGACGACCAAGGATGATGGGGGTATCGGTCACTGACTCAGGGATCTCCATGTCCAACACTACGAAGTCCACGGGGAATTGCAGACCCTGAATCGTGACGATAACGTCTCGTAATAACCCCTTCGGCCTCTTGACAGATCGATCAGCGAACTGAAGGACTGTCCTGCTCTGTCGAAGAGTGCCCAACTCGAAGCGGTCGAGAAGGGCTGCGGGAAGAAGGTTGATCGACGATCCGCTATCTAAAAGAGTACGGTCGAACCACTTCTCACTAATCTGGCATCTGACATACGGGGCCCCTGAATCTGGCCTCTTGGCTGGCAGTCGGTTCTGGATCGCAAAGCATGTGGCTTTGGTCAGCACATGTATCTCTGAAGTGTGGTTCCTCCTCCTCCTCCTGACTGTAGTCCTCTCTCTCAAAGATCGCTGGAGAAGGGGGATGTGCTGCAAAGCCTCCTGGAGGGTCAGCTGGATGTGGAATCGATCGATCATGCTCTGGCTGAACTCCTCAAGCTCTCTCTTTTTTGGATCATTTTTCTTCCCCTTCCCCATCTGAAGGGCTCTAGGGAAGGGGATCACTGGGTCCTTCTCAGATGAAGGACTAGGAAAAGGTCTAGCCGGTTCAAGGACCGGATCCACACATACATCATGCACCACAGTGGGACCAAAAGAAAGTAAACCTTTTCCTTTATTCATAGCAGAATTCTGAGATACATGGACACGAGGAAAAACATCAGCTCTCTCTATACAAACACCGGTGGCCTCAGTACCACCACGGGCTGGCTGCTCTGCTGCTGCTGAAGGTAGACGTCGTGCGGCATCAGTACCGCTGGCTGGCTCGGCTGAAAGGGTGGCATCAGTACCACCTCCTAGATCTGGTGAAGTGGCGGCCTCAGTACCGCCGGTGGGATCAGCATCCTTGGTGGCCTCAGTACCACCATCATCAACTGGAGCGGCCTCAGTACCGCTCTCCTCCTCCTCCTGTGGCGCCTCGGGATGGTGCTCAGATGAGGCACCGCCGCCTGCTGGGGTCCTACCGCTCCTAAGTGTGACAAAATCAGCATCAAATAGATCCGAAGAAGTATCATCAAATGGGTCACAAGGAGTGGCTAACTCAGTATGTACTACCTGCTCAGACTTCCTCTTGAGGCTGTTCGGATTGGGCTCTATCTGGGCTGGTATGGCGGCCTTCCCTCTCACCAGGTCCCGCATCTCCTGGCGGAACTCGTCCATCTCCCGTCGGAATGTAGCCTGCTGGTCCGTGAGGAGGCGGGCAATGTCATCCAAGGCGGGGCTCTCGTGGGAGCCCGACGGGTGGCCTCTCTGTGGGTGAGGCTGCTGGAACTGCTGTGGGTAAGAGGGGTAGGACGGAGGGTGCTGCTGGTGCTGGTATCCCTGGTGAGCCTGCTGCTCACGTCTCCAAGACTGTCCCTGCTGCTGATAGGGACGAGGACCGTAGGACGACTGCTGCTGATACGCTGGGGGCTGCTGCTGCGGCTGGTGATGGTCTCTCTGCTGGGAGTACTGCCCTCCCTGTCCTGACGGCTGCTGCGGGGGCTGGGCACCACCACTCCCCCACCTGAATCCGGGATGATCTCGTCGGATCCCAGGCTGGGGGCGGTCGTACCAGATCCCGTTGACATCCATCAACGGCTCGGCATCCAAGGGGGCTGGCGGGAGTACTGCCAGAGGCTGGTCCGGCTGGTAGACCACCATCTGCATCTCTGGAGATGGTGGAGACTGGTAGGTGGGCTGCGGCTGCTGGTACGGCTCCGCCTGTACAAGGTGAACCTGTCTAGGCTGCACTGGGGTGCTGGAGCGCTGGGACGAGTTGCTGCTGCTGCCGGCGTCGCCTCGCGACTGAAGACGGGGCTGAAAAGCCGTCTGTGCCTCCTGGAGACACATGAGCTGTGTCTTCATGTCGCTCAAGACCTGTGCCATCTGCTCCATCTGCGTGATACTCTGGCACTGCTTCTTCTCTATCAGCTCCATGCGGTCCAACTTCTCGCTGATGATACCCATGTCTGCAGCTGATGACTCTGCCTGTGCTGCTGCGACTGCAGACGAACTGGAAGGACCTGCATCTACCCGTGCTATCCTCTGATACTGCACGGGTCCTGGCTGATGTGGCTGGGTCTTCTGAGTGTAGAGCCGGGTCTGGGACATCACCATGTAGTTCTCTGCCATCTCCTCGAAAATAGCCCAGACCTGGTCGTGGTCCTTGGCGAAGTAGGACCCGCCACAAGAAGCATTCACCAGGCCCTGTAGCTCTGGTGACAACCCACTGAAGAAGCTCTGAACTAAGTTCGGCTTCGTGATGTCATGGTGCGGGCATCTGTCCAAAAGCTCTCTGAACCTCTCCCAAGCCTCGTGGAACTGCTCGTTGGGGAACATGGAGAAGTTGCTGATCAGGGCCCTCGCTGCATTCGTCCGCCCGAGTGGATAGTACTTGTTCAAGTACTCGGTGCGGAGCTGCTCCCAGGTATAGACAAATCTCCCCAAGTGTTTCAGCCAGGTGGCTGCTCTATCTACCAGTGAGAAGGGGAATGCGATCATCCTGATCGTGTCCTGGTCCACATGTCTGTCGTGGACAGTGCTGCATATCATAAGAAACTCCTGGAGGTGGAGGTGGGGCTCCTCTGTAGCAAGTCCATGGAACCGAGGAAGCATCTGCAAGGTGTTCGGGGGGAACTTGAAGTCCCCCACGATAGCCGGAACCACCACCCAATGGTGCATCAGTGTAGATCCGGGATTGTGTAAATCCCGCATCGGTCTCGGTGGTCCTGCTCCTCCTGCGGCTGCTGCCGCTGCGGCTGCGGCCGCGGCTGCTGCTGCTGCTGCGGCTCGTACCTGTGCATCTGCATCCGGGATCTCCTCGGGCTCGCTCTGCGTATCTCGCTCTGCTCTGAGCCTCTCCAACTCTCTCCTCATCTCTATCATGAAAGCTCCCTGATCGCGGAGCTGCTGCTGAACTGTATCGAGTGATGCGATCAGGGTGGAGTTGATCGCTCCCTGGTCTAGTACAATATGCTCTGGTCTATGGGAGTGATCATCAGAACTGCCTGCTCCGGCCATCTCGACGTCTGCAAAATCAAATGAGCCCAACTCAGGTGCCGTCAAATGTATCAGTCTCTCCTCGGGCTCGTGTCTCTCAGGAAGATCAGAAAGGGGATCGAGGGGGAACAGGGTGGAGTCGTACTCGGGCTCGGAGAGCGGGTCTGAGCTCTCGCGAGCCAACCTAGATGGTGAGGTAGACGCGCCCGAAAGCGGTGCAGCCAGAGGCTGCCTAAGAGATCGTCTACCCATCATCTTGATCTGGCGAGTAGGGCGGATGAGATCTGGAAAAATTATGATCGAAAAACAAACCCCTGGTTCACCAACGCAACGCGAGCTGAAGACCGTGAAAGTTCGGTCAAATTATCTTGTCGATTTTATTTTGGTGAACACTCAAGATATCAAAGCGCTTACGTGACCTGTTGGGATATCCGCTGCTAACCCCAACCGACTGGCCCGCACGGAAGAGTCAGTAATCAGTCGGGTTTAGCCGCGGGGGGCTCTACCTAGTGTGCGGGTCACTCTCTCGCGCATACAAACCAAGCAATGAGGGGGTTGCTCTCCCCAAGACAAAATTTTTAGGGTGAGCGAGTTTTAAGGTCAATAATCTTAGCAGTCCCAATTTTATGGTTACACTTTTTAGGTATTTTTCAAAGCAAACAAAATCGCCTAACGAATTTTTCGATTCTCCTGATTATTAAGTCAAAAACAGGGGGAGAAGTCGAAAAAGCCGATGCACGAGAAATCAATGATGCATGCAAAGTCAGAAATGCGTACCTACCTCCAGCTCTCTACATGCAAAATGATTCGCGCATAAAATAAAGACAGAATTTAAACTAAGCTAAATGATGCAGCGGGAAAAAGCCGAGTCCTAGACGAGCAACTTCTAGCGAAGAACCGTGTAACCGGTCACCGACCTCCAAGCCAAAGGGTCCGGTCTTGGCCCATCCCTCCCCTGCCCGACAAATCGGGGGTAGGAGTAAGCGCTTTACAGGACGGGCTACGGCACGTAGGCTACGGAGGCTAGCGAGTCGGTTATTTTTATTATTTATTTTAAGTAGGTCCAATTACGGTTCTATAGGAACAGATATGCCTTAAGGTGTGTGGATCCTACTTAATTACGTCACAATCACCAGAAAGTCCTAAATCTAGGGGCTCGACAAAAACTGCGAGAAACCGGCAAATGACAGTAAGAAAGAAAGAGAAATCCGCGAGAAAAGCCGCGAAAAACTGCGAGGTCCTAATGGGTCCCCCGAGCACACCGGTGCTCGGCGAAACAGACCCGCTACGGTCACAAGTGTCCAAGTCCAAGAGTTCAAGTCCCTGTATTATTACAATCAATAATGAATAAATAAAATATCTATCCTAATACCTCACCCACTCAACTCTCTCCCTCTCGCTCTCTCCTGCGGCTTCGTAGAGAAAGAAGCCGCCTCCCAGTGTCGCGGATGCACCGGCTCCTCGAAAGTCGCCTCCGCGGTCCTCGGGCCCTCGCAAGAAGAAAAGAAGAGTGGTCAGACCAGAAAGAATAATCAAATAATAGAGAAAAATAAAAGAAAATACAAGTGAGGGTATATGTGCAAAAATGGAAATAAAATAATCACACAAAATAAAACAAAAAGAAAAATAAAAGAAAATTAAAATAAAACAAAATAAAACAAAAAGAAACTATAAACAAAAGCCGCGAAAAGCTGCGAGCTCCGAAGAGCCGCGAAAAGCCGCGAAAAATAAAACGAAAATAAAAACAAAAATAACTACTAAGCCGTGCTCCCCGGCAACGGCGCCATTCTGATGAGCGACCCGAGCAAACGAGGTAAAGGTACTGAATAGGTCGTTGCGACCTCTATCACTCAGAGTCACTCAATCAAGAAAAAAATCGAACCGCGAAATAAATCAGAGATCAAAACATGAAGTGCGGTCCTAGCTATGGGATTAACCTGGTATAGCTCCCAGGGTCGAACACAAGGAGCACGGGTTGGCCTAGGGCCTACGAAGTAGTAAAAATGAAATAAAAGAAAAACAAAATATTTTTAGTTGTTTTTAATAATTTTTATATTTTTTTTTGGATTTTAAAAGTGAGGAAAATAAAAGAAGCACAAAATCAAGCCAACTTGAGCAATTTATTTAACACACCAAAAATCAAGCAAAAATTCAAGAAAAATTATTTTTATGTTTTTTAGGGTTTTAAGTGTTTTTGGTGTATTTTTGAGATTTTTATAAGGTATATTTTATTTTATAAAAATCAAACAGTACTAAAAAGAGAAGGTACTGTCCAGCAAGGCCCAAAACCCAAAGATAAAATATTTAAGGATCTCAGAAGGCCCTGGAGGTAATTTTCCTGTATTCTAGAGAAAATAAGGAAAATTTGAGCACCAAAATTATTGTTTTTGGATTTTTAGATTATTTATTATAATTTTTATGAGTTTTTAGATGTTTTTCGATTTTTAGGGTTTGTACTCAATGAAAAATAGCCAAAATTGGCTAGAAAATCAAACAACACACAAAGAACAGAACCTAATTTTTTTAGAATTTTTGGGGGTGTTTTTATATTTTTTTGGGATTTTTAAACCTAGACAGTAGCTAAAATAGATGTTTTTGAATTTTTTAAAAATACTAAATAAAATCAAAAATGTCCTCAAAAATTCTCAAAAATCCAACAACATGGCAGGAGCCATGTGTCAAATTTTCATCGAATTTGGAGGTGGTTTGATATTTATTCAAAAATCAAAAAGGGGGCACTGTGCACAGGGACTTAAGTGCAAATACCCGAAACTCTGGGGGTCCAGGTGCAATTTGCCCAGCAAATCACGCGCGTGGCGCGTGCTTGGGGCACTCAGGGACCTTCTGGTAATAAAAACCAAGTTCTAGGACCTTTTGGTAACTCGTACCAAAAAGTCCAGGGGCTTGGATGCAATTAACCCACTAAAATCCGCACATGCGCATATACAACGCTCACAGGGGTATAAAAGCAATTACCAAAAAGTTTCTATCCATTCATAAACCAACCAGAACTACAGGATAAGTATTGCAAATAAACCAAACTACACGTGACGAAGCACGTGGCTCACACATACAGGGGCATAAATGCAAAACTAAATAAGCACGAGGTCCAAAGTGCAATTTACCCTACGTAAATAAAAGGACTAAAATATTTACAGGACTAGGACTGAAAACAAAAACTAAGAGGGGCCCTAAGTAAATTACCCCTTATTACGCCGACGGCTGGATGAGCGCCACGTAGATAATCGGACGGTCCTGGATGGGTGACGCTTCTCTCCTCTACGCACGTGGGCCGATCGACGGTGCAGGGCGAGCCACGTGCAAGATCTGACGGGTCAGGTGCCGGTGCCTCGCTCCTCTGCACTAACGGTCCGGATCAACCCTCGAATCGATCAACGGTGTCAGCTCCTCCGTGGATGGACGATCAGGATGAGAACTGGAGCTTGCGGGCGATCGGACGGTGGACGAAGATGCTGGAAGAACGCTCAGCCGGCGAGCTTCGCCGGCCTCGTGCGCGTGCGGTGGTCGTCCTCAGCTGCCTCTGGGTATCGAAACAGATCCGCGGTGAAGTCCTGCAGCTGGTGGTGGCCTCCGATGGCCCAGCCGAGCCCTGGAGGGGCTCCGGCGAGCTCGGCGGCGATGCGCTCCTGGCCTGAATGTGAGGGGGCCTCAGATGGCCTCCTCTTGACCTGCAAAACAGCTCAAGAGCTTCGCGGGTCGAGGGCAAAGTGCCTCGACCCGAAGAAGCGGCGTGAGGGTGAACTGTGGGTCGGGACGAACGAGCTCCGGCGAGCGGAGGATGGTGGAACTCGAATCCCAGCTCCGGGGCGAGCTGGGTTGAACGAAGGGGCGAAGAATGTGCGTGGGGGAAAGGCGAAGGTGACGGTGCGTTCCGATGATCGAGAAGATCCACGATATGGCCGGAATCAGCGGAATACGTCGGAGAGTCGATTTGGGGGTAACTCAAAATTAGGCTAAACAAGAAGGCTAGAAGGTTACCTGGGCAGAGCGGAAGACTGTGCTGGAGCTTAGCTAGCTCCTGGTCGTCGCCTCGAAGGTTGTCACTGCCTGAGGCTCGAGCTCCTGCTAAGTGGCGGAGCACGGCGGCGCGAAGCTGCCGGATCAGTGGTCCGGCCACCCTCTCCTCGCTGCAACACCGGCAAACGGGAGCTGTCACCTCACTGGATGCGATGGAGGTCTGATGAATACCCATTCATCACTCTTTATTCTTATATTTTAGCTGCAAAAACCTATGCAAATGCATGTAGATATGTGTAAATAGGAAAAATTAGCAAAAGCATGCATGTTTGTAAATACTTATAATTAGCATGTTTTTGTGCAAAAATAAAAGAATAAAGGTAAAAAAGAAAAAGAGGGAAATATTTAGAATAAATATTGAGCAACCTAACCCAAGGGAGGGCTCAGCATGGGCCTGACCGCATAAAAGCCAAGTAGAGGGAGATAGGGGCTCACACATGTATATATTTGTAAATAAATAAAATTATATTTTCCTCAACCAAAAATATGCTTGTATATATTTTGTATATATTTATAAGCTATTAAAAACAAAATAAAAACTTTAAAAATAAAAAAAAAACTCAAAAAGACCCCTTCACCTTGTACATAGACCATGATCCTTTATTTATTTAACCTTATAAATAAATAAAATTTATTTTCAAAACTTTTTGTAAATATTCTAGATTATATATTGTAAATAAATAAATAAAAAGAAACAAAACAGAAATCAAATAAAAATTACAAAATTAAAAATACAAAAATATATTGTACATATACCATGTATATAGTTGTACATAACTAATTATTTCCCCTATGTATATAAATAATAAAAATAAAATAAAAATATCCTTTTATTCCTCATTTTATTCTATAAATAAATAAAATATAAAATAGGAATAAAAATGTATAAAAATAACTAATTAAAAATCAAAATTAAAAATCCTATATTGTATATATACCTATGTATAGACCTATTATGTAAATACCTTATTTTTATTTCCAAAAATTAATTAAAAATCACAAAAAAAAATAGAAAAAAATAAATTAAAAATATTTCATGTTTTAAGTTTTTGAAAATTCGGCCATTTAATGGCCCAAAAAAATCAAATAAAAATCTAAGGCTTGGCGGGCTCTGATTGGTCCACGGGGGATTGTTGACCCCCGGTCAACTCCCCCCCCAGGACCACCAGAGCCGGGTCTGGTTCGCGGACCCAACTTCTCCCATTTATCTCTACCAGACCCTATCCCCATTTCGCTTAATCCACGGTCCTAATTACTCTCCAGGTATCCGGGAATCTCGCCCGACATCGATCCTAGGGATCCGTGCTCCATAGAGCCGGACCCGAGCTCTTCTTCCCGGACCTGCACCCACATAAAAACCGAGCTCCGCCGCATTCATTCTCCATCTTTGGCTCGCCACTCTCATTCCCGTGACCTCCAGAGCAATCACCGAGGTGACAGCTCGCGTTTGCCCCTGTTGCAGTGAGGAGAGGGTGCCCCGACCATCGATCCGGCAGCTTTGCGCCGCCGTGCTCCGCCACTTGCCGGAGCTCGAGCCTCAGGCCTTGACGCCCTTCGAGGCAACGACCGGGAGCTAGCCAAGCTCCAGCATAGTCTTCCGCTCCGCCCAGGTACCCTTCTAGCTCGCCTATTTAGCTTAATTTAGAGTTTCCCGCAAATCGCATCTTCGCCGAGTTCCGTCGATTCCGGCCACATCGAGTATCGTTTTGATCATCGGAACCCACGCTCACCTTCGCCATCCTCCGACGCACCTTCTACGCCCATTCGTTCAACCCAGCTTGCCCCGGAGCTGGGATTCGAGCTCTACCATCCTCCGCTCGCCGGAGCTCATCCGCCCCGACGCATCGATCACCCTCGCGCCGCTTCATCGGGTCGAGGCACTTTGCCCTCGACCCGCGAAGCTTTTGGTTCACTTTGCAGGTCAAGAGGAGGGCATCTGAGCCCCCCTCACTTTCAGACCAGGAGCACGTCGCCGCCGACCTCGCCGGAGCCCCTCCAGGGCTCGGCTGGGTCATCTGAAGCCATCACCAGCTGCGGGACTCCATTGCGGACCTTATCCGATCATCCGAGGCAGCTGAGGAGGTCTACATCACGCGCACAAGGCCGGCGAAGCTCGCCGGCCGAGTGTTCTTCCAGTATCCTCCTTCACCGTCCGATCAGCCCCTCCGCTCCAGTTCGCATCACAGCCGTCCATTCATCAAGGAGCAGCTACCGTCGATCATCGTGAGGGGTTGATCCGGATCGTTGGCACAGAGGAGAGAGGCCCCAACACCTGAGCCGTTTGATCACCCACGTGGCCCCCTCTGCACCGTCGATTGGCCCAAGTGCGGAAGAGAAGAAGAGCGCCCGCCGTCTGAGACCGTTGGATCATCCACGTGGCGCGAATCCAGCCGTCGGCGCAATAAGGGGTAATTTGCTTAGGCCCCCCTCGTAGTTTGTGTTTTTAATTCTAGTCCTGTAAATAGTTTAAGTCTTTTATTTACGTAGGGTAAATTGCACCTCGGACCTTGTGCTTGTTTTTATTTGCATTGATACCCCTGTGTATGTGAGCCCACGTGCTTCGTCACGTGTTTAGTTGGGTTATTTGCATCTCTTATCCTGTAGTTCTGGATGGTTATTGAATGAATATATACTTTCTGGTATTTGCATTTATACCCCTGTGAGCATTTTATTTGAACATGTGCAGATTTTAGTGGGTTATTTGCGCCCAAGCCCCTGGACTTTTTGGTACGAGTTACCAAAAGGTCCAAGAACTTGGTTTTTATTACCAGAAGGTCCCTGAGTGCCCCAGGCACGTGCCACGTGCGTGACTTGCTGGGAAAATTGCACCTGGACCCCCAGAGTTTCGGGTATTTGCACTTAAGTCCCTGTGCACTGTGCCCTCTTTTTGATTTTGAATAAAATATCAAACCACCTCCAAATTCGATGAAAATTTGACACATGGCTCCTGCCATGTTGTTGGATTTTTAAGAATTTTTGAGGACATTTTTGATTTTATTTAGTATTTTTAAAAATTCAAAAACCTCCTTTTTAGCTACTGTCTAGGTTTAAAAATCCCAAAAAAATATAAAAACACCCCCAAAAATTCTATAAAACTTAGTTACTGTTTCTTGTGTGTTGTTTGATTTTCTAGCCAATTTTGGCTATTTTTCATTGAGTAAAAACTCTAAAAATTGAAAAACAACTAAAAACTTATAAAAATTATAATAAATAATCCAAAAATCCAAAAACAATAATTTAGGTGTCCAAATTTTCCTTATTTTCTCTAGAATACAGGAAAATTACCTCCAAGGCCCTTTGAGATCCATAAATATTTTATTTTTGGGTTTCAGGCCTTGCTGGACAGTACCTAGGCTTTTTAGCACTGCTTGATTTTTAGAAAATAAAATATACATTAGAAAATTATCAAAAATTCACCAAAAACACTTAAAAACCTAAAAAACATAAAAACCATTTTTCTTGAATTTTTGCTTGAATTTTGGTGTGTTAAATAAATTGTGTAAGTGTGCTTGATTTTGTGTTCTTTAATTTTCTTCACCATTTAAAAATCCAAAAAAAATATAAAAATTATTAAAAACCACTAAAAACATTTTCTTTTATTTTTATATTATTTTTACTACTTCGTAGGCCTCTGGCCAACCCGTGCTCCTTGTGTTCGACCCTGGGTGCTATACCAGGTTAATCTCATAGCTAGGACCGCACTTCGTGTTTTGATCTTTGAATTATTTCGCGGTTCGATTTTTTTTCTTGATTGAGTGACTCTGAGTGATAGAGGTCGCAACGACCTATTCAGTACCTTTACCTCGTTTGCTCGGGTAGCCTCATCAAGGTCACGGGAGTGAGAGTGGAGAGCCAAAGATGGAAATAAGGTGCGGCGGAGCTCAGGCTATATAGTGCGGAGGGTCCGGCAAAGTGGGCGCGGGTAGGGCGAGCTGGTGCGCGGATCCCGAGGCGAAGGCTCCGGCGAAGCTCTTGGATGTGACGTGAGCATTCCGGACCCGGAGTTGAGGCGAAAAGGATTCGGGTCGGCCAAGGAAAAATCCGAGAACCTGGGTCGGGCGAAGCGGACCCGGCTCTGGTGGTCCTGGGGGGGAGTTGACCGGGGGTCAACACTCCCCCGTGGACCAATCAGAGCCCGCCAAGCTGTAAATTTTTATTCGATTTTTTTGGGCCATTAAATGATCGAATTTTCAAAAACTTAAAACATGAAATATTTTTAATTTATTTTTTTCTATTTTTTTGTGATTTTTAATTAATTTTTGGAAATAAAATTAAGGTGTTTACATAATAGGTCTATACATAGGTATATATACAATATAGGTTTTTTTGATTTTGATTTTTAATTAGTTATTTTTATACATTTTTATTCCTATTTTATATTTTATTTATTTATAGGATAAAATGAGGAATAAAAATCTATTTTTATTTTATTCTTATTATTTATATTCATAGGTTAAATAATTAGTTATGTACAACCATATACATGGCATATATACAATATCTTTTTGTTATTTTAATTTTGTTATTTTTATTTGATTTTTGTTTTGATTCTTTTTATTTATTTTATTTACACTATACAATATAGAATATTTACAAAAAGTTTTGAGAATAAATAAATTTATTTATAAGGTCAAATAAATAAAGAGAGGTGGTCTATGTACATGGTGTAAGGGTATTTTTGGTCTTTTTGATTTTCAGATTTTTATCTTGTTTTTAATAGTTTATAAATATATACAAAATATGTACAATCATATTTTTGGGTGAGGAAAATATAATTTTTATTTATTTACAAATATATACATATGTGAGCCCCTATCTCCCTCTACTTGGCTTTTATGCGGTCAGGCCCATGCTGAGCCCTCCCTTGGGTTAGGTTGCTCAATATTTATTCTAAATATTTCCCTCTTTTTCTTTTTCATCTTTATTCTTTTATTTTTGCACAAAAACATGCTAATTATAGATATTTACAAAAATGCATGCTTTTGCTAATTAATCCTATTTACACATATCTACATGCATTTGCATAGGTTTTTGTAGCTAAAATATAAGAATAAAGAGTGATGAATGGGTATTCATCACCCCCCTATACTATACTTTGCTAGTCCCTTAGCAAACACTTATTTGAAAAAGAAGTGAGAAAGAAAGAAAGAAAAAGAAAAAGAGAATGTACATGGATCGAGGTTGATTATTAAACTTGCCTTCATTAAATTGAGGTATGGAGCTCAATCAGATCTTTGGATTATTAATGTGTCGGAACCTTATTTAGACTTAAGCTTAAAACCTAACAGCCTCTAAGTTCCACTATTCTATAACCAAGACTCCTCAATGCTCCAGGTCAGAACAAGTCATCAATCACAAACCCTGAAGACCATGAATCTTTTCTTGTCCTGTGAAAGTGAGGTCTAAGCTCTCCACCTCAGAAATGGCAACTTGACAACCCTCCCCAACAAGGTAACTCTATGACCTCAATCTGGCCACTCTTTCCTCGAGGAGCGGGGTATTCCCTTCCAAGTTCAAGTACAACCGGCTCAAGAAGAGGGGGAAGAAGAGAATGGGTCAAGGCCAGTGTAGCCAAGTACCCTTGGGAGCTTGACCAGTGTAGCCAAGTCTCCCTGCTGCAAGCTACAACAGGTGGATCATGAAACCAAGCTTTGCTTATTGCACTTATATACATACTCCGGTGGGATTATCATTTTCTCTCAGACCCACCACTTTTTTGGAGTTCTTTTCTTTTTTTTTCACATTTTTTTTTCGAGTGCATCTATACAACATATACATGTGCAGCATATATACAAGGAGTTTTTCCTCTTGAGCCAGTAGACTATCCCTCTTTTGAAGCTTTATTGCAACCCACAACTCCCGTCGTTAGACTTCATGGCAACCAGACCAAGTTGAGACGCACTTCCTTCACTATAAGAAGAAGAGAGGTTCCGCCTAGAAGTACTACCCTCATATGCTACCCCAAGCCAAGGAAGACTGCCTCCTCACCACCTCATCCGTAGAGAGCTCGGTGCATAGTGCGGTTGTCCAAGTAAAGCCATAATCTATATGAGTCATGTGTTTTCGTTAAGTGCTCTACTTAGGCTCATTGAGATGACATGTGATCATAGCCTAGTGGACTCAAAGAATTAAGTCACCATGGACCTGAAAAGCCTTAAACCTAAGCCCTATAAGGTTCCTCTTAGAAATTAGGTGGATTAAGATCTTAATCAAGCTCCATTTCTCAATTTGATTCCAGGCTAGTTTAAATGTCAACTATCATCCAAGAAAAACTATATACATATGTACAAAAAGATGCATATTTACACACTATTTTACAATCATGCAAAATTTTTGAAAAATGTTTTGAAATCATGAATGATGATGCATGAAGTGCAAGTTTTGCAAAAAGGTATTTACACAAATTTACACAAGATTTTTGCAAACTTTTTGATTTTCAAAACACTTTGGAAAAATTTTGTACTATATACATAATTTTGATACAAAAATATTTACACAAGCTTTACACACAAAAGATTTTTGAAATCATTTTTACAAAAATAATTTGTACACTAGCTATGTATGTGCAAATAAAAGAAGATTATGTACATGAAAAATTTTTAATTTTTTTGTGGTTTTTAGCCATTATTTATTAACACACTCACACAAAGTACGAGTTATGGCTAAAGTATATATGAAATATATACACACCCCCCTATACTTAGCTCGAACGATGTCCTCAGAGTCAAGAGCGATGAAGAAGACATAACTCGTGCTATGTATAGGGAAGTGAAAAGGAAGGCTAATGAAAAGTCAAGAAAGACTCGGGTCTTCCCCCTATACTTAGGATCAAGTAATCCTAAGTATAGCAGGCTGTACACAAAGGGAAAACCGAGTGGAGAATGTACAGGGTCTACCCCCCCTATACTTAGGGTGAAATGCCCCTAAGTATAGGCAGCAAAACATGGGTAGACAGAAACAAAAGAAATACCCGAAAGGTCTCACATCCCCCCTATACTTAGGGTAAAGTGCACCCTAAGTATAGCCTAATCACAAGATGGAGAAAGGGATGTGCGACTAAAGAATGTGATGATATGGACATCTGGATCTATATACAGCGGAGGATCAGTAAAGCTCAGGCGTGAGATGCATTAGATGTGAGTCAAAGACCACATCTCACGCAAAATGAATAGGGGCAATATCAACGACTCGCGGCTCATGATCTAGAAATGGTTTGAGCCGCTGGCCGTTCACTCGGAAGGTACTCTCAGAAGACAACTCAGATATGTCGATGCTACCGTTGTCGTGTACCTTCCGAACCAGATAAGGTCCTTTCCATTTGCTCTGTAGCTTCCCTGGAAATAATCTAAGCCTAGCATCAAACAACCATACTCTCTGTCCAATCTCAAAATGCTTGTGGCTGATATGAGAATCATGCCACTCCTTGACTCTCTCCTTATAATGTAGGCTGCTTGAGAACGCTGCATCTCTAAGCTCCTCCAGGGCAGCTAGCTCTGCCCTCCTCTGGTTTCCTATACAATCTGGATCCATAAGTATGTCTGTAACTGCCCAAAGTGACTTGTGCCTCAGCTCAACAGGTAAATGGCATGGCTTGCCATATACGAGGCGAAAGGGAGAAGTGCCCAAAGGTGTCTTGAAAGACGTCCTATATGCCCACAAGACCGAGTCCAAAAGCTGTGACCAATCCTTTCGGTCAGGGCGGACGACTTTCTGCAGAATAGTCTTGATCTCCCTATTCGACACTTCGGCTAGACCATTCGTCTGTGGATGGTATGGTGTAGCAACACGATGGTCTATGCCGAACTCGCTAGCAAGTGCCTTCACCTGGTCGTTGATGAAGTGAGATCCCCCATCAGAAATAAGAACTCGAGGAACCCCGAACCGCGTGATGATATGCTTCCTCAGAAATCTGCAAACAGTCCTCGCATCAGCGGCTCGAGCGGGGATAGCCTCCACCCAACGACTCACATAATCCACGGCCAACAGAATGTACTCAAATCCCTGACTCTTAGGGAATGGACCCATGAAATCAATGCCCCATGCGTCAAAAACCTCCCAGAAGTGAATGGGCTGCATCGGCATCATATCACGCTGTCCACAAGTGCCCATCCTCTGACAGTCAGTACACCTCTTCACGAACTCATCTGAGTCCTTGAAGAGGGTAGGCCACCACAAGCCGGATTGGAGAACTTTCTATGCCGTTCTCCTCCCAGAATGATGTCCTCCTGCCTCAAGCTTGTGGCAGTAAGTGAGGACGCTATGGTGTTCCTCCTGAGGAATACACCGACGCCAGACGCTATCCCCTCCTTCGTGGTAAAGGATGGGATCCTCCCAATGGTAGGACTTGGCCTTCGCTAGGAAGGTCTCAAGCCTCTGCCTGGGCCAATCTTGTGGGACTTTCCCAGCAACGAGAAAGTTCACAATATCGGCATACCATGGGAGTGAGGCGATAGCAAGGATCGCCTCATCTGGGAAGGTATCTCGGATAGGATCAATCTGCTCAGTCTCCTCAGGCTGCTCTAATCAGGATAGGTGATCCGCCACCACATTCTTGACTCCAGGCTTATCCTTGATCTCAATGTCGAACTCCTGGAGTAGAAGGATCCATCTAGTCAGTCTGGCCTTGGCATCCTTCTTTGCCATGAGGTACCTGATGGCGGTGTGATCTGTAAACAAAGTCACTCTAGATCCGATGATATATGATCTAAACTTATCCAGGGCAAACACTACGGCTAGCATCTCCTTCTCTGTGACTGTATAATTCCGCTGGGCGGAATCCAATGTGCGGCTAGCATAGTGTATAGCAAATGGTACTCCATCCCTCCTCTGTCCCAGCACTGCCCCTACGGCAAAGTCGGAGGCGTCCGTCATGATCTCGAATGGGAGAGACCAATCAGGCGGCTGGAGGACAGGAGCCTCAATCACACACTGCTGGAGAGTAGCAAACGACGAAAGACACTTGTCATCGACAAGGAACACGGTGTCTTTTGTCAAGAGGTCAGTCAACGGTCGGGCAATCCTGCTGAAATCCTGAATGAATCTCCTATAAAATCCAACGTGCCCCAGAAATGACCGTAACTGCCTCAGATTGGACGGCGGTGTGAGTTTCCTAATGACATCAACCTTGGCCGGATCAACCTCCATGCCCCTGTTGGAGATGATGTGGCCAAGCACCGTCCCTTGAGTCACCATGAAGTGACTCTTCTCCCAAGATAGCACCAAGTGATACTCAATACATCGCTGGAGTACTCGATCTAGGCAGTCAAGACAAGAATCAAATCCGTCGCCGTAGATCGAGAAATCATCCATGAAGACCTCCAAGCACTCCCCTACCATGTCCGAGAAGATCGACAGCATGCACCTCTGAAAAGTCGCAGGGGCGTTGCATAGCCCAAATGGCATGCGTCGAAAAGCATATGTGCCGAAGGGACAGGTAAAGGTGGTCTTCTCCTGATCCTCAGGAGCGATGGCCACTTGGTTGTAGCCCGAGTACCCATCCAGGAAGCAATAATGGCTCTTCCCTGCCAGTCTCTCAATGATCTGGTCAATAAAAGGCAGGGGGAAATGGTCCTTCTTGGTGGCTTGGTTGAGTCTCCTGTAGTCAACACAAACCCTCCAAGAGGTGGGTACTCGTGTAGCAATCTCCTCTCCCGACTCACTGATCACAGTCGTGATGCCCGTCTTCTTGGGCACCACATGCAAGGGGCTGACCCACTTGGAGTCGGAAATGGGATAAATAAAACCTGCACCCCACCATTTTGATATTTCCTTCATCACAACCTCTCTCAGGTTGGGGTTCAGACGCCGCTGGAACTCACGCGACGGCTTTGCCCCTTCCTCGAGATAGATATGGTGGGAGCACACTGATGGACTAATCCCATGGAGATCTGCTACGCTCCATCCGATCGCCTTGCGGTTCTTTTCAAGAACCCCCATCAAACGGGATTCCTGCTCTCCAGTCAACTCGGCGGAGATGATGACTGGGTACATCTCAGGCTCGCCCGCAAGGAATCGATACTTCAGCGAAGTAGGGAGCGGCTTCAGCTCTGGAATGATGGGTGCCGGCAAATCTGGCTGTGGAAGAAATTGAGTGAAAGCTGCAAGGTCTGCCAAATCTGCCTGGGAAAGAGAAAGCGTACTCTCGCAAACTGGATCGGGAGAAGGCTGCTCAACTGCACTGTCTCTGCTCTGCTCTGCATCTACCTCCTCCTCATCAATAGGCTCAGATGGACTCAGGTCTGGCATCTGATCATAGCAATCGGCCCAATCAGACTCTGAATCCGAGGGATCTGTATCAGAAGCGGTGGCATCAGTACCACCGGAAAACAAGGTGGCCTCAGCACCACCATCACTAGTCATCGTGCTGCGATCGAGGACCGGCTCTGCTGCCTCAATGGTATCCTGAACCAGGTCTGTGCTCTCCAGACTCTCCTCTGCTGTCATCTCTGCATCAGCTGTGTCTGAAAGTGAGAGGGTGGTCTGTGTCTCAAGGTCTGCCCAAGCTGCCTCATCATCTGTGATCACAAAATCACAGTCCTGGTGGATGTCTGGCTCTGCGTCTGTCAGCTGCTCTGGATCGGTGCTCGCATCTGAGCTGGATCTGAATCTGGCTCTATAGTCCTCGACCGTCTCTATTTGTATACTCTCGCCCTGGACGCGAAAGTACACCTTCCCGCTATCATGATCAGTCACCGCCTTGGCTGTGGCCAAGAACGGACGACCAAGGATGATGGGGGTATCGGTCACTGACTCAGGGATCTCCATGTCCAACACTACGAAGTCCACGGGGAATTGCAGACCCTGAATCGTGACGATAACGTCTCGTAATAACCCCTTCGGCCTCTTGACAGATCGATCAGCGAACTGAAGGACTGTCCTGCTCTGTCGAAGAGTGCCCAACTCGAAGCGGTCGAGAAGGGTTGCGGGAAGAAGGTTGATCGACGATCCGCTATCTAAAAGAGTACGGTCGAACCACTGCTCACTAATCTGGCATCTGACATACGGGGCCCCTGAATCTGGCCTCTTGGCTGGCAGTCGGTTCTGGATCGCAAAGCATGTGGCTTTGGTCAGCACATGTATCTCTGAAGTGTGGTTCCTCCTCCTCCTCCTGACTGTAGTCCTCTCTCTCAAAGATCGCTGGAGAAGGGGGATGTGCTGCAAAGCCTCCTGGAGGGTCAGCTGGATGTGGAATCGATCGATCATGCTCTGGCTGAACTCCTCAAGCTCTCTCTTTTTTGGATCATTTTTCTTCCCCTTCCCCATCTGAAGGGCTCTAGGGAAGGGGATCACTGGGTCCTTCTCAGATGAAGGACTAGGAAAAGGTCTAGCCGGTTCAAGGACCGGATCCACACATACATCATGCACCACAGTGGGACCAAAAGAAAGTAAACCTTTTCCTTTATTCATAGCAGAATTCTGAGATACATGGACACGAGGAAAAACATCATCTCTCTCTATACAAACACCGGTGGCCTCAGTACCACCACGGGCTGGCTGCTCTGCTGCTGCTGAAGGTAGACGTCGTGCGGCATCAGTACCGCTGGCTGGCTCGGCTGAAAGGGTGGCATCAGTACCACCTCCTAGATCTGGTGAAGTGGCGGCCTCAGTACCGCCGGTGGGATCAACATCCTTGGTGGCCTCAGTACCACCATCATCAACTGGAGCGGCCTCAGTACCGCTCTCCTCCTCCTCCTGTGGCGCCTCGGGATGGTGCTCAGATGAGGCGCCGCCTCCTGTTGGGGTCCTACCGCTCCTAAGTGTGACAAAATCAGCATCAAATAGATCCGAAGAAGTATCATCAAATGGGTCACAAGGAGTGGCTAACTCAGTATGTACTACCTGCTCAGACTTCCTCTTGAGGCTGTTCGGATTGGGCTCTATCTGGGCTGGTATGGCGGCCTTCCCTCTCACCAGGTCCCGCATCTCCTGGCGGAACTCGTCCATCTCCCGTCGGAATGTAGCCTGCTGGTCCGTGAGGAGGCGGGCAATGTCATCCAAGGCGGGGCTCTCGTGGGAGCCCGACGGGTGGCCTCTCTGTGGGTGAGGCTGCTGGAACTGCTGTGGGTAAGAGGGGTAGGACGGAGGGTGCTGCTGGTGCTGGTATCCCTGGTGAGCCTGCTGCTCACGTCTCCAAGACTGTCCCTGCTGCTGATAGGGACGAGGACCGTAGGACGACTGCTGCTGATACGCTGGGGGCTGCTGCTGCGGCTGGTGATGGTCTCTCTGCTGGGAGTACTGCCCTCCCTGTCCTGACGGCTGCTGCGGGGGCTGGGCACCACCACTCCCCCACCTGAATCCGGGATGGTCTCGTCGGATCCCAGGCTGGGGGCGGTCGTACCAAATCCCGTTGACATCCATCAACGGCTCGGCATCCAAGGGGGCTGGCGGGAGTACTGCCAGAGGCTGGTCCGGCTGGTAGACCACCATCTGCATCTCTGGAGATGGTGGAGACTGGTAGGTGGGCTGCGGCTGCTGGTACGGCTCCGCCTGTACAAGGTGAACCTGTCTAGGCTGCACTGGGGTGCTGGAGCGCTGGGACGAGCTGCTGCTGCTGCCGGCGTCGCCTCGCGACTGAAGACGGGGCTGAGAAGCCGTCTGTGCCTCCTGGAGACACATGAGCTGTGTCTTCATGTCGCTCAAGACCTGTGCCATCTGCTCCATCTGCGTGATACTCTGGCACTGCTTCTTCTCTATCAGCTCCATGCGATCCAACTTCTCGCTGATGATACCCACGTCTGCAGCTGATGACTCTGCCTGTGCTGCTGCGGCTGCAGACGAACTGGAAGGACCTGCATCTACCCGTGCTATCCTCTGATACTGCACGGGTCCTGGCTGATGTGGCTGGGTCTTCTGAGTGTAGAGCCGGGTCTGGGACATCACCATGTAGTTCTCTGCCATCTCCTCGAAAATAGCCCAGACCTGGTCGTGGTCCTTGGCGAAGTAGGACCCGCCACAAGAAGCATTCACCAGGCCCTGTAGCTCTGGTGACAACCCACTGAAGAAGCTCTGAACTAAGTTCGGCTTCGTGATGTCATGGTGCGGGCATCTGTCCAAAATCTCTCTGAACCTCTCCCAAGCCTCGTGGAACTGCTCGTTGGGGAACATGGAGAAGTTGCTGATCAGGGCCCTCGCTGCATTCGTCCGCCCGAGTGGATAGTACTTGTTCAAGTACTCGGTGCGGAGCTGCTCCCAGGTATAGACAAATCTCCCCAAGTGTTTCAGCCAGGTGGCTGCTCTATCTGCCAGTGAGAAGGGGAATGCGATCATCCTGATCGTGTCCTGGTCCACATGTCTGTCGTGGACAGTGCTGCATATCATAAGAAACTCCTGGAGGTGGAGGTGGGGCTCCTCTGTAGCAAGTCCATGGAACCGAGGAAGCATCTGCAAGGTGTTCGGGGGGAACTTGAAGTCCCCCACGATAGCCGGAACCACCACCCAATGGTGCATCAGTGTAGATCCGGGATTGTGTAAATCCCGCATCGGTCTCGGTGGTCCTGCTCCTCCTGCGGCTGCGGCCGCGGCTGCTGCTGCTGCTGCGGCTCGTGCCTGTGCATCTGCATCCGGGATCTCCTCAGGCTCGCTCTGCGTATCTCGCTCTGCTCTGAGCCTCTCCAACTCTCTCCTCATCTCTATCATGAAAGCTCCCTGATCGCGGAGCTGCTGCTGAACTGTATCGAGTGATGCGATCAGGGTGGAGTTGATCGCTCCCTGGTCTAGTACAATATGCTCTGGTCTATGGGAGTGATCATCAGAACTGCCTGCTCCGGCCATCTCGACGTCTGCAAAATCAAATGAGCCCAACTCAGGTGCCGTCAAATGTATCAGTCTCTCCTCGGGCTCGTGTCTCTCAGGAAGATCAGAAAGGGGATCGAGGGGGAACAGGGTGGAGTCGTACTCGGGCTCGGAGAGCGGGTCTGAGCTCTCGCGAGCCAACCTAGATGATGAGGTAGACGCGCCCGAAAGCGGTGCAGCCAGAGGCTGCCTAAGAGATCGTCTACCCATCATCTTGATCTGGCGAGTAGGGCGGATGAGATCTGGAAAAATTATGATCGAAAAACAAACCCCTGGTTCACCAACGCAACGCGAGCTGAAGACCGTGAAAGTTCGGTCAAATTATCTTGTCGATTTTATTTTGGTGAACACTCAAGATATCAAAGCGCTTACGTGACCTGTTGGGATATCCGCTGCTAACCCCAACCGACTGGCCCGCACGGAAGAGTCGGTAATCAGTCGGGTTTAGCCGCGGGGGGCTCTACCTAGTGTGCGGGTCACTCTCTCGCGCATACAAACCAAGCAATGAGGGGGTTGCTCTCCCCAAGACAAAATTTTTAGGGTGAGCGAGTTTTAAGGTCAATAATCTTAGCAGTCCCAATTTTATGGTTACACTTTTTAGGTATTTTTCAAAGCAAACAAAATCGCCTAACGAATTTTTCGATTCTCCTGATTATTAAGTCAAAAACAGGGGGAGAAGTCGAAAAAGCCGATGCACGAGAAATCAATGATGCATGCAAAGTCAGAAATGCGTACCTGCCTCCAGCTCTCTACATGCAAAATGATCCGCGCATAAAATAAAGACAGAATTTAAACTAAGCTAAATGATGCAGCGGGAAAAAGCCGAGTCCTAGACGAGCAACTTCTAGCGAAGAACCGTCTAACCGGTCACCGACCTCCAAGCCAAAGGGTCCGGTCTTGGCCCGTCCCTCCCCTGCCCGACAAATCGGGGGTAGGAGTAAGCGCTTTACAGGACGGGCTACGGCACGTAGGCTACGGAGGCTAGCGAGTCGGTTATTTTTATTATTTATTTTAAGTAGGTCCAATTACGGTTCTATAGGAACAGATATGCCTTAAGGTGTGTGGATCCTACTTAATTACGTCACAATCACCAGAAAGTCCTAAATCTAGGGGCTCGACAAAAACTGCGAGAAACCGGCAAATGACAGTAAGAAAGAAAGAGAAATCCGCGAGAAAAGCCGCGAAAAACTGCGAGGTCCTAATGGGTCCCCCGAGCACACCGGTGCTCGGCGAAACAGACCCGCTACGGTCACAAGTGTCCAAGTCCAAGAGTTCAAGTCCCTGTATTATTACAATCAATAATGAATAAATAAAATATCTATCCTAATACCTCACCCACTCAACTCTCTCCCTCTCGCTCTCTCCTGCGGCTTCGTAGAGAAAGAAGCCGCCTCCCAGTGTCGCGGCTGCACCGGCTCCTCGAAAGTCGCCTCCGCGGTCCTCGGGCCCTCGCAAGAAGAAAAGAAGAGTGGTCAGACCAGAAAGAATAATCAAATAATAGAGAAAAATAAAAGAAAATACAAGTGAGGGTATATGTGCAAAAATGGAAATAAAATAATCACACAAAATAAAACAAAAAAGAAAAATAAAAGAAAATAAAAATAAAACAAAATAAAACAAAAAGAAACTATAAACAAAAGCTGCGAAAAGCTGCGAGCTCCGAAGAGCCGCGAAAAGCCGCGAAAAATAAAACGAAAATAAAAACAAAAATAACTACTAAGCCGTGCTCCCCGGCAACGGCGCCATTCTGATGAGCGACCCGAGCAAACGAGGTAAAGGTACTGAATAGGTCGTTGCGACCTCTATCACTCAGAGTCACTCAATCAAGAAAAAAATCGAACCGCGAAATAAATCAGAGATCAAAACACGAAGTGCGGTCCTAGCTATGGGATTAACCTGGTATAGCTCACAGGGTCGAACACAAGGAGCACGGGTTGGCCTAGGGCCTACGAAGTAGTAAAAATGAAATAAAAGAAAAACAAAATATTTTTAGTTGTTTTTAATAATTTTTATATTTTTTTTTGGATTTTAAAAGTGAGGAAAATAAAAGAAGCACAAAATCAAGCCAACTTGAGCAATTTATTTAACACATCAAAAATCAAGCAAAAATTCAAGAAAAATTATTTTTATGTTTTTTAGGTTTTTAAGTGTTTTTGGTGAATTGTTGAGATTTTTATAAGGTATATTTTATTTTATAAAAATCAAACAGTACTAAAAAGAGAAGGTACTGTCCAGCAAGGCCCAAAACCCAAAGATAAAATATTTAAGGATCTCAGAAGGCCCTGGAGGTAATTTTCCTGTATTCTAGAGAAAATAAGTAAAATTTGAGCACCAAAATTATTGTTTTTGGATTTTTAGATTATTTATTATAATTTTTATGAGTTTTTAGATGTTTTTCGATTTTTAGGGTTTGTACTCAATGAAAAATAGCCAAAATTGGCTAGAAAATCAAACAACACACAAAGAACAGAACCTAAATTTTTTAGAATTTTTGGGGGTGTTTTTGTATTTTTTTGGGATTTTTAAACCTAGACAGTAGCTAAAATAGATGTTTTTGAATTTTTTAAAAATACTAAATAAAATCAAAAATGTCCTCAAAAATTCTCAAAAATCCAACAACATGGCAGGAGCCATGTGTCAAATTTTCATCGAATTTGGAGGTGGTTTGATATTTATTCAAAAATCAAAAAGGGGGCACTGTGCACAGGGACTTAAGTGCAAATACCCGAAACTCTGGGGGTCCAGGTGCAATTTGCCCAGCAAATCACGCGCGTGGCGCGTGCTTGGGGCACTCAGGGACCTTCTGGTAATAAAAACCAAGTTCTAGGACCTTTTGGTAACTCGTACCAAAAAGTCCAGGGGCTTGGATGCAATTAACCCACTAAAATCCGCACATGCGCATATACAACGCTCACAGGGGTATAAAAGCAATTACCAAAAAGTTTCTATCCATTCATAAACCAACCAGAACTACAGGATAAGTATTGCAAATAAACCAAACTACACGTGACGAAGCACGTGGCTCACACATACAGGGGCATAAATGCAAAACTAAATAAGCACGAGGTCCAAAGTGCAATTTACCCTACGTAAATAAAAGGACTAAAATATTTACAGGACTAGGACTGAAAACAAAAACTAAGAGGGGCCCTAAGTAAATTACCCCTTATTACGCCGACGGCTGGATGAGCGCCACGTAGATAATCGGACGGTCCTGGATGGGTGACGCTTCTCTCCTCTACGCACGTGGGCCGATCGACGGTGCAGGGCGAGCCACGTGCAAGATCTGACGGGTCAGGTGCTGGTGCCTCTCTCCTCTGCACTAACGGTCCGGATCAACCCTCGAATCGATCAACGGTGTCAGCTCCTCCGTGGATGGACGATCAGGATGAGAACTGGAGCTTGCGGGCGATCGGACGGTGGACGAAGATGCTGGAAGAACGCTCAGCCGGCGAGCTTCGCCGGCCTCGTGCGCGTGCGGTGGTCGTCCTCAGCTGCCTCTGGGTATCGGAACAGATCCGCGGTGAAGTCCTGCAGCTGGTGGTGGCCTCCGATGGCCCAGCCGAGCCCTGGAGGGGCTCCGGCGAGCTCGGCGGCGATGCGCTCCTGGCCTGAATGTGAGGGGGCCTCAGATGGCCTCCTCTTGACCTGCAAAACAGCTCAAGAGCTTCGCGGGTCGAGGGCAAAGTGCCTCGACCCGAAGAAGCGGCGTGAGGGTGAACTGTGGGTCGGGACGAACGAGCTCCGGCGAGCGGAGGACGGTGGAACTCGAATCCCAGCTCCGGGGCGAGCTGGGTTGAACGAAGGGGCGAAGAATGTGCGTGGGGGAAAGGCGAAGGTGACGGTGCGTTCCGATGATCGAGAAGATCCACGATATGGCCGGAATCAGCGGAATACGTCGGAGAGTCGATTTGGGGGTAACTCAAAATTAGGCTAAACAAGAAGGCTAGAAGGTTACCTGGGCGGAGCGGAAGACTGTGCTGGAGCTTAGCTAGCTCCTGGTCGTCGCCTCGAAGGTTGTCACTGCCTGAGGCTCGAGCTCCTGCTAAGTGGCGGAGCACGGCGGCGCGAAGCTGCCGGATCAGTGGTCCGGCCACCCTCTCCTCGCTGCAACACCGGCAAACGGGAGCTGTCACCTCACTGGATGCGATGGAGGTCTGATGAATACCCATTCATCACTCTTTATTCTTATATTTTAGCTGCAAAAACCTATGCAAATGCATGTAGATATGTGTAAATAGGAAAAATTAGCAAAAGCATGCATGTTTGTAAATACTTATAATTAGCATGTTTTTGTGCAAAAATAAAAGAATAAAGGTAAAAAAAGAAAAAGAGGGAAATATTTAGAATAAATATTGAGCAACCTAACCCAAGGGAGGGCTCAGCATGGGCCTGACCGCATAAAAGCCAAGTAGAGGGAGATAGGGGCTCACACATGTATATATTTGTAAATAAATAAAATTATATTTTCCTCAACCAAAAATATGCTTGTATATATTTTGTATATATTTATAAGCTATTAAAAACAAAATAAAAACTTTAAAAATAAAAAAAAAACTCAAAAAGACCCCTTCACCTTGTACATAGACCATGATCCTTTATTTATTTAACCTTATAAATAAATAAAATTTATTTTCAAAACTTTTTGTAAATATTCTAGATTATATATTGTAAATAAATAAATAAAAAGAAACAAAACAGAAATCAAATAAAAATTACAAAATTAAAAATACAAAAATATATTGTACATATACCATGTATATAGTTGTACATAACTAATTATTTCCCCTATGTATATAAATAATAAAAATAAAATAAAAATATCCTTTTATTCCTCATTTTATTCTATAAATAAATAAAATATAAAATAGGAATAAAAATGTATAAAAATAACTAATTAAAAATCAAAATTAAAAATCCTATATTGTATATATACCTATGTATAGACCTATTATGTAAATACCTTATTTTTATTTCCAAAAATTAATTAAAAATCACAAAAAAAAATAGAAAAAAATAAATTAAAAATATTTCATGTTTTAAGTTTTTGAAAATTCGGCCATTTAATGGCCCAAAAAAATCAAATAAAAATCTAAGGCTTGGCGGGCTCTGATTGGTCCACGGGGGATTGTTGGCCCCCGGTCAACTCCCCCCCCAGGACCACCAGAGCCGGGTCTGGTTCGCGGACCCAACTTCTCCCATTTATCTCTACCAGACCCTATCCCCATTTCGCTTAATCCACGGTCCTAATTACTCTCCAGGTATCCGGGAATCTCGCCCGACATCGATCCTAGGGATCCGTGCTCCATAGAGCCGGACCCGAGCTCTTCTTCCCGGACCTGCACCCACATAAAAACCGAGCTCCGCCGCATTCATTCTCCATCTTTGGCTCGCCACTCTCATTCCCGTGACCTCCAGAGCAATCACCGAGGTGACAGCTCGCGTTTGCCCCTGTTGCAGTGAGGAGAGGGTGCCCCGACCATCGATCCGGCAGCTTTGCGCCGCCGTGCTCCGCCACTTGCCGGAGCTCGAGCCTCAGGCCTTGACGCCCTTCGAGGCAACGACCGGGAGCTAGCCAAGCTCCAGCATAGTCTTCCGCTCCGCCCAGGTACCCTTCTAGCTCGCCTATTTAGCTTAATTTAGAGTTTCCCCCAAATCGCATCTTCGCCGAGTTCCGTCGATTCCGGCCACATCGAGTATCGTTTTGATCATCGGAACCCACGCTCACCTTCGCCATCCTCCGACGCACCTTCTACGCCCATTCGTTCAACCCAGCTCGCCCCGGAGCTGGGATTCGAGCTCCACCATCCTCCGCTCGCCGGAGCTCATCCGCCCCGACGCATCGATCACCCTCACGCCGCTTCATCGGGTCGAGGCACTTTGCCCTCGACTCGCGAAGCTTTTGGTTCACTTTGCAGGTCAAGAGGAGGGCATCTGAGCCCCCCTCACTTTCAGACCAGGAGCACGTCGCCGCCGACCTCGCCGGAGCCCCTCCAGGGCTCGGCTGGGTCATCTGAAGCCATCACCAGCTGCGGGACTCCATTGCGGACCTTATCCGATCATCCGAGGCAGCTGAGGAGGTCTACATCACGCGCACAAGGCCGGCGAAGCTCGCCGGCCGAGTGTTCTTCCAGTATCCTCCTTCACCGTCCGATCAGCCCCTCCGCTCCAGTTCGCATCACAGCCGTCCATTCATCAAGGAGCAGCTACCGTCGATCATCGTGAGGGGTTGATCTGGATCGTTGGCACAGAGGAGAGAGGCCCCAACACCTGAGCCGTTTGATCACCCACGTGGCCCCCTCTACACCGTCGATTGGCCCAAGTGCGGAAGAGAAGAAGAGCGCCCGCCGTCTGAGACCGTTGGATCATCCACGTGGCGCGAATCCAGCCGTCGGCGCAATAAGGGGTAATTTGCTTAGGCCCCCCTCGTAGTTTGTGTTTTTAATTCTAGTCCTGTAAATAGTTTAAGTCTTTTATTTACGTAGGGTAAATTGCACCTCGGACCTTGTGCTTGTTTTTATTTGCATTGATACCCCTGTGTATGTGAGCCCACGTGCTTCGTCACGTGTTTAGTTGGGTTATTTGCATCTCTTATCCTGTAGTTCTGGATGGTTATTGAATGAATATATACTTTCTGGTATTTGCATTTATACCCCTGTGAGCATTTTATTTGAACATGTGCGGATTTTAGTGGGTTATTTGCGCCCAAGCCCCTGGACTTTTTGGTACGAGTTACCAAAAGGTCCAAGAACTTGGTTTTTATTACCAGAAGGTCCCTGAGTGCCCCAGGCACGTGCCACGCGCGTGACTTGCTGGGAAAATTGCACCTGGACCCCCAGAGTTTCGGGTATTTGCACTTAAGTCCCTGTGCACTATGCCCTCTTTTTGATTTTGAATAAAATATCAAACCACCTCCAAATTCGATGAAAATTTGACACATGGCTCCTGCCATGTTGTTGGATTTTTAAGAATTTTTGAGGACATTTTTGATTTTATTTAGTATTTTTAAAAATTCAAAAACCTCCTTTTTAGCTACTGTCTAGGTTTAAAAATCCCAAAAAAATATAAAAACACCCCCAAAAATTCTATAAAACTTAGTTACTGTTTCTTGTGTGTTGTTTGATTTTCTAGCCAATTTTGGCTATTTTTCATTGAGTAAAAACTCTACAATTGAAAAACAACTAAAAACTTATAAAAATTATAATAAATAATCCAAAAATCCAAAAACAATAATTTAGGTGTCCAAATTTTCCTTATTTTCTCTAGAATACAGGAAAATTACCTCCAAGGCCCTTTGAGATCCATAAATATTTTATTTTTGGGTTTCAGGCCTTGCTGGACAGTACCTAGGCTTTTTAGCACTGCTTGATTTTTAGAAAATAAAATATACATTAGAAAATTATCAAAAATTCACCAAAAACACTTAAAAACCTAAAAAACATAAAAACCATTTTTCTTGAATTTTTGCTTGAATTTTGGTGTGTTAAATAAATTGTGTAAGTGTGCTTGATTTTGTGTTCTTTAATTTTCTTCACCATTTAAAAATCCAAAAAAAATATAAAAATTATTAAAAACCACTAAAAACATTTTCTTTTATTTTTATATTATTTTTACTACTTTGTAGGCCTCTGGCCAACCCGTGCTCCTTGTGTTCGACCCTGGGTGCTATACCAGGTTAATCTCATAGCTAGGACCGCACTTCGTGTTTTGATCTTTGAATTATTTCGCGGTTCGATTTTTTTTCTTGATTGAGTGACTCTGAGTGATAGAGGTCGCAACGACCTATTCAGTACCTTTACCTCGTTTGCTCGGGTAGCCTCATCAAGGTCACGGGAGTGAGAGTGGAGAGCCAAAGATGGAAATAAGGTGCGGCGGAGCTCAGGCTATATAGTGCGGAGGGTCCGGCAAAGTGGGCGCGGGTAGGGCGAGCTGGTGCGCGGATCCCGAGGCGAAGGCTCCGGCGAAGCTCTCGGATGTGACGTGAGCATTCCGGACCCGGAGTTGAGGCGAAAAGGATTCGGGTCGGCCAAGGAAAAATCCGAGAACCTGGGTCGGGCGAAGCGGACCCGGCTCTGGTGGTCCTGGGGGGGAGTTGACCGGGGGTCAACACTCCCCCGTGGACCAATCAGAGCCCGCCAAGCTGTAAATTTTTATTCGATTTTTTTGGGCCATTAAATGATCGAATTTTCAAAAACTTAAAACATGAAATATTTTTAATTTATTTTTTTCTATTTTTTTGTGATTTTTAATTAATTTTTGGAAATAAAATTAAGGTGTTTACATAATAGGTCTATACATAGGTATATATACAATATAGGTTTTTTTTGATTTTGATTTTTAATTAGTTATTTTTATACATTTTTATTCCTATTTTATATTTTATTTATTTATAGGATAAAATGAGGAATAAAAATCTATTTTTATTTTATTCTTATTATTTATATTCATAGGTTAAATAATTAGTTATGTACAACCATATACATGGCATATATACAATATCTTTTTGTTATTTTAATTTTGTTATTTTTATTTGATTTTTGTTTTGATTCTTTTTATTTATTTTATTTACACTATATAATATAGAATATTTACAAAAAGTTTTGAGAATAAATAAATTTATTTATAAGGTCAAATAAATAAAGAGAGGTGGTCTATGTACATGGTGTAAGGGTATTTTTGGTCTTTTTGATTTTCAGATTTTTTATCTTGTTTTTAATAGTTTATAAATATATACAAAATATGTACAATCATATTTTTGGGTGAGGAAAATATAATTTTTATTTATTTACAAATATATACATATGTGAGCCCCTATCTCCCTCTACTTGGCTTTTATGCGGTCAGGCCCATGCTGAGCCCTCCCTTGGGTTAGGTTGCTCAATATTTATTCTAAATATTTCCCTCTTTTTCTTTTTCATCTTTATTCTTTTATTTTTGCACAAAAACATGCTAATTATAGATATTTACAAAAATGCATGCTTTTGCTAATTAATCCTATTTACACATATCTACATGCATTTGCATAGGTTTTTGTAGCTGAAATATAAGAATAAAGAGTGATGAATGGGTATTCATCACCCCCTATACTATACTTTGCTAGTCCCTTAGCAAACACTTATTTGAAAAAGAAGTGAGAAAGAAAGAAAGAAAAAGAAAAAGAGAATGTACATGGATCAAGGTTGATTATTAAACTTGCCTTCATTAAATTGAGGTATGGAGCTCAATCAGATCTTTGGATTATTAATGTGTCGGAACCTTATTTAGACTTAAGCTTAAAACCTAACAGCCTCTAAGTTCCACTATTCTATAACCAAGACTCCTCAATGCTCCAGGTCAGAACAAGTCATCAATCACAAACCCTGAAGACCATGAATCTTTTTCTTGTCCTGTGAAAGTGAGGTCTAAGCTCTCCACCTCAGAAATGGCAACTTGACAACCCTCCCCAACAAGGTAACTCTATGACCTCAATCTGGCCACTCTTTCCTCGAGGAGCGGGGTATTCCCTTCTAAGTTCAAGTACAACCGGCTCAAGAAGAGGGGGAAGAAGAGAATGGGTCAAGGCCAGTGTAGCCAAGTACCCTTGGGAGCTTGACCAGTGTAGCCAAGTCTCCCTGCTGCAAGCTACAACAGGTGGATCATGAAACCAAGCTTTGCTTATTGCACTTATATACATACTCCGGTGGGATTATCATTTTCTCTCAGACCCACCACTTTTTTGGAGTTCTTTTCTTTTTTTTTTCACATTTTTTTTTCGAGTGCATCTATACAACATATACATGTGCAGCATATATACAAGGAGTTTTTCCTCTTGAGCCAGTAGACTATCCCTCTTTTGAAGCTTTATTGCAACCCACAACTCCCGTCGTTAGACTTCATGGCAACCAGACCAAGTTGAGACGCACTTCCTTCACTATAAGAAGAAGAGAGGTTCCGCCTAGAAGTACTACCCTCATATGCTACCCCAAGCCAAGGAAGACTGCCTCCTCACCACCTCATCCGTAGAGAGCTCGGTGCATAGTGCGGTTGTCCAAGTAAAGCCATAATCTATATGAGTCATGTGTTGTCGTTAAGTGCTCTACTTAGGCTCATTGAGATGACATGTGATCATAGCCTAGTGGACTCAAAGAATTAAGTCACCATGGACCTGAAAAGCCTTAAACCTAAGCCCTATAAGGTTCCTCTTAGAAATTAGGTGGATTAAGATCTTAATCAAGCTCCATTTCTCAATTTGATTCCAGGCTAGTTTAAATGTCAACTATCATCCAAGAAAAACTATATACATATGTACAAAAAGATGCATATTTACACACTATTTTACAATCATGCAAAATTTTTGAAAAATGTTTTGAAATCATGAATGATGAGGCATGAAGTGCAAGTTTTGCAAAAAGGTATTTACACAAATTTACACAAGATTTTTGCAAACTTTTTGATTTTCAAAACACTTTGGAAAAATTTTGTACTATATACATAATTTTGATACAAAAATATTTACACAAGCTTTACACACAAAAGATTTTTGAAATCATTTTTACAAAAATAATTTGTACACTAGCTATGTATGTGCAAATAAAAGAAGATTATGTACATGAAAAATTTTTAATTTTTTTGTGGTTTTTAGCCATTATTTATTAACACACTCACACAAAGTACGAGTTATGGCTAAAGTATATATGAAATATATACACACCCCCCTATACTTAGCTCGAACGATGTCCTCAGAGTCAAGAGCGATGAAGAAGACATAACTCGTGCTATGTATAGGGAAGTGAAAAGGAAGGCTAATGAAAAGTCAAGAAAGACTCGGGTCTTCCCCCTATACTTAGGATCAAGTAATCCTAAGTATAGCAGGCTGTACACAAAGGGAAAACCGAGTGGAGAATGTACAGGGTCTACCCCCCTATACTTAGGGTGAAATGCCCCTAAGTATAGGCAGCAAAACAGGGGTAGACAGAAACAAAAGAAATACCCGAAAGGTCTCACATCCCCCTATACTTAGGGTAAAGTGCACCCTAAGTATAGCCTAATCACAAGATGGAGAAAGGGATGTGGGACTAAAGAATGTGATGATATGGACATCTGGATCTATATACAGCGGAGGATCAGTAAAGCTCAGGCGTGAGATGCATTAGATGTGAGTCAAAGACCACATCTCACGCAAAATGAATAGGGGCAATATCAACGACTCGCGGCTCATGATCTAGAAATGGTTTGAGCCGCTGGCCGTTCACGCGGAAGGTACTCTCAGAAGACAACTCAGATATGTCGATGCTACCGTTGTCGTGTACCTTCCGAACCAGATAAGGTCCTTTCCATTTGCTCTGTAGCTTCCCTGGAAATAATCTAAGCCTAGCATCAAACAACCATACTCTCTGTCCAATCTCAAAATGCTTGTGGCTGATATGAGAATCATGCCACTCCTTGACTCTCTCCTTATAATGTAGGCTGCTTGAGAACGCTGCATCTCTAAGCTCCTCCAGGGCAGCTAGCTCTGCCCTCCTCTGGTTTCCTATACAATCTGGATCCATAAGTATGTCTGTAACTGCCCAAAGTGACTTGTGCCTCAGCTCAACAGGTAAATGGCATGGCTTGCCATATACGAGGCGAAAGGGAGAAGTGCCCAAAGGTGTCTTGAAAGACGTCCTGTATGCCTACAAGACCGAGTCCAAAAGCTGTGACCAATCCTTTCGGTCAGGGCGGACGACTTTCTGCAGAATAGTCTTGATCTCCCTATTCGACACTTCGGCTAGACCATTCGTCTGTGGATGGTATGGTGTAGCAACACGATGGTCTATGCCGAACTCGCTAGCAAGTGCCTTCACCTGGTCGTTGATGAAGTGAGATCCCCCATCAGAAATAAGAACTCGAGGAACCCCGAACCGCGTGATGATATGCTTCCTCAGAAATCTGCAAACAGTCCTCGCATCAGCGGCTCGGGCGGGGATAGCCTCCACCCAACGACTCACATAATCCACGGCCAACAGAATGTACTCAAATCCCTGACTCTTAGGGAATGGACCCATGAAATCAATGCCCCATGCGTCAAAAACCTCACAGAAGTGAATGGGTTGCATCGGCATCATATCACGCTGTCCACAAGTGCCCATCCTCTGACAGTCAGTACACCTCTTCACGAACTCATCTGAGTCCTTGAAGAGGGTAGGCCACCACAAGCCGGATTGGAGCACTTTCTATGCCGTTCTCCTCCCAGAATGATGTCCTCCTGCCTCAAGCTTGTGGCAGTAAGTGAGGACGCTATGGTGTTCCTCCTGAGGAATACACCGACGCCAGACGCTATCCCCTCCTTCGTGGTAAAGGATGGGATCCTCCCAATGGTAGGACTTGGCCTTCGCTAGGAAGGTCTCAAGCCTCTGCCTGGGCCAATCTTGTGGGACTTTCCCAGCAACGAGAAAGTTCACAATATCGGCATACCATGGGAGTGAGGCGATAGCAAGGATCGCCTCATCTGGGAAGGTATCTCGGATAGGATCAATCTGCTCAGTCTCCTCAGGCTGCTCTAATCGGGATAGGTGATCCGCCACCACATTCTTGACTCCAGGCTTATCCTTGATCTCAATGTCGAACTCCTGGAGTAGAAGGATCCATCTAGTCAGTCTGGCCTTGGCATCCTTCTTTGCCATGAGGTACCTGATGGCGGTGTGATCTGTAAACAAAGTCACTCTAGATCCGATGATATATGATCTAAACTTATCCAGGGCAAACACTACGGCTAGCATCTCCTTCTCTGTGACTGTATAATTCCGCTGGGCGGAATCCAATGTGCGGCTAGCATAGTGTATAGCAAATGGTACTCCATCCCTCCTCTGTCCCAGCACTGCCCCTACGGCAAAGTCGGAGGCGTCCGTCATGATCTCGAATGGGAGAGACCAATCAGGCGGCTGGAGGACAGGAGCCTCAATCACACACTGCTGGAGAGTAGCAAACGACGAAAGACACTTGTCATCGACAAGGAACTCGGTGTCTTTCGTCAAGAGGTCAGTCAACGGTCGGGCAATCCTGCTGAAATCCTGAATGAATCTCCTATAAAATCCAGCGTGCCCCAGAAATGACCGTAACTGCCTCAGATTGGACGGCGGTGTGAGTTTCCTAATGACATCAACCTTGGCCGGATCAACCTCCATGCCCCTGTTGGAGATGATGTGGCCAAGCACCGTCCCTTGAGTCACCATGAAGTGACTCTTCTCCCAAGATAGCACCAAGTGATACTCAATACATCGCTGGAGTACTCGATCTAGGCAGTCAAGACAAGAATCAAATCCGTCGCCGTAGATCGAGAAATCATCCATGAAGACCTCCAAGCACTCCCCTACCATGTCCGAGAAGATCGACAGCATGCACCTCTGAAAAGTCGCAGGGGCATTGCATAGCCCAAATGGCATGCGTCGAAAAGCATATGTGCCGAAGGGACAAGTAAAGGTGGTCTTCTCCTGATCCTCAGGAGCGATGGCCACTTGGTTGTAGCCCGAGTACCCATCCAGGAAGCAATAATGGCTCTTCCCTGCCAGTCTCTCAATGATCTGGTCAATAAAAGGCAGGGGGAAATGGTCCTTCTTGGTGGCTTGGTTGAGTCTCCTGTAGTCAACACAAACCCTCCAAGAGGTGGGTACTCGTGTAGCAATCTCCTCTCCCGACTCACTGATCACAGTCGTGATGCCCGTCTTCTTGGGCACCACATGCAAGGGGCTGACCCACTTGGAGTCGGAAATGGGATAAATAAAACCTGCACCCCACCATTTTGATATTTCCTTCATCACAACCTCTCTCAGGTTGGGGTTCAGACGCCGCTGGAACTCACGCGACGGCTTTGCCCCTTCCTCGAGATAGATATGGTGGGAGCACACTGATGGACTAATCCCATGGAGATCTGCTACGCTCCATCCGATCGCCTTGCGGTTCTTTTCAAGAACCCCCATCAAACGGGATTCCTGCTCTCCAGTCAACTCGGCGGAGATGATGACTGGGTACATCTCAGGCTCGCCCGCAAGGAATCGATACTTCAGCGAAGTAGGGAGCGGCTTCAGCTCTGGAATGATGGGTGCCGGCAAATCTGGCTGTGGAAGAAACTGAGTGAAAGCTGCAAGGTCTGCCAAATCTGCCTGGGAAAGAGAAAGCGTACTCTCGCAAACTGGATCGGGAGAAGGCTGCTCAACTGCACTGTCTCTGCTCTGCTCTACATCTACCTCCTCCTCATCAATAGGCTCAGATGGACTCAGGTCTGGCATCTGATCATAGCAATCGGCCCAATCAGACTCTGAATCTGAGGGATCTGTATCAGAAGCGGTGGCATCAGTACCACCGGAAAACAAGGTGGCCTCAGCACCACCATCACTAGTCATCGTGCTGCGATCGAGGACCGGCTCTGCTGCCTCAATGGTATCCTGAACCAGGTCTGTGCTCTCCAGACTCTCCTCTGCTGTCATCTCTGCATCAGCTGTGTCTGAAAGTGAGAGGGTGGTCTGTGTCTCAAGGTCTGCCCAAGCTGCCTCATCATCTGTGATCACAAAATCACAGTCCTGGTGGATGTCTGGCTCTGCGTCTGTCAGCTGCTCTGAATCGGTGCTCGCATCTGAGCTGGATCTGAATCTGGCTCTATAGTCCTCGACCGTCTCTATTTGTATACTCTCGCCCTGGACGCGAAAGTACACCTTCCCGCTATCATGATCAGTCACCGCCTTGGCTGTGGCCAAGAACGGACGACCAAGGATGATGGGGGTATCGGTCACTGACTCAGGGATCTCCATGTCCAACACTACGAAGTCCACGGGGAATTGCAGACCCTGAATCGTGACGATAACGTCTCGTAATAACCCCTTCGGCCTCTTGACAGATCGATCAGCGAACTGAAGGACTGTCCTGCTCTGTCGAAGAGTGCCCAACTCGAAGCGGTCGAGAAGGGCTGCGGGAAGAAGGTTGATCGACGATCCGCTATCTAAAAGAGTACGGTCGAACCACTGCTCACTAATCTGGCATCTGACATACGGGGCCCCTGAATCTGGCCTCTTGGCTGGCAGTCGGTTCTGGATCGCAAAGCATGTGGCTTTGGTCAGCACATGTATCTCTGAAGTGTGGTTCCTCCTCCTCCTCCTGACTGTAGTCCTCTCTCTCAAAGATCGCTGGAGAAGGGGGATGTGCTGCAAAGCCTCCTGGAGGGTCAGCTGGATGTGGAATCGATCGATCATGCTCTGGCTGAACTCCTCAAGCTCTCTCTTTTTTGGATCATTTTTCTTCCCCTTCCCCATCTGAAGGGCTCTAGGGAAGGGGATCACTGGGTCCTTCTCAGATGAAGGACTAGGAAAAGGTCTAGCCGGTTCAAGGACCGGATCCACACATACATCATGCACCACAGTGGGACCAAAAGAAAGTAAACCTTTTCCTTTATTCATAGCAGAATTCTGAGATACATGGACACGAGGAAAAACATCAGCTCTCTCTATACAAACACCGGTGGCCTCAGTACCACCACGGGCTGGCTGCTCTGCTGCTGCTGAAGGTAGACGTCGTGCGGCATCAGTACCGCTGGCTGGCTCGGCTGAAAGGGTGGCATCAGTACCACCTCCTAGATCTGGTGAAGTGGCGGCCTCAGTACCGCCGGTGGGATCAGCATCCTTGGTGGCCTCAGTACCACCATCATCAACTGGAGCGGCCTCAGTACCGCTCTCCTCCTCCTCCTGTGGCGCCTCGGGATGGTGCTCAGATGAGGCGCCGCCGCCTGCTGGGGTCCTACCGCTCCTAAGTGTGACAAAATCAGCATCAAATAGATTCGAAGAAGTATCATCAAATGGGTCACAAGGAGTGGCTAACTCAGTATGTACTACCTGCTCAGACTTCCTCTTGAGGCTGTTCGGATTGGGCTCTATCTGGGCTGGTATGGCGGCCTTCCCTCTCACCAGGTCCCGCATCTCCTGGCGGAACTCGTCCATCTCCCGTCGGAATGTAGCCTGCTGGTCCGTGAGGAGGCGGGCAATGTCATCCAAGGCGGGGCTCTCGTGGGAGCCCGACGGGTGGCCTCTCTGTGGGTGAGGCTGCTGGAACTGCTGTGGGTAAGAGGGGTAGGACGGAGGGTGTTGCTGGTGCTGGTATCCCTGGTGAGCCTGCTGCTCACGTCTCCAAGACTGTCCCTGCTGCTGATAGGGACGAGGACTGTAGGACGACTGCTGCTGATACGCTGGGGGCTGCTGCTGCGGCTGGTGATGGTCTCTCTGCTGGGAGTACTGCCCTCCCTGTCCTGACGGCTGCTGCGGGGGTTGGGCACCACCACTCCCCCACCTGAATCCGGGATGGTCTCGTCGGATCCCAGGCTAGGGGCGGTCGTACCAAATCCCGTTGACATCCATCAACGGCTCGGCATCCAAGGGGGCTGGCGGGAGTACTGCCAGAGGCTGGTCCGGCTGGTAGACCACCATCTGCATCTCTGGAGATGGTGGAGACTGGTAGGTGGGTTGCGGCTACTGGTACGGCTCCGCCTGTACAAGGTGAACCTGTCTAGGCTGCACTGGGGTGCTGGAGCGCTGGGACGAGCTGCTGCTGCTGCCGGCGTCGCCTCGCGACTGAAGACGGGGCTGAGAAGCCGTCTGTGCCTCCTGGAGACACATGAGCCATGTCTTCATGTCGCTCAAGACCTGTGCCATCTGCTCCATCTGCGTGATACTCTGGCACTGCTTCTTCTCTATCAGCTCCATGCGGTCCAACTTCTCGCTGATGATACCCATGTCTGCAGCTGATGACTCTGCCTGTGCTGCTGCGGCTGCAGACGAACTGGAAGGACCTGCATCTACCCGTGCTATCCTCTGATACTGCACGGGTCCTGGCTGATGTGGCTGGGTCTTCTGAGTGTAGAGCCGGGTCTGGGACATCACCATGTAGTTCTCTGCCATCTCCTCGAAAATAGCCCAGACCTGGTCGTGGTCCTTGGCGAAGTAGGACCCGCCACAAGAAGCATTCACCAGGCCCTGTAGCTCTGGTGACAACCCACTGAAGATGCTCTGAACTAAGTTCGGCTTCGTGATGTCATGGTGCGGGCATCTGTCCAAAAGCTCTCTGAACCTCTCCCAAGCCTCGTGGAACTGCTCGTTGGGGAACATGGAGAAGTTGCTGATCAGGGCCCTCGCTGCATTCGTCCGCCCGAGTGGATAGTACTTGTTCAAGTACTCGGTGCGGAGCTGCTCCCAGGTATAGACAAATCTCCCCAAGTGTTTCAGCCAGGTGGCTGCTCTATCTGCCAGTGAGAAGGGGAATGCGATCATCCTGATCGTGTCCTGGTCCACATGTCTGTCGTGGACAGTGCTGCATATCATAAGAAACTCCTGGAGGTGGAGGTGGGGCTCCTCTGTAGCAAGTCCATGGAACCGAGGAAGCATCTGCAAGGTGTTCGGGGGGAACTTGAAGTCCCCCACGATAGCCGGAACCACCACCCAATGGTGCATCAGTGTAGATCCGGGATTGTGTAAATCCCGCATCGGTCTCGGTGGTCCTGCTCCTCCTGCGGCTGCGGCCGCGGCTGCTGCTGCTGCTGCGGCTCGTGCCTGTGCATCTGCATCCGGGATCTCCTCGGGCTCGCTCTGCGTATCTCGCTCTGCTCTGAGCCTCTCCAACTCTCTCCTCATCTCTATCATGAAAGCTCCCTGATCGCGGAGCTGCTGCTGAACTGTATCGAGTGATGCGATCAGGGTGGAGTTGATCGCTCCCTGGTCTAGTACAATATGCTCTGGTCTATGGGAGTGATCATCAGAACTGCCTGCTCCGGCCATCTCGACGTCTGCAAAATCAAATGAGCCCAACTCAGGTGCCGTCAAATGTATCAGTCTCTCCTCGGGCTCGTGTCTCTCAGGAAGATCAGAAAGGGGATCGAGGGGGAACAGGGTGGAGTCGTACTCGGGCTCGGAGAGCGGGTCTGAGCTCTCGCGAGCCAACCTAGATGATGAGGTAGACGCGCCCGAAAGCGGTGCAGCCAGAGGCTGCCTAAGAGATCGTCTACCCATCATCTTGATCTGGCGAGTAGGGCGGATGAGATCTGGAAAAATTATGATCGAAAAACAAACCCCTGGTTCACCAACGCAACGCGAGCTGAAGACCGTGAAAGTTCGGTCAAATTATCTTGTCGATTTTATTTTGGTGAACACTCAAGATATCAAAGCGCTTACGTGACCTGTTGGGATATCCGCTGCTAACCCCAACCGACTGGCCCGCACGGAAGAGTCGGTAATCAGTCGGGTTTAGCCGCGGGGGGCTCTACCTAGTGTGCGGGTCACTCTCTCGCGCATACAAACCAAGCAATGAGGGGGTTGCTCTCCCCAAGACAAAATTTTTAGGGTGAGCGAGTTTTAAGGTCAATAATCTTAGCAGTCCCAATTTTATGGTTACACTTTTTAGGTATTTTTCAAAGCAAACAAAATCGCCTAACGAATTTTTCGATTCTCCTGATTATTAAGTCAAAAAACAGGGGGGAGAAGTCGAAAAGCCGATGCACGAGAAATCAAATGATGTATGCAAAGTCAGAAATGCGTACCTGCCTCCAGCTCTCTACATGCAAAATGATCCGCGCATAAAATAAAGACAGAATTTAAACTAAGCTAAATGATGCAGCGGGAAAAAGCCGAGTCCTAGACGAGCAACTTCTAGCGAAGAACCGTCTAACCGGTCACCGACCTCCAAGCCAAAGGGTCCGGTCTTGGCCCGTCCCTCCCCTGCCCGACAAATCGGGGGTAGGAGTAAGCGCTTTACAGGACGGGCTACGGCACGTAGGCTACGGAGGCTAGCGAGTCGGTTATTTTTATTATTTATTTTAAGTAGGTCCAATTACGGTTCTATAGGAACAGATATGCCTTAAGGTGTGTGGATCCTACTTAATTACGTCACAATCACCAGAAAGTCCTAAATCTAGGGGCTCGACAAAAACTGCGAGAAACCGGCAAATGACAGTAAGAAAGAAAGAGAAATCCGCGAGAAAAGCCGCGAAAAACTGCGAGGTCCTAATGGGTCCCTCGAGCACACCGGTGCTCGGCGAAACAGACCCGCTACGGTCACAAGTGTCCAAGTCCAAGAGTTCAAGTCCCTGTATTATTACAATCAATAATGAATAAATAAAATATCTATCCTAATACCTCACCCACTCAACTCTCTCCCTCTCGCTCTCTCCTGCGGCTTCGTAGAGAAAGAAGCCGCCTCCCAGTGTCGCGGCTGCACCGGCTCCTCGAAAGTCGCCTCCGCGGTCCTCGGGCCCTCGCAAGAAGAAAAGAAGAGTGGTCAGACCAGAAAGAATAATCAAATAATAGAGAAAAATAAAAGAAAATACAAGTGAGGGTATATGTGCAAAAATGGAAATAAAATAATCACACAAAATAAAACAAAAAGAAAAATAAAAGAAAATAAAAATAAAACAAAATAAAACAAAAAGAAACTATAAACAAAAGCCGCGAAAAGCTGCGAGCTCCGAAGAGCCGCGAAAAGCCGCGAAAAATAAAACGAAAATAAAAACAAAAATAACTACTAAGCCGTGCTCCCCGGCAACGGCGCCATTCTGATGAGCGACCCGAGCAAACGAGGTAAAGGTACTGAATAGGTCGTTGCGACCTCTATCACTCAGAGTCACTCAATCAAGAAAAAAATCGAACCGCGAAATAAATCAGAGATCAAAACACGAAGTGCGGTCCTAGCTATGGGATTAACCTGGTATAGCTCCCAGGGTCGAACACAAGGAGCACGGGTTGGCCTAGGGCCTACGAAGTAGTAAAAATGAAATAAAAGAAAAACAAAATATTTTTAGTTGTTTTTAATAATTTTTATATTTTTTTTTGGATTTTAAAAGTGAGGAAAATAAAAGAAGCACAAAATCAAGCCAACTTGAGCAATTTATTTAACACACCAAAAATCAAGCAAAAATTCAAGAAAAATTATTTTTATGTTTTTTAGGTTTTTAAGTGTTTTTGGTGAATTTTTGAGATTTTTATAAGGTATATTTTATTTTATAAAAATCAAACAGTACTAAAAAGAGAAGGTACTGTCCAGCAAGGCCCAAAACCCAAAGATAAAATATTTAAGGATCTCAGAAGGCCCTGGAGGTAATTTTCCTGTATTCTAGAGAAAATAAGAAAAATTTGAGCACCAAAATTATTGTTTTGGATTTTTAGATTATTTATTATAATTTTTATGAGTTTTTAGATGTTTTTCGATTTTTAGGGTTTGTACTCAATGAAAAATAGCCAAAATTGGCTAGAAAATCAAACAATACACAAAGAACAGAACCTAATTTTTTTAGAATTTTTGGGGGTGTTTTTATATTTTTTTGGGATTTTTAAACCTAGACAGTAGCTAAAATAGATGTTTTTGAATTTTTTAAAAATACTAAATAAAATCAAAAATGTCCTCAAAAATTCTCAAAAATCCAACAACATGGCAGGAGCCATGTGTCAAATTTTCATCGAATTTGGAGGTGGTTTGATATTTATTCAAAAATCAAAAAGGGGGCACTGTGCACAGGGACTTAAGTGCAAATACCCGAAATTCTGGGGGTCCAGGTGCAATTTGCCCAGCAAATCACGCGCGTGGCGCGTGCTTGGGGCACTCAGGGACCTTCTGGTAATAAAAACCAAGTTCTAGGACCTTTTGGTAACTCGTACCAAAAAGTCCAGGGGCTTGGATACAATTAACCCACTAAAATCCGCACATGCGCATATACAACGCTCACAGGGGTATAAAAGCAATTACCAAAAAGTTTCTATCCATTCATAAACCAACCAGAACTACAGGATAAGTATTGCAAATAAACCAAACTACACGTGACGAAGCACGTGGCTCACACATACAGGGGCATAAATGCAAAACTAAATAAGCACGAGGTCCAAAGTGCAATTTACCCTACGTAAATAAAAGGACTAAAATATTTACAGGACTAGGACTGAAAACAAAAACTAAGAGGGGCCCTAAGTAAATTACCCCTTATTACGCCGACGGCTGGATGAGCGCCACGTAGATAATCGGACGGTCCTGGATGGGTGACGCTTCTCTCCTCTACGCACGTGGGCCGATCGACGGTGCAGGGCGAGCCACGTGCAAGATCTGACGGGTCAGGTGCCGGTGCCTCTCTCCTCTGCACTAACGGTTCGGATCAACCCTCGAATCGATCAACGGTGTCAGCTCCTCCGTGGATGGACGATCAGGATGAGAACTGGAGCTTGCGGGCGATCGGACGGTGGACGAAGATGCTGGAAGAACGCTCAGCCGGCGAGCTTCGCCGGCCTCGTGCGCGTGCGGTGGTCGTCCTCAGCTGCCTTTGGGTATCGGAACAGATCCGCGGTGAAGTCCTGCAGCTGGTGGTGGCCTCCGATGGCCCAGCCGAGCCCTGGAGGGGCTCCGGCGAGCTCGGCGGCGATGCGCTCCTGGCCTGAATGTGAGGGGGCCTCAGATGGCCTCCTCTTGACCTGCAAAACAGCTCAAGAGCTTCGCGGGTCGAGGGCAAAGTGCCTCGACCCGAAGAAGCGGTGTGAGGGTGAACTGTGGGTCGGGACGAACGAGCTCTGGCGAGCGGAGGACGGTGGAACTCGAATCCCAGCTCCGGGGCGAGCTGGGTTGAACGAAGGGGCGAAGAATGTGCGTGGGGGAAAGGCGAAGGTGACGGTGCGTTCCGATGATCGAGAAGATCCACGATATGGCCGGAATCAGCGGAATACGTCGGAGAGTCGATTTGGGGGTAACTCAAAATTAGGCTAAACAAGAAGGCTAGAAGGTTACCTGGGCGGAGCGGAAGACTGTGCTGGAGCTTAGCTAGCTCCTGGTCGTCGCCTCGAAGGTTGTCACTGCCTGAGGCTCGAGCTCCTGCTAAGTGGCGGAGCACGGCGGCGCGAAGCTGCCGGATCAGTGGTCCGGCCACCCTCTCCTCGCTGCAACACCGGCAAACGGGAGCTGTCACCTGATTATTAAGTCAAAACAGGGGGGAGAAGTCGAAAAAGCCGATGCACGAGAAATCAATGATGCATGCAAAGTCAGAAATGCATACCTGCCTCCAGCTCTCTACATGCAAAATGATCCGCGCATAAAATAAAAGACAGAAATTAAACTAAGCTAAATGATGCAGCGGGAAGCCGAGTCCTAGACGAGCAACTTCTAGCGAAGAACCGTCTAACCAGTCACCGACCTCCAAGCCAAAGGGTCCGGTCTTGGCCCGTCCCTCACCTGCCCGACAAATCGGGGGTAGGAGTAAGCGCTTTACAGGACGGGCTACGGCACGTAGGCTACGGAGGCTGGCGAGTCGGTTATTTTTATTATTTATTTTAAGTAGGTCCAATTACGATCTATAGGAACAGATATGCCTTAAGTGTGTGGATCCTACTCAATTACGTCACAATCACCAGAAAGTCCTAAGTCTAGGGGCTCGAGCAAAAACCGCGAAAAACCGGAAAAGACAGAAAGAAAAGAAGAAGAAATCCGCGAGAAAAGCCGCGAGGTCCTAATGGGTCCCCCGAGCACGCCGGTGCTCGGCGAAACAGACCCGCTACGGTCTCAAGTCCAAACAGTCCAAGAGTGTCCTGTATTATTACAATTAATAATAAATAAATAAAATATCTATCCTAATACCTCACCCACTCAACTCTCTCCCCTCACTCTCTCCTGCGGCTTTGTAGAGAAAGAAGCCGCCTCCAAGTGCCGCGGCTGCACCGGCTCCTCGAAAGTCACCTCCGCGGTCCTCAGGCCCTCGCAAGACAGAGAAAAGAGTGGTCAGACCAATAAAAATAATCAAATGAAAAAGAAAAAGAAATGAAAATACAAGACAGGGTATATATGCAAAAATGGAAAATAAAATAATCACACAAAATAAAACAAAAATAAAAATAAAAGAAAATAAAAATAAAACAAAATAAAACAAAAAGAAACTATAAACAAAAGCCGCGAAAATAAAAACGAAAATGAAAACAAAAATAACTACTAAACCGTGCTCCCCGGCAACGGCGCCATTCTGATAACCGCCCGAATGACTAAAGTAAAGGTATAGAAATGGTCGTTGCGACCTCAATCACTCAGGCTAGGTATATCAAGAAAAATATCGAACCGCAAAATAAATCGAATATCAAACAAAACAAAGCAAGCGGTCCTAGCTATGGGATTAACCTGGTATAGCTCCCAGGGTCGAACACAAGGAGCACGGGTTGGCACTAGGGCCTACGAAGTAGTAAAAATAATATAAAATGAAAGAAAAGTATTTTTAGGGGTTTAATGATTTTTATATTTTTTTTAGGATTTTAAAATATGAAGAAAATAAAAGAAGGCAAATATAAACACACTTTAGCTATTTATTTAAAGCACCAAAAATCAAGCACAAATTCAAGAAAAATTGTTTTTATGTTTTTTAAGTTTTTAAGTATTTTTGGTGAATTTTTGGGATTTTTATAAAGTGTATTTTATTTTCTAAAAATCAAACAGTACTAAAAAGATGAGGTACTGTCCAGCAAGGCCCAAAACCCAAAAATAAAATATTTAAGGATCTCAAAGGGCCCTGGAGGTAATTTTCCTGTATTCTAGAAAAAATAAGGAAAATTTAAGCACCAAAATTATTATTTTTGGATTTTTAGATTATTATTATAATTTTTATGAGTTTTTAGATGTTTTTAGATTTTTTGGGTTTTTACTCAATGAAAAATAGCCAAAATTGGCTAGAAAATCAAACAACACACAAGAAACAGAACCTAATTTTTTTAGAATTTTGGGGGTGTTTTTCTATTTTTTTGAGATTTTTAAACCTAGACAGTAGCTAAAATAGATGTTTTTGAATTTTTAAAAATAGCAAATAAAATCAAAAATGTCCTCAAAAATTCTCAAAAATCCCAACAACATGGCAGGAGCCATGTGTCAAATTTTCATTGAATTTGGAGGTGGTTTGATATTTTATTCAAAATCAACAAGGGGGCATAGTGCACAGGGACTTAAGTGCAAATACCCGAAGATCTGAGGGTCCAGGTGCAAATAACCCAGCAAGTCACGCGCGTGGCGCGTGCCTGGGGCACTCAGGGACCTTCTGGTAATAAAAACCAAGTCCTAGGACCTTTTGGTAACTCGTACCAAAAAGTCCAGGGGCAGTTATGCAATTAACCCACTAAAATCCGCACATGGGCAAATAAAACGTTCACAGGGGCATAAGTGCAATTACCAAAAAGTATTCATTCATTCATAAACCAACCAGAGCTACAGGATAATAGATGCAATTAACCCAAAAGTACACGTGACGAAGCACGTGGCTCACACAAACAGGGTATAAATGCAAATATCAACAAGCACGAGGTCCAATGTGCAATTTACCCTACGTAAATAAAACGACTAACATATTTACAGGACTAGGACTGAAAACTTAAACTACGAGGGGGCCCTAAGTAAATTACCCCTTATTACGCCGATGGCTGGATGAGCGCCACGTAGATGATCGGCCGGTCTCGGATGGCTGGCGCTTCTCTCCTCTACGCACGTGGGCCGATCGACGGTGCAGGGCGAGCCACGTGCAAGATCTGACGGGTCAGGTGCTGGTGCCTCTCTCCTCTGCACTAACGGTCCGGATCAACCCTCGAATCGATCAACGGTGTCAGCTCCTCCGTGGATGGACGATCAAGATGAGGACTGGAGCTTGCGGGCGATCGGACGGTGGACGAGGGTGCTGGAAGAACACTCAGCCGGCGAGCTTCGCCGGCCTCGTGCGCGTGCGGTGGTCGTCCTCAGCTGCCTCTGGATATCGTAACAGATCCGCGGTGAAGTCCCTGCAGCTGGTGGTGGCCTCCGATGGCCCAGCCGAGCCCTGGAGGGGCTCCGGCGAGGTTGACGGAGAGCAGCTCCTGGCATGGATGTGGGGAGGCCTCAGATGGCCTCCTCTTGACCTGCAAAGTAAACCAGAAGCTTCGCGGGTCGAGGGCAAAGTGCCTCGACCCGATGAAGCGACATGAGGGTGAACTGTGGGTCGGGGCGAGCGAGCTCCGGCGAGCGGAGGACGGTGGAGCTCGAACCCCAACTCCTGTGCGAGCTGGGTTGAGTGAAGGGGCGGAGAAGGTGCGGCGAGGGATGGCGGAGGTGACGGTGTGTCCCGATGATCGAAATGGTATACGCTATGGCCGGAATCAACGGAATACGGCGGAGAGTCGATTTGGGGGTAACTCAAAATTAGGCTAAACAAGAAGGCTAGAAGGTTACCTGGGCGGAGTGGAAGACTGTGCTGGAGCTTAGCTAGCTCCTGGTCGTCGCCTCGAAGGTTGTCACTGCCTGAGGCTCGAGCTCCTGCTAAGTGGCGGAACACGGCGGTGCGAAGTCGCCGGATCAATGGTCCGGGCACCCCCACCTCACTACGACAAAGGCAACCGCGAGCTGTCACCTCGGGGTTTGCAATGGAGGTCACGGGAATGAGAGTGGCGAGCCAAAGATAGAAATAAAGTGCGGCGGAGCTCAGGCTATATAGTGTGGAGGGTCCGGCAAAGAGGGTGCGGGTAGGGCGAGCTGGTGCGCGGATCCCGAGGCGAAGGCTCCGGCGAAGCTCTCGGATGTGACGTGAGCATTCCGGACCCGGAGTTGAGGCGAAAAGGATTCGGGTCGGCAAGGGAAAAATCCGAGAACATGGGTCGGGCGAAGCGGACCCGGCTCTGGTGGTCCTGGGGGGGGAGTTGACCGGGGGTCAACAATCCCCCGTGGACCAATCAGAGCCCGCCAAGCTTTAGGTTTTATTTGATTTTTTTGGGCCATTAAATGGCCGAATTTTCAAAAACTTAAAACATTAAATATTTTTAATTTATTTTTTTCTATTTTTTTGTGATTTTTAATTAATTTTTGGAAATCAAAATAAGGTATTTACATAATAGGTCTATACATAGGTATATATACAATATAGGATTTTTTATTTTGATTTTTAATTAGTTATTTTTTATACATTTTTATTCCTATTTTATATTTTATTTATTTATAGAATAAAATGAGGAATAAAAGGCTATTTTTATTTTATTTTTATTATTTATATACATAGAGGAAATAATTAGTTATATACAACTATGTACATGGCATATGTACAATATATTTTTGTAATTTTAATTTTGTAATTTTTATTTGATTTTTGTTTTGTTTCTTTTTATTTTATTTCTTTACAATATATAATCTAGAATATTTACAATTAAAGAAGGTGGTCTATGTACATGGTGTAAGGGTATTTTTGGTCTTCTTTTTTTTTGATTTTTAATACTTTATAAATATGTACAAATATTTACAAATATTTACAACATATTTTTGGGTGAGGAAAATATAATTTTTATTTATTTATACAAATATTTACACTAGAGCCCCTATCTCCCTCTACTTTGGCTTTTATGCGATCAGGCCCATGCTGAGCCCTCCCTTGGGTTAGGTTGCTCAATATTTATTCTAAATATTTCCCTCTTTTTCTTTTTCATCTTTATTCTTTTATTTTTGCACAAAAACATGCTAATTATAAGTATTTACAAACATGCATGGTTTTTGCTAATTTTTCCTATTTACACATATCTACATGCATTTGCATAGGTTTTTGTAGCTAAAATATAAGAATAAAGAGTGATGAATGGGTATTCATCAACCGTCTAGACCTTTTCCTAGTCCTTCATCTGAGAAGGACCCAGTGATCCCCTTCCCTAGAGCCCTTCAGATGGGGAAGAGGAAGAAAAATGATCCAAAAAAGAGAGAGCTTGAGGAGTTCAGCCAGAGCATGATTGATCGATTCCATATCCAGCTGACCCTCCAGGAGGCTTTGCAGCACATCCCCCTTCTCCAGCGATCATTGAGAGAGAGGACTACAGTCAGGAGGAGAAGGAGGAACCACACTTCAGAGATACATGTGCTGACGAAAGCCACGTGCTTTGCGATCCAGAACCGACTGCCAGCCAAGAGGCCAGATTCAGGGGCCCCGTATGTCAGATGCCAGATTAGTGAGCAGTGGTTCGACGTACTCTTCTAGATAGCGGATCGTCGATTAACCTTCTTCCGGCAGCCCTTCTCGACCGCTTCGAGTTGGGCACTCTTCGACAGAGCAGGACAGTCCTTCAGTTCGCTGATCGATCTGTCAAGAGGCCGAAGGGGTTATTACGAGACGTTATCGTCACTATTCAGGGCCTGCAATTCCCCGTGGACTTCGTAGTGTTGGACATGGAGATCCCTGAGTCAGTGGCCGATACCCCCATCATCCTTGGTCGTCCGTTCTTGGCCACAGCCAAGGCGGTGACTGATCATGATAGCGGGAAGGTGTACTTTCGCGTCCAGGGCGAGAGTATACAAATAGAGACGGTCGGGGACTATAGAGCCAGATTCAGATCCCGCTCAGATGCGAGTACAGACTCAGAGCAGCTGACAGACGCAGAGCCAGACATCCACCAGACTGTGATTTTGTGATCACAGATGATGAGGCAGCTTGGGCAGACCTTGAGACACAGACCACCCTCTCACTTTCAGACACAGCTGATGCAGAGATGACAACAGAGGAGAGTCTGGAGAGCACAGACCTGGTTCAGGATACCATTGAGGCAGCAGAGCCGGTCCTTGATCGCAGCACGATGCTTAGTGATGGTGGTGCTGAGGCCACCTTGTTTTCTGGTGGTACTGATGCCACCGCTTCTGATGCAGATCCCTCGGATTCAGAGTCTGATTGGGCAGATTGTTATGATCAGATGCCAGACCTGAGTCCATCTGAGCCTATAGATGAGGAGGAGGCAGAGCAGAGCAGAGACAGTGCAGTAGTGCAGCCTTCTCCCGATCCAGTTTGCGAGAGTATGCTTTCACTTTCCCAGGCAGATTTGGCAGACCTTGCAGCTTTCACTCAGTTTCTTCCACAGCCAGATTTGCCGGCACCCAGCATTCCAGAGCTGAAGCCGCTCCCTACTTCGCTGAAGTATCGATTCCTTACGGGCGAGCCTGAGATGTACCCAGTCATCATCTCCGCTGAGTTGACTGGAGAGCAGGAATCCCGTTTGATGGGGGTTCTTGAAAAGAACCGCAAGGCGATCGGATGGAGCGTAGCAGATCTCCATGGGATTAGTCCATCAGTGTGCTCCCACCATATCTATCTCGAGGAAGGGGCGAAGCCGTCGCGTGAGTTCCAGCGGCGTCTGAACCCCAACCTGAGAGAGGTTGTGATGAAGGAAATATCAAAGTGGTGGGGTGCAGGTTTTATTTATCCCATTTCCGACTCCAAGTGGGTCAGCCCCATGCATGTGGTGCCCAAGAAGACGGGCAGCACGACTGTGATCAGTGAGTCGGGAGAGGAGATTGCTACACGAGTACCCACCTCTTGGAGGGTTTGTGTTGACTACAGGAGACTCAACCAAGCCACCAAGAAGGACCATTTCCCCCTGCCCTTTATTGATCAGATCATTGAGAGACTGGCAGGGAAGAGCCATTATTGCTTCCTGGATGGGTACTCGGGCTACAAACCAAGTGGCCATCGCTCCTGAGGATCAGGAGAAGACCACCTTTACCTGTCCCTTCGGCACATACGCTTTTCGACGCATGCCATTTGGGCTATGCAATGCCCCTGTGACTTTTCAGAGGTGCATGCTGTCGATCTTCTCGGACATGGTAGGGGAGTGCTTAGAGGTCTTCATGGACGATTTCTCGATCTACGGCGACAGATTTGATTCTTGTCTTGACTGCCTAGATCGAGTACTTCAGCGATGTATTGAGTATCACTTGGTGCTATCTTGGGAGAAGAGTCACTTCATGGTGACTCAAGGGACGGTGCTTGGCCACATCATCTCCAACAGGGGCATGGAGGTTGATCCGGCCAAGGTTGATGTCATTAGAAAACTCACACCGCCGTCCAATCTGAGGCAGCTACGGTCATTTCTGGGGCACGTTGGATTTTATAGGAGATTTATTCAGGATTTCAGCAGGATTGCCCGGCCGTTGACTGACCTCTTGACGAAAGACACCGAGTTCCTTGTCGATGACAAGTGTCTTTCGTCGTTCGCTACTCTCCAGCAGTGTGTTATTGAGGCTCCTGTCCTCCAGCCGCCTGATTGGTCTCTCCCATTCGAGATCATGACGGACGCCTCCGATTTTTCCGTAGGGGCAGTGCTGGGACAGAGGAGGGATGGAGTACCATTTGCTATACACTATGCTAGCCGCACATTGGATTCCGCCCAGCGGAATTACACGGTCACAGAGAAGGAGATGCTAGCCGTAGTGTTTGCCCTGGATAAGTTCAGATCATATATCATCGGATCTAGAGTGACTTTGTTTACAGATCACACCGCCATCAGGTACCTCATGGCAAAGAAGGATGCCAAGGCCAGACTGACTAGATGGATCCTTCTACTCCAGGAGTTCGACATTGAGATTAAGGATAAGCCTGGAGTCAAGAATGTGGTGGCGGATCATCTCTCCCGATTAGAGCAGCCTGAGGAGACTGAGCAGATTGATCCTATCCGAGATACCTTCCCATATGAGGCGATCCTTGCTATCGCCTCACTCCCATGGTACGCCGATATTGTGAACTTTCTCGTTGTTGGGAAAGTCCCACAAGATTGGCCCAGGCAGAGGCTTGAGACCTTCCTAGCGAAGGCCAAGTCTTACCATTGGGAGGATCCCATCCTTTACCACGAAGGAGGGGATAGCGTCTGGCGTCGGTGTATTCCTCAGGAGGAACACCATAGCGTCCTCACTTACTGCCACAAGCTTGAGGCAGGAGGACATCATTCTGGGAGGAGAACGGCACAGAAAGTGCTCCAATCCGGCTTGTGGTGGCCTACCCTCTTCAAGTACTCAGATGAGTTCGTGAAGAGGTGTACTGACTGTCAGAGGATGGGCACTTGTGGACAGCGTGATATGATGCCGATGCAGCCATTCACTTCTGTGAGGTTTTTGACGCATGGGGCATCGATTTCATGGGTCCATTCCCTAAAAGTCAGGGATTTGAGTACATTCTGTTGGCCGTTGATTATGTGAGTCGTTGGGTGGAGGCTATCCTCGCCCGAGCCGCTGATGCGAGGACAATTTGCAGATTTTTGAGGAAGCATATCATCACGCGGTTCGGGGTTCCACGAGTTCTTATTTCTGATGGGGGATCTCACTTCATCAACGACCAGGTGAAGGCACTTGCTAGCGAGTTCGGCATAGATCATCGTGTTGCTACACCATACCATCCACAGACGAATGGTCTAGCCGAAGTGTCGAATAGGGAGATCAAGACTATTCTGCAGAAAGTCGTCCGCCCTGACCGAAAGGATTGGTCACAGCTTTTGGACTCGGTCTTGTGGGCATATAGGACGTCTTTTAAGACACCTTTGGGCACATCTCCCTTTCGCCTCGTATATGGCAAGCCATGCCATTTACCTGTTGAGCTGAGGCACAAGTCACTTTGGGCAGTTACAGACATACTTATGGATCCAGATGGTATAGGAGACCAGAGGAGGGCAGAGCTAGCTGCCCTGGAGGAGCTTAGAGATGCAGCTTTCTCAAGCAGCCTACATTATAAGGAGAAAGTCAAGGAGTGGCATGATTCTCATATCAGCCACAAACATTTTGAGATTGGACAGAGAGTATGGCTGTTTGATACTAGGCTTAGATTATTTCCAGGGAAGCTACAGAGCAAATGGAAAGGACCTTATCTGGTTCGGAAGGTGCACGACAACGGTAGCATCGACATATCCGAGTTGTCTTCTGAGAGTACCTTCCGAGTGAACGGCCAGCGGCTCAAACCATTTCTAGATCATGAGCCGCGGGTCGTTGATATTGCCCCTATTCATTTTGCGTGAGATGTGGTCTTTGACTCACATCTAATGCATCTCACGCCTGAGTTTCACTGATCTTCCGCTGTATATAGATCCAGATGTCCATATCATCACATTCTCTAGTCCCACATCCCTTTCTTCATCTTGTGATTATGCTATACTTAGGGTGCACTTTACCCTAAGTATAGGGGGGATGTGAGACATTTCGGGTATTTCTTGTATTTCTGTCTACCCCTGTTTTGCTGCCTATACTTAGGGGCATTTCACCCTAAGTATAGGGGGGTAGACCCTGTGCATTCTCCACTCAAGTTTTCCCTTAGTATACAGCCTGCTATACTTAGGATTACTTGATCCTAAGTATAGGGGGGAGACCTGAGTTCCTCTTGACTTTTTATTCTCCTCTTGTATAGCCTTCCTTTTCACTCCCTATACATAGCACGAGTTATGTCTTCTTCATCGCTCTTGACTCTGAGGACATCGTTCGAGCTAAGTATAGGGGGGGTGTGTATATATTTCATATATACTTTAGCCATAACTCGTACTTTGTGTGAGTGTGTTAATAAATAAAATGGCTAAAAACCACAAAAATTAAAAAATTTTTCATGTACATAATCTTCTTTTATTTGCACATACATAGCTAGTGTACAAACTATTTTTGTAAAAATGATTTCAAAAATCTTTTGTGTGTAAAGCTTGTGTAAATATTTTTGTATCAAAATTATGTATATAGTACAAAATTTTTCCAAAATGTTTTGAAATCAAAAAGTTTGCAAAAATCTTGTGTAAATGTGTGTAAATACCTTTTTGCAAAACTTGCACTTCATGGCATCATCACTCATGATTTCAAAACATTTTTCAAAAATTTTGCATGATTGTAAAATTTGTGTAAATATGCATCTTTTTGTACATATGTATATAGTTTTTCTGGATGATAGTTGACATTTAAACA